>CM035226.1:109329440-109494034 GCA_020226215.1 Sindora glabra
GATTTCACGTTGTCATAGTTGTTGGAATAATGTTCCCTAAAACTGTTGTAAGCTATAGAGCAAATATTGCAGCCAGTATCTTTTATTTGAGAATCACTGGTTAGTGTTTTCTTTGGTCATTGGATAATTAATGATTATGCTATTTATTATATTTTATCTGCTCACAGCCCAATACAAGATTATATATATCAGTGACAGAATTATTATTAGGTGTATGTTTCAGTAGTTGTGTTTTATTGATAATATATTTCACATCATTTTGTATCACGGTGGACTCATCAAGATGAAGGGTCAGGATTTGTACTGCTAACACTATTCTCTGAATATTATAGTCTTACCACTTTGGTTAATGCTTGTTAGCTCAGTAAGCAGGAGAAAATTTTCCAATTGAGGGATTGGATGGAGTGATGGATTGTGTTGGAAATCCATCCATCTAAATGTATTTAATAATTGTTTTATCTTTTCATAATGTTATATATATAAAAAATAAAATTCAAAATTGAATGTGAAATATAAATTAAAGACCATCATTAAATATAGTATGATAGGTAAATTTGGAAAATTAAATCAAATAAATATAGAAAAATTTGAAATTTAATTTTAAATCTCACCTTTTTTTATGAAGAGATTTCTATTTTTCTTTCTCTCAAGTATTTGACCTCTTAAAATGTGTTTGTGCATGCACGTGTTGTTAGTAGATATAGAATTATAGGCATTGATTAAAAAAAAATACAGCACTTCTGTTAACAATATAAACAAATTTTTATTTTATAGAGGCAGAATAGATAAAATACAATAAACTCAGTCATTCTTATTCCAGGAAAACTATGTGTTATTATGCACCACAAAACCACAACCCAAAACCGAAATATAAGTGTAATATGGGAATATGAATCCAAGCCCCCAAAGGAACTTAAACCTTCTTAAGAAATTCCATGACATAGGTGTTGAAAGCACAGCACATAACCTGAAAACCTTGGAATCCAGCACCCTTAGCCAAGGCCTCAAACTCTTTCTCAGTTCTCTCTTTTCCACCTGGGCTGTGAGCCAACATCATGATATCAATGTGAAGCACAACCTTTGTAGCCAGGCTAGAATCCGGCTCCACCGGAAGAATGCATTCAGCCACAACCACCTTGCCATGCTCCGGAAGTGCATTATAGCAGTTCTTCAAGAATTTCAGGCAGTGCTCGTCGCTCCACTCATGACAAATCCACTGAATTTGCAAAATGATGCGTCTTGTTAGCACAAAATTGTGGAAAAAATGATTTGTTGTTTTTTTAACATTAGAAAACGCTGAAACTTGAATCTAGGTCCGGTGTTTCCATGGCAACTTTAGATTCAATTTAACACCTTGCAGTTCTAGAGGATGACAAATATATCACCCTGCTTTTAACGAAGGTCCAACCTGCCTTCCAATAAGAAGAAGTTTTGAAGCTTGAAATTCTTACCGTCTACTGAGAGCGAGAAGAATGAGAAGAAATGGAAGGAAATTAAGGCTATCTTCTTAAACTAATCTAAAAATAGCAGATGATTCTCCATTTTCGTTCATTTTCCCTGCTTCCAAACAGATTCCTAGTCACTACCACTAAGCAACATCTGATTTGTTTGGTTAGTTGATAATGCATTTTAATGTGTCTACCAGCTATTTTGCTTTCAAGGCCTGATTTTTTTCGCAAGGAAATTCATCATCATAAAAATATATTGGAAATGCAGTATGCAGAGAATGAAGAGTTGCAGATGACAACTCACCTTCATGAAAACGGCATCAGCATTTGGGACACTGGCAAACATGTCTCCACCGACATGCTCCACACCTGAGAACACCAGAAACAATTATGTTAGAGAGGTCCAAGTAATCAGAGACTAGACGCTAATTTCACAAAAAAGGTCGAATCAAACTAGTTCAACTTGTTTTGTAAGCGAGTGTGAGGAAATAAGCGAGAAAGTTGTGTGTGCAAATAACAGGTGTTGAAGGCATCCGTAGGCCAAGGCGCCTGGTGCCCCGTATTGAATGCATACCTGGATAAGAAGGAGAATCTTCAATAACATGGGGCAAGACGAAATTGATGCCCTTGATGGAAGAGTACTTGGAGACAATCGTGTTGAGAGCAGCTCCAGTTCCACCACCAACATCAACCAAAGATTCAAGGCCCTCGAAGCCATTGTAGGTCTCTAGAATTTTCTTCATTGTGATGGTAGAGTGATCAGACATTCCCTTATTGAAAACCTTGCTGAACCTTGGATCTAATGCATGGTACTGATAGTCAGTGATTCCATATGCCTTGTTGAATGGGGTCCCACCCTCAAGCGCCGCATCTGTCAAGTGGTACCTAAGTAAGACAACGCAACATACCGAATAATCAAAACTACTACTAAACGACAGAAACGTTTAGTTTAGTTGAGGGGAAATTAGAAAAAGAAAAGGAACAGTAGAATTTCATTTTTTTTTATTTTTATTTATTATTTAAAAATTATTTTTTTTCTATTTTTTTAATGAAATTACCTCGAAGAAATGGTGATTCTTCTAATTCTCTAAGAATTCGATTTCCTCTGGAATTTATCATTTTTAATAAATGATAAGGATGATAATAATAATTTATTAAATTTATAATATTAATAAAAAATTAATAATTTAATAATAAAAATAAAATAATAACTATTATAGTTGCAAAAAATAATAAAAAATAAAATATTAATAATTAAAATAAATAATTATGAAAAAATAATACTAGTAAATATAAAATATTTAATATTATAAAAATAATTAATAATATTAACAAAATAATAATAACTATTAAAAATGACAATTAAATAAATAGTAACAATAATTATTATTGAAATAATATTAATTATTATTAAGATATTAATAATAATTGAAATAATACGAATCGCATATTAATAATTAATATTAAATAATTAAAAATTATAATATTAGTAAATAAAATAAAAATAATAAGATAATAATTATAATAATTATTTTAATAATAATTATGAATAAATTATTTTTTAATGTAATAATTATAAGTAAAATAAATTAAAAATATTTAATTTTCTTTTTTATTTGAATAAAATAAAATAAATAATAATGAGATTTTTATTTCCTTTCCTCCTATTTCCTTTTGTTAATTGTTTTCTCTTTTTCTAATTCAACCAGCCCAAACAGCCGTTAATATATTCAGGAGTTCTATTTGTCAAAAAAGATGGTCCGTGTTAAATCTTGTATCCATGAGGCTGGCTACATCCTCCTGTCCTGATATTACAAAATGAAGATATTATCTCGGCTATTATAATTCATAAACTCTTTTTATACTCTATAGTTGTATACACAATACAGTTTTGGAGCGCCTTTGTTTGAAAAAACGGAGAAACTGACAAACGAAACCCAAAACGTACAGTATCATCAACAAGGAAAACAAATGGGTACTGAGAAAAAAAAATTCAAAATAGGCCATTAAAAAATAAGCTCACTAACATCCAATTTAAGACTTCAAAATTAAATCACACTCAGATTAGTTTAAAGTAAAATATTATATTATATTAGTACTATATGTAAGTAAAAAAGAATTCTTTTTAGAAATTCAGTAAATGAATTAGATCTTAATTAAAATTAAATCAGATTTCGAATAATTTAATTATAAAGTAAAATACTATATTAGTATTAAATTTATGTAAAAAATAAGAAAATAGGATGTGTTCAGTTTTTTTAATTTTTGATGTTTGTATTTAAAATTTATATATTTATTTTTTAACACATCCTAAAAATATCATATCCTAATATTTAAGAAAATTGTCGTACCCTCGTATCAGTATCTTACCCATGCAACATAGGAGGGGGAAAAAAAGGGCAAAACTCAGAGACAGAGAGAAGATACCAGCTCTGCATGAGGACTTTGTCTTGATTCATAAGGCAAAGAGCAGAAATAGAAACACCATCTTCGTTCTTCACCAAGTACTTAGCAGCAGCAGCCAATCCATACAGCCTCTCAACCTTGCCATCTGCAAGTGTCCTGAGAGAGTAAGTGAGGATGTTGTAGGAAGCCAACAGCCGCAGCATCCGGTCCAGCATCACCGCCGCGTCCGCGTTCTTTGTTGGCAGCTGAGAAGCAATGCCGGAAGGGGAAAGGTGGGCCCCAGGACCAGCCTTGGCTATGATTTGCAAGAGATCGAGCTCCAAGGCTGATTTCAGAATCATGGGAAGAACAGAGGCACTGGCTAATTGCATGGCAAGGTGGTTGGCTTCTTCGTCGGAGCGATGGGTTGCAGTTATCCGGACTTCAACGGCTGAATCCATTTTACAAATTGTAGCTTTTGCTTTCTAATAAGTTCTCAGGTTACTATATATAATTAATCAGTGGTATAACTTAGCGTGCGTTTGGTGAACAGTAATTTTCGGTGAAACATCTATTTGACCGAAAGCTAGCGTATACTGTTGTATACGAGTAAAACAATCATTTTCCATTTCGAAAATAATGGTTGTATAGGAATGACTGTTGTATACGAGTCAAACAGTCATTTTCCGTTTCGAAAATAATGGTTGTACAGGAAATTACTGTTGTATCCGAGTCAAACAGTTATTTTCCAGTTAAATCAGCTAAACGCGAGCGGATATTGCCAAAAGCGGGCTTAGTCTTTCGCCCCTCTCTCATCCATCGTGTAATCGGTCTCAACTGAAAAGACAAAAACAAGGTAATTGCCATTGGATGGATGAGTCAAGAAAGTTCCACTTGCATGTTGATCTAACGGCTGATATATTTTCGGAAACACGTGACAACATCCGGCCCTTGCTTTGGGACTCAAGGGATTCCGGGGTTGTTTAATCCGGTGATTGAATTTCGAGAATTGTCGGCTTGGTCACGACCTAACGCCGCACAATAAGAGTTTCGTAAGTAATGCAAATGAATGGGATTCACATTACCCAAAACTAAAAATGTGATAACTTTTAAATGGGATTCACAAAGTCAGAAAAAGCAAAAAAAAAAAAATTATTATGCAGTGCACTAAGAAATTTGGGAACAGAATTTTGCTGCAGCCCTTCTAATAAGTGTCCTCATCACTTACTCTAATTAAACTTCTCTAAACAATTTCATTTTTTTTAAAGCCCGTTGTGTCCTTCTTTTTTTATTGACTTATTTTATTTTATACCTTTTGCCCTTTCTTTGCATGCATTTGAATTATAAAATTCTACATTTTTTTTACTTTAATTACAGTTCATATTATGGATAATTTTTTTAATTTTATTCAAAAATTAATAAAAAAACATAAAAATAAATGAACCATTTACTTAAATGATGAAGGACGAATGTTAATTTTTAATATTTTAGTTAATTTAAAATTTTAATTCTAAGATTTTGAATAATATTTTAAATTTCGTAAGTTGAATTTTTTTTTGTTTCAATCAATATTATTTATAAGAACTATCAAGGAAATACGTTTCGATTTAATTTGATAATGAGTAACTATAACAAAAAAAATGCAAAAAAATTAAAATTAAAAAACATGCAAGATACTTATAAGCATATAATGGTATAAGTGCTGCAAGTTAGTACGAAAATAAAGAAAACAATGAAAAACAATAAAATATAATCGAAGGCTTTCTGAATTGTAATGTTTTAAAAATTAGATCATATCGATTAATTCAATTTAAAAATTGTAAATCGATTATATGATCAATTTAGTTAACCTTTTTTTTTTTTTGGTGATAATTTAGTTAACCTTTAAAACTAGCTTTCAAAAAATGAGTGAACTGATGATGAATCAATCAAAATGTATGAGGGTTTAATAGGTTAATTATTTTTTAAAAATTATTATTATTTATAAGAATAACATTATTTTTATTTGATATTATATATATTTAATTTGGTTCAATATTTATTTTTTTATGATAATTTAAAATATTGGTAGATTATATGGAGAAGAAAAATTATTTTTAATTTTTTTCATTTTTATGTAAATAAAAATTGTCTAAAAAATTTAATTTTTTAATCAGGAATCCCAAGAGGGTTAGAGGGCTTCCTTTTTTTTGTTTTTTTATTTTTTTAAACCAGGAACCTCATGTTTGTAATTGGACACCTCCAAATAGCAATCCCAAAACAAGCATGGAAGAGCATTGTGAAATATAAATGCTCCCGATGTGCTTTGACCAAAAAGGAACAAATGGCAATAATATTCATAGTAAGTTTTGCTATTAAGGTTATCCTCCTCTAATTCTAATGTTGAAGTAGGCTATGTAACAAGCAGCCAACTTCTCATACACAAAAGATAGTTTCTTGCGTTTTACTCTTTTTGATTCTGTGAATCCCATTTAAAAATTATCATATTTTTATATTTGAATTTTTGTGTAAAGTCGGTCCATTTATATTATTTGTGAGGCTCTTATTGCTTGTGCTTAAATGTAAGGTGTTGGGAACGTGCCCAAACAAAAATTTCTCAATTTTTTTCTAACACAACGTTAATGAATCTTATGGCGTCCCCTTTCGTTTGTCATTTCAAAAATATAATAAAACATTAAATAATATTTTTGAAGCTAATATTTTTTTTAATAAATGCTTTGATAATATTTTATACATTTATTTTAAAATATTTCAATAAATTTATTTCATCATATTTTTCTCTTCACTTTCAATCATCTTGAATTTTATACATAAAATAAAAAAGTGAAGTGAATTTTAATTTTGAAATAAAAAGTAATTTTAGAATGTTTAATAAAAATAAACATAATAAATTACTTTCTTAATCTTTATAAAAATAATTAAAAAATAGAAAATATTTTGTTTGTTCAAAATCCAATACAAGATTATATATTAATGACAGAATTATTATTAAATACAGGTTTCAGTTTGTTAAGAATTATTATTGTCTGGATCAAAGTGACTTATTTTAAAATAAAGAAATCAGTTTAATTTAATTTGTTTTAAAATAAAAAATTAGTGAAAAGAATTTCTATTAGATAGAATTAATATGAATAAAGATTATTTAAATAATTTAATTTCTATTAGTGAAAAGAATTTTTAGTAACTCAAAGTCATACAATCATTTAAATAATATTTTTGATAAAATAAAGGGAGCTTTAATAAAAAACTATTGTCATCACTGATTCTTACTTCTTCTTCTTCCTATGTTTCTGTGACTCCACAATCAACCACAAAGTTTTGCTACAAATTTTCGATGAATCAGTGTTACTCAAAATCATAAAATTAAAATTTGTGAAAAGAAGTGATAAATTAAGATAAACCCATGATGGAGGAGGCTGAGAGAAGAAGAGAAGAAACGGCCATAACAATGGGTTTTCCTTTAATAGAGGGCGAATAGTCGGATGTAGTTTGAAATTCACACATAATTTTGACTATTGATCACACAGAATTAAAAGTTGTGGACGTTAAATGCAAGGGTTCGGTCTTAAATTTAGTTCCTTTGATATAAAAATTGATCATATTTGATTGCTTTTAAGTGTAATATTTTATTTTAATCTTCTAATATACAAACTGTATCATATTTAGTCCTCATTAACAATAATAATTTTATTCAAATTAAAAAATAAAAATTCTAATTTGCACACAAATTTGTAACAGGAATTCAAATTAGTAAATATTGAAAGGAAAATTAATTATGTATTGTTGATAATCAAATTAAAGTATTTTTTCACACTAGATGAAACGATTTTCCCAATTTTTTAACATAATAAGGTTTATTTCAGTAAATTTTTCCTTTTCGTGATTGAGCGCTAGAGTCTTGTTTAAGATCTGTGCATTATCTAAGAGTGTTTGTCTCAAATTTAACAGAAGTTATCAATTTGAATTTCATTCAGTCTAATTTGTATATTAAGAAAATCAAAATAGAATATTTCATTGTAATAACTTTTAATATAACGGGGGACCAAAACTATAATTAAGCCTAAATGCAATGGGTAATTTGTATTTTTCATAATGAATTTTCGTGCCATCATAGATTCATAGTGTAATCCTAACGCGAAGTCCAATAGTTGATTAAGCTTTCATATAGCCCAATAATCTTAAATCAGCCCAATCCGACAAAACATGAATCCTAATGTTATCCATGTTCCTTGACAGGGAAATTGTAAGGAAGTACTGTATAGAAGTCAGGGAACTTGGGCTCAGAATCCAAGAGTACATATCGGAGAGCTTGGGCCTAGAAAAGGACCACATAAAGAATGTATTAGGGACACAAGGGCAGCATATGGCTGTGAACTACTATCCACCATGCCCAGAACCAGAACTTACATACGGATTGCCTGGACACACTGACCCCAATGCTCTCACAATTCTTCTGCAAGACCTTCAAGTTTCTGGCCTCCAAGTCCTTAAGGATGGAAAATGGCTTGCGGTTCATCCCCAGCCTAATGCCTTTGTCATCAACCTAGGCGTTCAACTCCAGGTAACACTACCTTATTTTTTATTTTTATGCCAATCTAACATTTTTTCATGCCAATCTAATATGGGCAAGTTGAGTTACTGCCTTTTGACCGAATTGAATTTGACAGTAACCTATGAGAGACCTGTACTAGCAATCTCAGCATATTATTGGCACCTAAAAAATTCTTGTATATTGTAATTATATTATATGTTCTTAATCATAACCATTCAATAAATGAAGAATAATTATTAATTTTTATAATTTTTAATATCTTAAAAATAAGAAAATTTTAATCATAAGCATATTATTTTTAAGAATGTTCTTAATCATAAGCATATTATTTTTAAGAAAAGGACCACATAAAGAATGTTCTTAATCATAAGTATATTATTTTTAAGACATTAAAAATAAGAAAATCAAAATTTTAATGTACACGAACTCTATAAAATTGATAAATGGACAAATATATTGACAGTAATCCTTCATTTATTAATTATAACTAAGATTTGTGGTACAGTTGGAGTACGCAAAATTTTTTCCACGTAAGAGAGAATTTCTTTGGGCCTTGCTTGGTAGTTTTGGGAACCTTTCCTTCCTACGATTTTGGCAATTACAATGAACTTCTGTTAGCAGCCCAATATGTCCTTAATGTCCAGTTTAGTAGGATTGAAGGAAGGTCTCCTTCCTATTATTTTGTCTAACAATAAAAAAAATTACATTTTTTGTTTGATAAATCTTGATAGTAGTGGACATTTGTTTAGTTTATAATTCATTGAATAAATTATAAGGTAATGTTACTAGGAGGTTTTGCATATTTTTCAAAAGAAAAATATATAAGAGTGTTTGGCATCGTATCAGTATTAAGGAAGTTATAAATTTTAATGAAAAAGTTGGAAGAGTAGACTAAGAGATTCTAATAGATACGAAACTTTTGAGTGATTGCAGGCTCTAAGTAATGGGATATATAAGAGTGTTTGGCATCGGGCTGTTGTAAATGCTAATAAGCCTAGGCTCTCTGTGGCTTCATTTCTTTGTCCAGAAGACGATGCATTGATCAGCCCCGCAAAATCACTCACGCAAGATGGATCTGGAGCCATATACAGGGATTTTACATATGCAGAATACTATAAGAAGTTTTGGAGTTGGAATTTGGACCAAGAACACTGTTTGGAACTTTTCAAGAACAACTAACTTTTGAGGCATGCTTGGTGGGAATGTAAATTTTCCTTCCATTTTCATTTTCAGTAAATCCTTGGGTACTATAGAATTCACTTGATCTCTTTAAATTTATTATGGTACTTCTAGGATTTTAAAATTCAAGGTGACGTAACAAATTTTGAAATCATTAGATTGAAATTATTCAATTATCTCAAGTTTCAGAACTTTGAGGGCATTATAAAATTCACCTGATCTCTTATAGTTATTTTATGTTTAAAATTTTTTTTATGTCAGTTACTTTTAAACCACAACTCTTTTTGGGATTATGCATAAAGTATAATTTGAATCAAATTGGCATAATTATTTTGAGGGAAATATTTCTAATCTTACTATAATATTAAAAATTTTAATACTACTTTTACTTATATTTTGATAGATAGGACAACTATCTCTTATATTTTGATGGTCACTAAAACATCCTATTTATCAAAATATAAATGGAAGTAGCACTAAAATTTTAATGTCACAGTAGAATTGAAAATATTTTCTCAAATGAGACCAATTTGACTCAAAAGTATATCATATGTACAATTTTGAAGAGAATTGTAGTTAAATAGAGGCATAAAGTAGCAACACTTAGCCGATCGTGGGTTGCTTCTTGTTGTTATTACTTGTTTCACTAGTCTTTCTGTTGATTTTACTCCTACATTAGTGCATTAACTTGTAGCAGACAGAGCCAACACTTTTCTTATGACTAGCAGTAGCAGCATTGCTGAAATGTTACGTTTTGTGCATTAACCAAGCATGCCTTTGTAAGCTTTATAGTAGGTAGAGAAATAGTTCTGTATTATTCATATGTTGAACCTTGAAATTTCTTAGATAGTGCTGCTATTTTTCATTCTTGGTTCGAGTGAAGCATTCAGTGGGGTAATTTATGAGTTTAGGATTTCTCTGTCAGTTCTTGAACTAATGTAGCCTAAGACTGTTGTAAAGCTATAACGCAAATATTGCCCCCGGTATCTTTTATTTGAGAATTACTATTTAGTTCTGCTTTGCCCATTGGATAATGAATGATTAGCTATTTATTATATTTTATTTGCTCAAAGCCCAATACAGGATTATGTATCAATGAAAGAATTATTATCAGGTGCATGTTCTATTATTTGTGTTTTATTGATAGCACATTATCTCACTTCATTTTTGCTCTCCATCTTGGTGGACTCACCATGATGGAGGGCCAAGATTTGAAAGTACTGATCGCATCATTTTCTTATTACCACCATAATATTCCCCTTATCATCGTGAAGTTTTTAGTTAATGCTTTTATTAGCTCTAAGTGAGCAAATGAAGCTTTTCACACCGAAGGATTGGATCTACAGGGTTATGGATTTTAACCCTTTAATTTTAAAAATTTAGAAATTACCTCCTTCAACTTAAAATATTAATTTATATCGAATTAATCAATTATTCTATTAAATTATATATTTTTTTAAAGTTTTTAAATAAGAATTAAAATATTATAAAATATTAATTTATTTTTTAATTTCTTTGATAATTATTTTGCACCTAATTTTTATATATAATTTAATTTTGATTAGTTATAAAATATAAAAATTATATGTGAAAAAATAACTAAAAATTCAACAGACTATAATATTTTGGTTGTTGTTTAAAAACTTCATAAAAAACATATAATTTGATAAAATAATTAAATGAATAATGAGTATAATTTCAAATTTTATAAAGTTTAACGAGGTGATTTTCAACTTTCCAAAGTAAAGGGTGAATATCTAACCCTTGAAAAGAATAATTTGCATTTTTTTTCTATTTAATAACTGTTTTATCGTTTTGAAGAACAGATTTTTCTTTTTCTTTTTCTTCTAAATATTTGATCTCTTAGAATGTGTGCGCGCATGCAACCGTTCTTAGTAAATATAGAAGTGTCAGCATTGATTAAAAATATAAAAAACTTCTGTTCACAATATAAACATATTTTTATTTTAGAGAGGTAGAACAGAGTACAATAACTTCTCAGTCATTCTTATCGTATGAAAACTAAATTTTCCAGGAAAACCTTATATTATTTTGCACGGCAAAAATTACGACCCAAAACCTATATGCAGGTGTAATATGAGAATATGGATCCAAGCTCCCAAAGGAACTTAAACCTTCTTAAGAAATTCCATGACCTAGGTACAGCACATAACCTGAAAACCTTGGAATCCAGCACCCTTAGCCAAGGCCTCAAACTCTTTCTCAGTTCTCTCTTTTCCACCTGGGCTGTGTGCCAACATGATGACATCAATGTGAAGTACTTCCTTTGTAGCCAGGCTATAATCCGGCGCCACCGGAAGAATGCATTCCGCCACAATCACCTTGCCATGGTCCGGAAGTGCATCATAGCAGTTCTTCAAGAATTTCAGGCAGTGCTCGTCGCTCCAGTCATGACAAATCCACTGAATTTCCAAAATGATGCGTCTTGTTGGCATAAAATTGTGGAAAAAATGATTTGTTGTTTTTGACCATTACTAAAGGCTGAAACTTGAATCCAGGTTCTGTGTTTCAATGACAACTTTAGATTCAATTTAACACCTTGCAGTTCTAGGGGATGACAAATATATCACCCTGCTTTTAACGAAGGTCCAACCTGAATTCCAATGAGACGAAGTTTTGAAGCTTAAAATTCTTATCGCCTATCTGAGAGCGAGGAGAATGAGAAAAAATGGAAGGAAATTAAGGCAATCTTCTTAAACTAATCTAAAAATAGCAGATGGTTCTCCCTTTTTGTTCATTTTCCCTGCTCTCAGACAGATTCCTAGTCACTACGACTAAACAATACTTGATTTGCTTGGTTAGTTGATGATGTCTTTTCATGTGTCTTCCACCTATTTTGCTTTCAAAGGCCTGATTTTTGTCATAAGGAAATCCATCATCATATAAAAATAGGAATGACAACGAGTCAAGTTTGGATAAGTTCAACTTAAATTCAATTAGATCTAAATTTATTAAAAATTTGTTATTTTAAATTCATTAAGGATTTATATCTATTAAAAATTTAATAGGATTCGATTAAAAGATTCAAAATAAATATATTTAAATTCTCTAATACAAATATCATTTAAAATATTTTTAATAAAAAAATAATAAATTATTCTTTTTTTATTGATAATAATTACACTTAGCAATTATGAATCATATTTATTTTCTCATTTACATCCATTTTTGTTTTAATCCATCTATTTATTTTAAATTTATTAAATATCCATATTTATTAAGGATTAAATAAGATCTGATTAAAAGATCTAAAATAGATCCATTTAGATCTGTCAATACAAAAATAATTTAAAATTTTTTTAATTAAAATATAATAAGTTATTCTTTTTTTATTGATAATAATTACACTTGATAATTAGAAATTATATTTATTTCCTCATTTACATCTATTTTTATTTTAATCCATCTATTTATTTTGAATCCATTAAAGATTCATATCCATTAAGAATTTAATAAAATTTGATTAAAAAATTTAAAATAAATCTATTTAGATCAGTTAAAATAAATATAATTTAAATTATTTTTAATAAAAAATAAATTATTCTTTTTTATTAATAATAATTATATTTAATAATTATAAATTATATTTATTTACTTATTTACATCCATTTTTGTTTTGATCCATTCATACTATTCATAATAACTTTAAAATAAATATAGGTTGCATTATTCCTATTGATAATAATTACATTTGATAATTATGAATTATATTTTTTTATTCACATCCATTTTTGTTTTGATCCATTCATATTTTTCATAATAACTTTAAAGTAAATGTTTATTAGGTCAACTCATAAATAATAATTTATTTATTTATATTATAATTAGAAATTCCTACATTATATAAACTAATATTATAAAATAAAATAATATTATTTTATAAAATATATTTATAATGTAATGTAAATTTAAATATTTTTAATATTATTTATCTTAAATAAACTATCATAGTATTTATATATATATATATATATATATATATATATATGATAATATCAATTTTTATATAATAATAGGTTAATAATAAAATATGTTATTCAAAAAGATTTAATGATATAAGATTCATTAAATATTTATAAGATATAAACTTAATAATATTAATGATTATCTAAATAAGATTCAAAATTTATTGGATATTTAATGAGTAAAACTCAACCCTAAACCCAAACTATTAAATAGTGAATCTAATTTGAATAAGATCTATTAGATAAATATTCATAGGTTTGGGTAAGACCCATTAAGTATGAATATTTTTGTGATCCCTACATAAAAATAAAGAGAGAAAAATACTTTGACCTCTCCTCAAATATAAAAAACTTACAGATCCCTTATTTTCAAAATGTACACAAACCTCTCCTCTATTTATTTTTGACCTCCCTTCAAGTATTAAAAACTTATACCGACCTCTCCTCTCCTCTATTTTTAAACCTACATAAATCTCTCCTTTATTTATTTTTGACCTCTCCTTAAGTGTTGAAAACTTACGTTGACTTCCCATTTATTTTTAAAATCTATACAGACCTCTCTTCTATTTTAAAATAAGTATAATATATTTTTAATATAAAATTTATTTTTATTATTACTTAAAAATTATTTTTTATTATTAATAATTACTTTGAAAGAAAATGAATTATTTATTGACATAAATAATTATTTTTTAAAAAATTACATCCCAAGTTTGTATTGAATATTTTTTAAATTTTTAGGTAATTAAATTTTAAAATTTATTGAAAAATATTTACATTTAATTTAATAATTTCATTGTAAATATATTTAATATACCTTAAAACTTAAAGTTAATAATTGCATTTAATTTGTATAACCCAAAAAAAATAATTATATTTAATTTGTGTGAATTTAATGCATTTTTAGATTTAGTTTTTTATGAATTAAATAATTACATTATTATAATTTGCTCATGAAAAGTAATAAAAAAGAATTTTTTAAGTGATAATTGAAAATAACTTTAATATTAAAAATATATTATATTTATTTTTAAAATAGAAGGAAAATCTGTATAGGTTTTGAAAATAGATGGAAAGTCTGTGTAAGTTTTAAATATTTGAGGAGAGGTAAAAATAAATAGAGGGAGGTCTGTATAAATTTTGAAAATAGATGGGAGGTTTGTATAGATTTTCAATATTTGAGGGAAGGTAAAAAATAAACAATAGAGAAGGTTTGTGTAAGTTTCTTATATTTAAAGGTAAGGTCAAAATATTTTTCTCAAATAAAATGCAATATGTAGAGAATGAAGAGTGCAGATGACAACACACCTTCATGAAAACGCATCAGCTTTTGGAACACTGGCAAACATGTCTCCACCAACATGCTCCCACACCTGCGAACACCAGAAACATGGATATGTTATAGAAGTCCAAATAGGGCCTTAATTAGTGAAGTGACGATAATTTCGCAAAAAGTTTGAATCAAACTGGTTCAACTTGTTTTCTGTGAGTGTGAGGAAACAAGTGACAAATTTATGTGTACAAGTAACATTTTCCAATATTGAATACAATACCTGGGTAAGAAGGTGCATCTTCAATAACATAGACCAAGTCAAAATTGATGCCCTTAATGTTGGGGTGCTTGGGGACAATCTGTTGAGAGCAGCTCCAGTTCCACCACCAACATCAACCAAAGATTCAAGGCCCTCGAAGCCGTTGTAGGTCTCTAGAATTTTCTCCATTGGGATGGTAAGTGATCAGGACATGCCCTTATTGAAAACCTTGCCGAACCCTGGATCCAGGGCACGGTACTGATAGTCAGTGATTCCATATGCCCTGTTGAATGGGGTCCCGCCGTCAAGCACCGCATCGGTCAAGTGGTACCTAAGTAAGACAACACAACATACCAAATCATCAAAATTACTTCTTAATGACAGAAAGCAATAACTTAATATATCAGGAGTTCTATTTGCAAAAAAGATGGCCCGTCTTAAATCTTGTATCCATGAGGCTGGCTATAACCTCCTGATCTGAATTCATTAACTCCTTTTATACTCTATAGTTGTACACACCATTTGAAAAAACAGAGAAAACTTCATTGCGCGAGAAGGAGAAGTGGGCAAAGGAGACTAACGAAATCCCAAACGCAGAGCATCATTAACAAGGAAAACAGGTGGGTTTGAGGAAAAAAAATTTTCAAATAGGCCATAAAAAGGGCCAAACTCTCCGTATCATTAACAAACGAAGTCCAAAACGCACAGTCTCATTAACAAGGAAAAACAGACGGACATGAGAAAAAATGCAAATGGGCCATAAAAATGATCTCACTAGCCACTAATTTAACAGATGGATTGAACTTTCAAAATTAAATCATACTCGGATTAGTTTAAAGTAAAATACTATATTATGTTAGTATTAATGTAGATAAAAAAATAACTTTCTAGAAATTTATTAAATAAATTATATCTCAATTAAAATTAAATCGGACTCCCGAAAAATTAAATTATAAAGTAAAATATTATATTAGTATTAAATTATGTAAAAAAAGGAAAACAAGATGCGTTCTTTTTTTTTTCCTTCAATTTTAATGTTTGCATTTAAATTTTATATATTTGTTTTTTAATGTATCCTAAATGTATCGTATCTATATTTTCGAGAAAATTACCGAATCCTCCTAACGGTATCTTATCCGCGCAACATAATGAGGAGAGAAAAGAGGAAAAAGGGAAAAAATGGAGACCAAGAACATACCAGCTCTCCATGAAGACCTTGTCTTGAATCATGAGGCAAAGAGCAGAAGAAGAAATACCATCTTCGTTCTCCACGAAGCACTTAGCAACAGGAGCCAATCCATACAGCCTTTCAACCTTGCCATCTGCAAGCTCCCTTAGAGAGTAAGTTAGGATGTTGTAGGAAGCCAATAGCCGCAGCATCCGGTCCAGCATCTCCGCCACGTCCGGGTTCTTTTCGGTAGCTGAGAAGCAATGCCAGAAGGGGAAAGGTGGGCGCCAGGGCCAGCCTTGGCAATGATTTCCAAGAGACCGAGATCCAAGGCTGATTTCAGAACCATTGGAAGAACAGAGGCACTGGCTAATTGCATGGCAAAGAGGTTTGTTTCTTCGTCGGACACATGGGTTGGAGTTATCTGGTTTTCACCGGCTGAAGCCATGTTACAAATTGGAGGTTAAGCTGGTTTTGCCGTTTTGTTTCTCTGGCTATGTTTTGAGGCCGAAGAGGCCATTTATGTTCGCATGGAAGTGAACATAGGACATGTTGATGTTTGGAAACTACTTACCAAAGTCAGCCTAACTTTTTTCAAAGCAGAAGCACTCCTAATCCTAAGGTTCCAAAGTGATACGTAATCTCGGATTTGGATTTTGGAACTTTATGAAGCACATTCTTGGAAAATTCTACTCTACTTTCGGGTTGACGCGTCAATGGTTGATAATTTCATCTGACTTAAAATACACCACATCCTTCCGGAAGTACGGAAGTACGGTAGCATTGCCATTTTATGAGCCTAGAATTCCCCTCAAAAACAACATATAAACTGCCACAAGGGATAATTACGTTAAATTACCGCAACCTCTCCCTGAGCTTTAGTCCTAATTTCATTCAGTTTCCTCGGGTAAAATACCGTAATACGGAGAATTTATAAACTTATTTCTATTTTACTGCTGTTTCGAAATAATTTATCAAAATACGCAGGGCGCCAGGTTGGTTGGCGTCACTGGGGATAGATACATGCTGGAGGGCGCCAGTCAACATGGCGCCTCCAAGCAAGTTTCGAATTTTGAAACATGCTGGAGGGCGCCAGTCAACATGGCGCCTCCAAGCAAGTTTCAAATTCGAAACATGTTGGAAAGCGCCATGTTGACTGGTGCCTTCAAGCATGTTTCAAAATTCGAAATTTGCTTGGACGCCTTTAAATACCTGAACCCTCATTGCGCGACATCAAACCCTCATTCTTCTTCAGCGCAGCGTAGCCACTCTCCCCCCTCAAACCCAATCCTGATTCATAACCTCTTCGCACGCTGGTTGTTGAATTTTTTCTGCAAGCATTCTTCTTGTTGATAAAATTTTTCAGCAACATTTTATTCTTAGCAGCAAATCCGGTCCTCTTTTCTTACTGTTCTCCGTGGTTAGTATTTTTATAATTTTTATATTTATACTGATAGGAATAGTTCTGTTATTTGTTAATTATTATGATTTATAATATGAAAAAATGATATTAGGCATTGGAAAAGTTTGCTAAACTTTATATTATCTGTAATTAGTATGTGATCTGTACTGGTTAATTTTTTTATAATTTTCATATATATAGGGTAATTTTTATTAGTTATTATGAGAATATATTTTACAGTAGGAGATGATTTTTTTTTATTAATTATTATTATTTATATTTTAAAATTATGACTTAGGATCCAGAAAAAATTTATGGTGTTTTATATGATATGTGATAGTTGATGATTTTTACTAATTAATATTTCTATAATTTGTGTATTTATATTCTAATGTGTATTAGTTATTACAAGAATAGATTTCACAATGAAAAAAATTATTTATTTTATATTTATTATTATGATTAATGCTGTGAAATTATGATATAGAATTTAGTAAAAAAATTGAACAAATTTGTATAATTTGTGATGGTTTGTGATTTTAAAAGAAGAACAAGGGGGATAAAAGAAAGTATCTTAAAATAAAATTTACAAAATAGGTAAAAATTATATTTAGATATTTTTAAAGTATAAAATATTTTAGGATATAGGATATGATAGAAATAAGAATTTTTTTTATTATATGTTAATTATTACGAGGATATACTACCCTATTAATCAATATTGTTGGAATAATTTTAGAGTAATATATGTCAAAATAAGTAACTATCAACTGAGGATATTTTTTAAAGATTCTATTTTTTAACAGTAAGATATATGGCTTTTTTTATTATAGATGTATTTTATATAAATTATATAATTAATTTAATTAATTAATATATTATACAGTAAATTTTTTATTATTTTATACCGTACGTATTATTTTCTTGTTATTTACTCTATTGTATTATTTTTTATATCCACCCATATTATTTATGACTTAAAACATCGACATCATTAATTAACATAAATATAATAAGTTATGTATTTTAAGCTTATTATAATATTTTAAATAGATTAAAGCTTTAATATGCACTTTATTGTTAAAAATAAAAAATATTATATTAAATGTAAGAAAAAAATACTTAGTAATTAAATAAATTTTTATTTATATACATGTTATAATATCTTTGGTGATAATAAAATTCAATCACTATATTTAAAATTAAATATACATTAATTAAATTTTTTATTGATTATTATATTTGTTCCTTTCTATATATAGTCTTGTAGAGTATATTTATTTTAGTGCATTTTTTGCATAATTTTTTTGTTGATACAGTAATATGTAACAATTTTTACTTAGAGATAAAAGTTATTAAAATATCTAACAAATTTTTTGTTCATGCAGAGGTTTTTTTCTGTTTGCCTTCCCTAATACTTATCAGTTAGTATATTTATAAATTTTGTGCTTATATTATAATTTTTATTAGTCATCATGAAAATATCTTTGATAGTGGTACAGAAATTTGTTTAAAATATTATGATGTAAATAATATAAGTTTTTAATTTTATATTGATTGTTATGGTCTAGGGTGCGAAAGTATAATTTAAGATGTGAAATTATAATTTATAAAAGATTCGTAAAAATTTATATGTACTGTGATAGGTAGTGGTATTAAAAGAAGAAAAAACGAGATAAAATACTTTCTAAAATAAGTTTTAGGGCCTAGGTGAGAGTCATATTTGGAGAATTTTTTAATGTGAAATTTTAATATGGCATGAGAGAGGTAATAAAAATAAAATCTTAGGATGTGTAAATATAAGCAGAAGCTTTAAAAAATATTGGAGGTGATTGTAAAAATGAATATTTTTCTATTTAAATAGTAGATATTATGAATGCATGATCAACCTACATATTCTAAAAAATTATAATACTTTCTGTTTATTTCTACGGTTAATTTCAAATAGTAGTTCATTCATTCATAAGAATAGAAATTGTATATGGTAATATTTGTCAGTTGTGAGGGTACAGTGAATATTTTACAGCTAAAAGAAACGAGATGAAGAAAAGTTTAATTGCTTTTATATATTCGAATGGTACAATGATTGAGGGATCGATGGGCATAATGTACGATGGACCCCCTCAAAGGCATTGAAATTGAGAGGATGCAGCACTATGGATGTTTTGCGCGAGAGAATTCATGCCCGACTGAAGCTTCGTCAAGATCAAGCCGTGGGGAAAATTATTTACCGGTTTCCACAGCATCAAACAGAGGCGCAGTATATGGCGTATGAATTGGACGACGATGAAGACTTGGCATGTGCCATAGCCAACTACGAACAACATCTAACGATGACAGCAATAGAGTTGTACACGGAGGTGATCACATACGAACTGCACGCTGCCAACTTGGGTTCACAAGAAAGAGTTTCAACTGCTAGATCACCTGTCGTTCCAACGTCTAATGTCAGTACTAGTTGCTCGATGGTGCGGCAAGGCCATCCTTACACAGGTGGAATCGAGTTCCACATTTCTGATAGTTATACTCCTGTATTGGACTCGTCTGTTGCTGGTGTTTTCCCAAGAAATATATCACATACCATGATGGGTTCAACAAGTGTCTTGCCAGTCGTAGAGGAAGAATCCACTGATCCTGTGTTCATGGATGCCCACCTTGAGTCTGGTTTTGAGGACGATGAGGTGTCTTGCAGTAGCGATGATGATCGTGACACCGATGATGAAGAACGAGCAACTACACATGGAGACAGTGCTGCAACCCGGCGAAGGAGGAGTGACAATGCTGCACAGACATCATGTGGTATCCCTCAGGCTGCTGTCTTCTCTCACATTGATTGGGATGTCATAAGGAATCCTAATGAATTTTCAAAAATAATGCAACCGAGTTATGATTATGACATAGATGACTTACAGGTTGGACAGGAGTTTGATTGCAAGGAGGCATTAATTGCTGCAATCAAGCATTACTATATCAGAAGGTACCACAGTTATTACGTAGAGGAGTCGGATACCAAAAGATTGAGCGTGAAGTGTGATAATTACGGGGACGAATGCAGATTCTGTCTCAGGGCGAGCACCCTGAAGAATTGTAACAGTTGGACAATAACTAGATTTTCAGGGCCTTACACATGTGTTAATGTCAGTTTGACACAGGATCACAAGTCTCTTAACTCCGAGTATATCAGTTCCTTGATACTAGAGATGGTTAAAGTGAAGCAAGATGTCCCAGTGTCGCTTATACAAGAGAGGGTGGAAGGCATGTACGGGTATAAAATTTCGTACAGAAAAGCATGGAAGGCAAAACAAAAGGCAATTGTCAAGGTGTACGGTGATTGGGAGAAATCGTACGAAGTGCTGCCCAAATGGTTGGACATCTTAGGGTACTGTGACCAAGCTCTGTTCAAGTTGGAGTCAGGAGAATTTATTACTGTTGACAACCGTGTTGATCCATAAAAACATGTTTTCAACCGAGTTTTCTGGGCTTTCAAGTCGTGCATTGCCACGTTTTCCTACTGCAAGCAATTCATACAAGTTGATGGAACGCACTTGTACGGCAAGTACAGAGGTGTGCTACTGATTGCTGCGACCCAGGACGGTAACAAATGTCCCGTTCCTCTTGCCTTCGCCATTGTTGAGAAGGAGAACTACGAAAACTGGAGTTAGTTTTTAGCTTTGCTACGGGTGAATGTTACGAACCAGCAAGGAATATGCCTGATATCAGACCTGCATCGAGCTATAAAAGATGCTGTAGCCAACGAAGCCCTCGGATGGCAACCTCCTCATGCATTTCACCGGTACTGTATCAGACATATTGCCAGCAACATTCGCAAGAAGTGCAGGGATGATAATGTCAAGAAAGCTGTCCTCAAGATTAGTAAATATTACAACGCAACTTCTTTGTTGATCCTTTTCATATGTAAATTTGTGTATCTAGTAATTCAACCCGATTGATCTATTTGTCTCCTTCTGTTTAGCATATGAGCCCAGTTGGGAAAAGGCCATGGAGAGATTGGAGAACCTTGGCAAAGTCAATGAGGAGATCCACAAGAAGTTGGCGGCTATTCCGATGGAGAAGTGGATGCTTGCTTATGACGAAGGCAGGAGATATGGTCATATGACGACTAATATAGTAGAGTGCATCAATGGCTTCTTCAAAGGACTAAGGAAGCTACCAATCACAGGCCTTATTCAATAAACATACTATAGATATGTCATGTACTTTGTGGAGAGGGCAAAATAAGCACATGCTGAACTACAACAAGGTCACATATACGCAAGCAGATTTAGACAGGAGCTTGCGACTAACCAGTCACGTGCTTCCTCTTACCACGTTCGTGCTTATAATAGACAAGGAACTAGGTTTGAGGTGGTGGAGGGCCCTGATATGGCCAGGGGATCATGTGGAAAGGTCGTTCAAGTGTTATTAGATAAAAGGCAATGTGAATGTGGACAGTTCCAAGCATATAAGTATCCCTGCGCTCATGTTATTGGTGCTTGTGCATCAGTCAACATATCGTGGGAACCATATGTTGATCCTATATACAGACTTGACGCACTAGTCAATTGCTATAAATTTGAGTGGTGGCCGATCGGGGAGTGGTCGCAATGGAATAACTTACCACCATTTCCGGTCCTGATTCCAAATTATGGAAGATTGCGTGCAAAGGGATGACCGAAGTCGACCCGGATCAGAAATGAGATGGATTGGCCTCAGGAGAGTGGTGTGAAGCAAAAATGTGGTCTTTGTAAGGCGGAAGGTCATAACCGTAGGTGCTGCCTACTGCTACATGGAGAGCACAGCCCACCTTGACACCGGTCCTGGTTTTTACTTATGCAGGCGTACGTTATGAAAATTATATTACGCAATGTCATGAATGTCACAATCGCATGGTGTATTTTGTTTGATTGTTGTAAAACTGCAAGCCATTATGTATATATACGTGACCCCATTACTAGTAATGTTAACAAGATACTTAAAAATCTCAAGTGCTATATACTCTTATGTGTATCTTTGTAGATAATTTGCACATGTATGTTATAGAACGGTTAAAATACTAAAATACGTAAATTTCATAATTAATTATAGAACGGTTAAAATACTTAAATGTGGTTTTTATTTTATTATTATTTATAATAAAATTATAAATTTTAAAATATAATTAATTATATTTTATGATATTATATATATATATTATAATTTAAAATTAAGATATAATTAATTATATTTTAAAAATAATAATTTTATTATGAATAATAATAAAATAAAAAATATATAAATAAATATATAAATTTATAAAATTTTATTAATTTATAATGGGGCTGGGGAGGCGCTATTTCACTTAGCGCCTCCCAGCCCGATAATCCACTTCATGAAAGCTAAGATGGCTGGGAGGCACCAAGTGAAATGGCGCCTCCCAGCCTTCAAAGGCGCCTTCAACACCCGCCCACTAACGCCCTTCAATATAGCGCCCTGCGTATTTCAGTAAATACTTTCGAAACCGCAGTAAAGTGGAAAATAGTTTATGGAATTTGCGTATTTTAGTATTTTAACCTTATAGAACCATATGTTTAGATTCCATCCTAATGCACATGTATCTTTTCTCATGGCAGATGGCATCCACATCCCGACGTGTTGATCCTGGTCCACGGGATCATTCACTGCTGACGGCCCAGACCTCGTATATATCGCAGTCCATTTGGGCAGGCCATGTATGAAAATAGTTAGAACTTAATAAAGTTGGTTGAACAGTTACTGAATTATCAGACCCCATTACTAATACTTTTTTTTCCTTTTGCAGCCTGACCGTGTGCTTAGGATCAGACGGGTTCATCACTACCATCACCAGCAGCCGCCGGAGTTGATTGTCCCCTTCTTACGAGAGGCGGGTTTTTACGGCCTGGCGATGTGCGAGTATGTACCGATCAACCATTAGTTGATTAGTGCCCTGGTAGAGAGATGGAGGCCAGAGACACACACCTTTCACATGCCGTAGGGAGAGACGACTATTACACTGCAGGATGTTGCTTTTCAGTTCGGCCTACCCATTGACGGTCGAGCCGTGACGGGACCCACTGTCTGGGGATGGGGAGCCCTGATAGAGGAGTATTTGGGACTCCAGTTACCGGAGGACGAGAATGTCCTCAGAGGGGGGCGATTGAGGATGAGTTGGTTGGAGAGGCATTTCACTCATCTTCCAGATGATGCGGATGAGGTGACAGTGCAGAGATTCACCCGGGCGTACATCTTGCGTCTCATCGATGGGATGTTATTTCCGGACCACTCCGGCACATATGTCCACCTCATGCACTTACCCTTGATTGGACACTTGCACGAGGCTGGGAGGTACA
Organism: Sindora glabra; assembly: GCA_020226215.1. Taxonomy (NCBI): domain Eukaryota; kingdom Viridiplantae; phylum Streptophyta; class Magnoliopsida; order Fabales; family Fabaceae; genus Sindora; species Sindora glabra. Next base: position 109,353,440 of record CM035226.1, read on the forward strand.
GTTGGGGATCTGCTTGCCTGACCTATCTTTACAGAGAGCTCTGCAAGGCCACTACTTCGGATTACAGGGAGATAGGAGGGTGTTGTCTACTACTGCAGTTGTGGGCATGGGATAGATTTCCCACCATCACCCCCACGATCACTGTCCCAGACATACCAGAGGGGGATGTAGGGATTGGCCCCCTAGCTCGCAAGTTAGAAATTTTCTCTACTTGCACTTGTAATTAAGTTGACTTTGAAGTTGTTTAACTTAGTTATTGTACTTGATAGGTGGCACTTTCAGAAGACATTCCAGGATAGTCCGGCACACAGCCTTCCCTATTACAGATACGCGCTGGACTGTTTTCGACTCGACGAGGTATGTAGGGGATAATGCATATTTATATTCCAAGGTACTATGACCAATTCAGTGTGTCATTTAATTGATAAAATAAATGTATAATTTCATATCACCTGGATCCCATACACTGAGGAGGTGACCGCATCACTGCCTCAGTATTGTTTTGACGGGAGTGACACGTGGACAGCAGTGGTGCCGCTCATTCACTTCCAGATTGTCGAGTGGCACCAGCCGGATAGGGTTTTGCGATAGTTCGGACTACGCCAGGCTATTCCTGAGCCACCGAAGCAGGTCGCGGAGGTCCATTACCTTCACTTGTCCGGTCGGCATGATGAGGAGTGGCACATCCGCCATCAGCCATATATTGCACAGTGGGATATCCAGCGAGACTTGTGCGCTATCGCCAAGCCGACCGCACGACTAGTTCTAGGCCCACGATCTGAGTACATGTCATGGTACAGATGGGTTACCAGGCGGTGTATTACACCTGTTGGGGGAGCACTAGACCTTGTGGTAATATTGCATGCTAGTTTTCTATATCTGATTTTCTTTAAATGCATTAGTATTGTAGCTAACTTTAATGTTAATAATTTACACAGGTAGATGAGGTGTCCACACTACAGGACTACACTACACCTGAGAGGCAGGCTAGGTTCACCTTCGAAGCGCTTAGATCAGCGACGGAGTCCATCCTTCACGCCATTCAGGAGGTTGATCATGTGATTATTGACTCACATGCGGAGCCAGCACCCCATGCCCATCATATCCCAGATCCTACAGAGGGTGACCATGACCAACCTCACTCTCGTCGACGACGTCGCACTGCTCCACGACATACGTCACAGGCTGATGTTCCGTCCGCTTCGAGAGTGCAGCAGATTCCACCATCGACTGCCTAGGAGACCACGATGACGATGCCAGATATTATTGCTTCATCTCATATATACCCTACTACACCTCATGATCCTTCATCATCCCTCATGTTCCCGGTTGTACTATATAATCCGCCACCATCCCAGGTGTACCCGTTTACTTCTGGTGTTCCATCCTCATTCCAGGCATTTCCACACATACCAAGAGTTTCATCTTCATTCCGTGCCTTTCCTTCTGGTGATGTTGGTCCATCACAGCCGTATCGTCCTGCACTTGATTTTCAGACTCAGGATTAGGGATCAGCACTTCCTGGCATGATGGCAGATGACTCAGAGCTTGTAGATAGAGGTGGAGGTGGAGGCAGAGCGGGAGCTAGAGGTAGAGGAGACACATACACCGGGGATGTGATCCCCGAGCCTGCGCAGAGGGTCAGTAGATATGGCCGCCACATTACCGATCCTGGATGTGGGACTGGACATCACTTACGTAGACATTAGCTTTCTTTTCCATGTTTATTGTACATTTATGTACATCTATCTTACTACTTTATTGTCAAACATCAACATTTAGGATGCTTTTAATTATTACGACATTTTTATTTGCTTGCATAGGTACTTATATCTTTAATAATAAACTTTAAAATCATTACAATATTTATTTTTTTAAAAAAAATGATCATGATGACATCTCTGAAATATAATAACTAACATTATTAATTTTTTACTTTCACAACTCTTATAATTATCTACTCTTTTATTTATTTACTGTGTTAAAATAAATAAACCCTATCAAAATAAATTATACAATTTTTTCTTCATAATATAAAATATATATTTTTTAATTAAATTTTTCTCTCATTTTTTATTTTAATATCATTAGTGAAGAAAGGAATAAATAGTTATAATAAATATTAAAAAAATAATAATATTAATTATAATATTTGAAGGATAAATAATCATCATTCTTGTAAATGATACTAAATGCTGTATTTAAGAATAAAAATACATAGCACCATTATTAATGTAGATGGGGATGCTGGCCATATACAATACCAAAATTCAAGTCTGTTGGATTCACAATAGATACGGTCAGCGGCTAATTAACTTAGAAATGAGGAGCGAGCTGCCGTAGGCCAAAGGTGCTATATCGCCTGGCGTCTCACCCCTTGCGCGCCAACGACGCCATTCCAACTGGCATCCCTTCCCTTTAGCGCAACGCCATTTCGTCTGGCGTCCGTTCCCTTGAGCACCAACGACGCCATTTCATCTTGCGTCTCTTCACTGTTGTCCGTAACTTCTGTGCGTATTTTGAAAAAATGATTCGAATGAACGATAAAACGAGTAAAAGTTTCTTAATAGATAGTTAATCGATATTTCTGCCTCTCATTGCCAAAATATTTTACCATTGTCACGAAATAAAAAAGAATTAATTCATGTTACAATTTTAGTTTCATTACGAAATTAAAAGACTATTGCAACTAAATAACCACATTTTTTTTAATTTTCAACTATCTTCAACCTCTTCACTTCATATTTACTTTGTTACAAAATAAAAATAATTTTATTGAAATAAATACAAAGCAGCAAGAATATTATTGGAATAAATACAAAATAAAAAAAATTTATTTATTTCATTATATTTCTTTTCATTTTTAACATTCTTTAACTTCGTATATAAAGAATATTATTGAATAATTTAATAAATTTACTTATGTGTAATAACGTATTAAATAATTACTTGTAATAATATAATTTTGAACATTGGAAGTTTATAATTCTGAAAATTGATAAATATTGAGTGTCATTGGATCAAATTTTGAGAGACATTCACACTATTTAAGTCATTATTCTTTATTGATACTATATTTTTTTAATAAATTTTAATTATTTACTAAATATTTATTATTTTTCTTATTTATATTATTATCATTAACTACTTTCTTATTTAATTCTTATAGTAAATTTATGTATTAAATATTAAAGTTGAGTTAACATATCTTTTTATGACATCAAATATAACTATGAAATGAGTAATTTATTTTTAATCACAATCATATATTATTTATTTATAAAAAATTTTTTTGAATTGATATCAAAATTAATTATTTTTTAAGGAAAAACCAAAAAAAGGAATAAGCAAAGAGGAATTATTTTTTAAGGAAAAACAAGAAAAAAAAAAGGAATACAGAGGGCGAGGGCGCCATTCAAAGTGGCGCCCTCAAAGCCACTAAAGGCGCCATCCTGGGTGGCGCCTCCCACCCCGTGAGCGCCAACCCACTTGGCGCCTTGCGTATTTTGGTAATATGTTTCCAAACTACGGTAAAACGGAAATAAGTTTATGAAAAAATGGTAAAACAGTACTTTAACCTATAATTGACAGATTTGTTCAAGTACCTAGAATCTAGTTCGAAATTTATTCATTGAGAGATTTGCTCAGATGTTAGGGGGTTAATCCGCATTTTAGATAACTAAAGGATTTGCTCAACTGTTGGGGATCAAATTTGAACTTCAGAATATTATTTTCTATTTATATCTTAGACTATTGTTTTTTACTTAACTTTCTTTGCTTAACAAAGCTAATAGCAAAGTTAGTAGTCATTTCAAAAGAGCATAAATAAATGTATTCTTGAGAGTTGTGGATAATTACCTATTGTTTGAGTTTTGCCCCTCTTTCCACATTGCCTAGGTGGTAGATATGTCATGGTCGATTAGCTTATTCTTTCTCACCTTTCAAGAAAGAAAATAATGAGCCAATAAAGATATGCATGTTTGAATTAATTTTTACTAGCTAATCACATAATTCAGATGGAAAGGAAATAATCTTTTAAAAGAGTATCTCATTCCCTCTTTTCAATACTATAGAACACTTTTTGAGAATCTTAATCAAGTTCAAAACTAGTTAGTATAAGTAACTAATAATAATTTTAGACTCTATCTTTCTTAGGAGCTTGAATTGCTTGTGGTGTTCAACTAGCAAGGAACAAAGAAAAGATGTAAACATAAAACAATAAATAAATAAATAAAAGAGAGTACAGAACAACCATGCGGCGAGAGGGAAACATGCTATTTTGCTAATAACCTGTTATGACCCCATTCTGTTCCATTCTTCCAACCTCATTCAAGTCATTTGATGTCAATTTTGCATCCTGTATCATCGACGGTCACTCTGATAATTGAGCTACGTTACACAAGAACATTTTCCCTCATATAATTAACTAATAAAATTAATAATAAAGTAATATATCATTGTAATCATGCAAACAGTAATTAGATATTAACTTTTAGCCATGGTGGGAGTATCGTTACTTCCTATATAAACAATGCTTAACTTGTTTTGGACTAACGACGTTGTCCCTAACCACTTCTAGTATTTTTGTTCTCTCTTTTTCACTCACATATTTCACCCACAAAATGCATTTCTAAATGTCAATCAAAACTCTGTATAATAACTGCAAGTCTTTTAAGGATGTCTTCCTCCCCCCTTCAGGAAGAACACTGAGTGTTTCATTTCCAACTCATGTGAACTTGTGAAGGAAATTTAGCAATAGGCATATTCTGAAAAAAGGGTTAATATATCACATTGCCAACCACTGTTCAACCATAAGCACCATCAAGCAAATTCATAGTCCACAGAGCACATACCAAATTTTAGAGGATTAATAATGTGGGTCTCATAAAGGATTCCGTTCGCTAAATGAGTATACACATTAAGTTTTTTCAAGTTAACACGGAACAGCTTTGATATTAAGGGCACTATAAATTTATAACAGCTTCACAACACTTAAGCCATATATCAACAGGATTGCATATATCTGATGTCATTATGAATTCTAATCCGGTAGAAGATTTATTTCAAGTCATACGGTGCTATTATGATTTAATGCAAGTTCTTCTAAACACATTAATAATACAATAGGTGGTTTGCTCAAACATAATGAAACCAACATCCAATTCTAACCCCTGCCCACTCATTTAATGCAACACCATAACTTGAGTCTACTAACTATGGCTTCTTCAACTCTCAATCCTAACTTTACATAAAGCAAGTATCACTTATGAGTTTTTCTATATAACTTTGCAGATCCATGGCCATGGATTATATAATCAAACAAAAACAAAATTCTTAGATAGCACCACTACCATTAATATTATATATGTCGAAAGCTAAAAAGAGCTGTTTTATAACGGCACAATTACCCAAATGCATCAACGGGAAAAACAATTTACCCAGATGCTACATCGTTAAAAAAATTTACCAAAATGCTTAAAGGCCGACGGATGACGTGGGCCACAGTAGGCGTGCCAGGCGACCGAGACACGTGGCAAACATGCACGTGAGGGAGTGTCAGAGGGAATGACACGTGGCGCGATGGTGGCCGCTGCTGAGGGTCGCGTGGGACCCGGCTTACACGTGTTGGCCGCGCATGGATCACGGACACTGGGCCTCCGTGATCAGGCTTGATCACGTCGGGCCGCGCCCCGTGATTAGTCTGATCACGGTGAGCCTGACAACGTGATCAGACCTGATCACGGTCTGTCACGCCCCGTGATCCACCTGCGCTCCCCAGCGCGACACGTGTCACCCATCTGCACTCCCGCGCGCACCCTGGACGTCATGACGCTGACACGTGGCACAACCGGACGTTGCCACGTGGCAGCACTGTTTGCACTTGAATATGAAGTTCTACTATAAATCTCCTCCTCCCGGGCAGCAATTTGGAATTGTAACTTTCACTTCTCAAATCTCCTTCTGAAATTGGATTTCTCTCCACCAGCAAGTAAGCTCAGCAACAATTTGAGGAGTTCAGTTTGCAAGTAAGTTTTTTTTTAAAAAGTCATTATTTTAAGCAGTACTTAGGATTATTGTAAAGTTATAATAAATATTTAGTATTATACTGTTTAGAGCAGTTTTCTCATTATAACTGACATTAATATTGATTATTGTAAATAAATTATTTGTATATTTAATCATGTACGTATACTAAAAAAATTTATATTATTTTAATATTCTTCTTTGCTTGTGTATGTTATTTTAATGTGTTTATATTAGTTAATTTTTTTAATTTTTTTATCCGAATGCAGCAGTACATGTATGACCTGATTATATTTTGCACAAATTATTAGGATTTTAATTTCTATGCTTGTTGGTTGGGCACTATTGAGATAAGGGAATAAAAATTGAAACTTTTACGCATGTGAGAAAAATATAATAAGATTCATGAATAATGAAATATTGCTAAAAAATATTAAATAAGGGTAAAGTGTTACACTGTATAATTTTTATTTTTTGTTGTAGACCTTAAAACATAATTTACTTCATAAAATGTTTGAATCTCGACCCCAATCCCTGTAATATTTTTTTATAGAAAATTAAATCTAATCAAAAGAATTTTTTTGTAAATTTTTTTTAATGTTATCAGTATTTGTAAAAGTAGTAAATTTTCTTAAACATTTTAATTTGAGCATAACTTTATCATTTTTTATTTTTTATCAAAAAATATAATTTTGTAGAAAAATAATTTTAACTCATTAGACTACTTTGGAATAAATATATATAAGCTTATCAATATATTAAAGGGAATGAAATTTATTTAAAGTTCTTATAAGGAAAAAATTATTTCTTCAGAAAAATAATTTTAACTCATCAGACTTATTTAGAAAAAAAATATTTTAAGTTATTATTATATTTAAAAATAATATATTTTGAAAGAAATGAATTTTTGCTTGTCAACGTTTTTGTATTTTATTTTGTTTAAAATATTAAAATTTTTAGGAAAAATTTTTTGAGTAATTAGATTTTAGTGAAACAAACATATTTTAATTTATCAGTATATTTAAAGAAGTAGATCTTTTGGCTGGAAAAAAATTTTAACTTACCAACTCTAAAACCTAATAGGATAAACCCTAAATCTATTAATACTAAATCATAACCCCTGAAACCTCCAAAGCCTCAAACCACAAACAATAAAATCCTGACCCCGAACTCCTAAAATCTATTCTTATAGAAAATAATTTTAACTCATCACACTAATATAATTTTAGGTTATCAGTATATTTTTAACTAATATAATTTTTACAAAAATTTAATTTGAACTTAGCAACCCATTTTCTTAAAGAAATATTATTTAGTTGAAATTTTTTTAAGGTATTATAATTTTGTTGAAATTTAATTTCGTAGAATAATGATTTTAACTTATCAGACCTTTGTGGAAAAAAGATATTTTAGCTTATTAGTATATTTAAAAGTAATTTTTTTTAAAAAAAATTCTATTTAGCTTATTAGACCCTTTTTTTGAAAGAAATATTTATTTAAAAAAGTCTACTTTATAAGTAAAATAATTCTTAGGGTTTAGGATTTTTTTAAGAAATATATATTTCAATTTATCAAACTTTTTTAGGAACTTTTTTTAATTCATTGGAGTTTCTTTAAAAAAAATTAATTTCTATGTTATCAATGTATTTATAGATAATTGAATTTTTTATTTTGAAGATTAATTTGAGCTTAAATTTCTTTAAAAAAATTTTAACTTAGCAAGCCTGTATGTAACAGACTTTGGTTTAAAAAAGAATAATATTTACTTATCCTATCTTTAAATAAAAAAAATTGTAATTAGTTTGTATTTAAATTTAGCCATTATAATTTAAGGTTTAGGGTTCTCTTTTTTATGTATTATAATTTTTATATTTAATTTTATTTTATCTGCCTTTTACTTAATTTTTTTACATATTTAGTGTTGCGTAAACCACAATTAGTGTTATTAAAATTAGTAAATATCATAAAGCCTTAAGAATAAAAATATAGTTCCAATAAATATCATAATTTTTAGTGTTTCTTTTATATTAAAAAGATAGAAATAAATAATTTTTAAATATTTTAATTTTTCAAATAATTTTTAATGCTTAGATGTATTGTTGGGTAAGTATTAATAGTACTATTAAGTGAGAATCAACTCATGTTATGACAATCACAACCCCACAAAATCATATTTTGATAAACACAAAATATAAAGTGAACATAGGGTTTTAGAAAATACAAACATTTAATAATTTGATTATACAGATCAACTACCCCACAAACTAAACGAACATAACTATATATATAGTGTTTAAGCTTATTTTATCTCTTCCTAAAACAATTAAAGGGGTACTTTTTGTACTGCATAAAAAATTTACAAAAGTCAAAAGTCCTCTAAGTAAAAAAATTTACATATGTGTTTGAATGTAGCATTGCAGGATGTTAATCATTATTGGTAGTGATTATAACATTACGGGTTTATATGTAGTAATAGTGCTATAAAATTGTCTCCATAATTATGATACATATTAGAATAATTTTTGAACAATTTCTTTCGGGGGTGACCCTTGATCTGGACTACGGTTCAAATCAGAATGAGTTCCAGGCGTCAAAATATATGCATTTACGGGAATGGAGAAATATACGAATCGGATGAAGGTGATATCTTTAGGTGCTCTAGGGTCAAAGTAATATCAATCAGTTCAGACATAACCCTTGATGCTCTGAAGAGTATAATTGGGCGGAAGCTCCGTCTCAATGAAAATCAAGTTGTAACCGAGTTGATATACAGACATCCGCTCTCGTTAAATCCGACACGATATAAGGCGTGTGAGTTGGCAGACGATGAGGACATTCAGCGAATGTGGGAAGTGAATGCGATGTTCCCTACTCAATTGTCATGTCCAGAGGTGTGTGCACTCATTGAAGCAGTGGAATTTGACTTAAACGTTGCAAGTCAGCCAATTGGATCAAGTGCCCCATATCTACTACCCTCCACAAGTCAACGTAACGAAGCTACTGGGGGACCCTCGTGTTACAACCTAGAAGTGAGCAGCGTTGAACCAATGAATGTACAAATTGACTATGGTTGGCAGTTTCACAGCCCTGATGATAATTACACTCCGCAGCCATGTTTCTCTCAGCAACAGTTTGTACCTTCTCACTCCCTCTCATCCCCAAAGAAAACAGAGGACATAATGGACGACTTCGAAGAGGAAGGTGCATGTGACCCCATTCCTGAAAGATTTAATGGTGAGGGTGACGAGGACGATTGCGGTGACGACGAAGACGGGGAAGACGTTGCAAAAGCAGTGCCAACAATGCATGAAGGCCAGCTCATAGAATCGACCACTGCCTTTTTCTCACAACTAAATGTTGATGCTGCTGCCAGCCATGATTACCCCGAGTTCGGCCATCACATAAATATGGATGATAATCAAGAGCCGTATATCGGGATACGATTTATGAACCAGAAAGTGTTTCGTTGTGCAATGAAAATATACTCAGTGCGAAGACACCACACATTTTGGGTACATTACTCATCATCTAAGTATGAAGAATATCGGTGCCCTCATTACGATGATCATTGTCATTGGAGGGTCAGAGCATGCCATAAGCCAAGGGAGGATCATTGGCAGATAACAAAATATAATGGTCCTCACACGTGTGTGTCTGCATCTCTTTCCCAGGATCATCCAAAGCTAGACACAGATGTCATTTCATCGTACATCGTGGCTATGGTGACGGAAAATCCAAGTGTATCCATTCGAGAGGTGATAGAGCGAATTCATGGTATATTTGGGTATTGGGTGTCATATAGGAAGGCGTGGAAGGGAAAACAGAGAGCTATTGCTCTTGCGTTTGGGAATTGGGAGAAGTCATACTCGATGTTACCTAGATGGCTGGCAGCAGTGCGTCTCTTCAATCCTGGGAGTTACTTTGAGCTTGTTACCCAGGAATGTCCGCCATCGAGTTCTGCAGATGCGCCGATCGCATTATTTCGTCAAGTGTTTTGGACTTTTAGACCCTACATCGAGTTGTTCTCCCACTTAAAGCCCATAATCCAAGTGGATGGAACTTTTTTGTATGGAAGGTACAAAGGGATTTTGTTAACGGTGACGTCACAGGACGGTGATAGAAAGGTTGTCCCACTTGCATTTGCTGTGGTGGAGGGAGAAAGTTACGATACGTGGGCTTGGTTCCTATCCCATGTTTGATGGCGTGTTGTTAAAGACATACAACATATTTGCTTGATATCAGACAGACATCCTGGAATATTACGTGCCGTTGCAAACCCACGCGTTGGATGGCAAGCCCCTAATGGTTATCATGTATTCTGTCTCTGACATATCGCTAGCAACCTGAACTCAACTTTTAAGACAGCGTGGCTGAAGCAGATGTTTACGAGCATCGGTGCGTATTTCTGATAATAGTATACTTATCTGACACTTTATGTTATGACTATTGGTGATTGATTAATAGTATTTTCGGGTACAGGTTATATGTATGAACGGCATGTTGTGGATAGCAAGCTTGAAGAACTAACCCAATTGCAACCTAGAGCTGCGGAGTGGATTGGTAATATCCCGAGGTGTCAATGGAGTCGTGCTTACGATGATGGAGGCCGACGGTGGGGGCACATGACCACAAATCTGGCAGAGTGCATTAACAGTGTTCTGAAAGGGGTCAGACATTTACCGATCACTGGGCTAGTCAAAGCTACACTGTATCGAATCAATGCATACTTCGTGAACAGAGCAGAAAGCATTGCAGCACAATTACATGCAGGAGAGGTTTTCAGTGAAGATGTACGGAAAAAGATTCAAGATTTCACCCGGAAGGCATCTGCCTGTCATATCCGCCGTTTCGATCGAGCCAGAACGATTTTCGAGGTCGAAGAGCCCTACAATCCCACGTGGAAGCAGTTTGGTCAGACATGCAAGGTTAGCCTGGCGCAGAGGACATGTGATTGTGGTGAATTCCAAGTGCAGCACAGGCCTTGCCAACATGTGTTCGCAGCATGCGCAAAGGTTGCATTGGATCCTTTGCAGTTTGTCGATCCTGTGTTCCGACTAAAGACAATGGCGCAGGCTTATAACTGTGAGTTTCATCCCATAGGCGGTATGGAGCATTGGCCAACCTCTAATGGACCAACAGTTGTGCCAAATCCTGCGCAAATGCGTCTGGGTGGTCGCCCCCATTCCTCACGTATGAGGAACGAAATGAACTGGATAGAGGGTCCGTCAGAACCTTCAAGGTGTGGGTTGTGCCGTCAGTCTAGCCACAATCGTGCAACTTGTCCTTCCAGGCAACGAAGTGTGCCATGACACTTAACGCCCTTCACAAAGCCACTTGTTTATGCATATGTCGCTTTTATTCCATATTAAGACCTTTAGTGTGACGTTTGATAAATTGTTTCTACCATTTTGCAATTATGTCCGAACAATGCCAAATATATATGTATGTTGCTATTATGTCTTACTGCGTTGATATGTTATTATTTACTAACTCATTTTACTCTCCTTGTACATTTTCGGGCATAACATTTACATAAATTTGAGCATAGTGCATTTGATTAAATGCTTGTAATTTAATATAGTCTGTAGACATCGTCAGTTATGGCTGCTCAGTGACGTGTCATCACACCTAGGCCTGAGGATGAGTCTCTTTTATACTTACAGTCACGACATATTTCACAAGCAGTATGGCAAAATCAGGTAATTCCATTCCCTTAATGGCCATTCACCAATTGTAAATGTTGTAACCATTATTTCTATGAATGTCAACAGGGAAGACCGATCCTGAGGTTACGACGTGTTGCCCACGCAGACCGACTCTTTGATCCCCCAGCTGCAATTGTGTCATATCTGCAGCAGGCTGGCTTCTACGGCGTCAGCCGACTTGGACATTTTGATTTCAATGCAGCTATGGTATCCGCCTTAGTTGAACGATGGCGTCCTGAGACGCACACTTTTCATACCACGGCCGGGGAATGTACTATTACGTTACAGGATGTATCTGTCCAGTTGGGTTTGCCTTGCGAGGGTGTCCCCGTATCTGGAAGAACCGGACTCGATTGGCCAGGGATTTGTGAATTTCTACTTAGGATCAAACCGCCCGATGAATGTTTGCAAGGCCAGTGCCTGAGCATTACCTGTTTAGCAGCTAACTTCGGACACTTACCAGATGATGCCGATGATGAGCTGATACAGCGCTTTGCACGTGCTTACATCCTGCGACTCATTGGCGGTTACCTTATGCCAGACACTTCCGGTCACAGGGTACTACTGATGTATCTGCCATTACTAGAGAACTTCGCAGATGCAGGCCAATACAGTTGGGGATCGGCATGCCTGGCATGCCTATATAGAGAGTTGTGCTCCGCCACAAAATACGATGAGCTAAATATTGGGGGATGTCTGTATTTATTGCATTTATGGGCGCGGGATCGTTTCCCCACTCTAGTGCCGGCAAGACCTCCGTATCCAGATCCCCAGCTAGACATTTATCCTTTGCTTCCACCATTGGGTTTCAGGTATGGTTTGGATATGTATTTCATATAACGTCTCATACATCTGCTTAAATAATTCAAACAGTTAATATATAATATGTATTTCTCGCAGATGGAAGAACACTGGCCTACCTCCCCGACCGTCGCCGACGGCTCTGCGTCATTATAGAGTATTACTCGATCAGATGAAGGACGATAAGGTTCGAAACACTGTTGATTATCATTTCTGTCAATCTATTGCTAGATATACCAATATGCTAATTTATGTTGCATTTCTCTGTGATTTTAGATTAATTGGCGCCCCTATGATGATCCTAGTGTACGACAGCTGATACCAGGGTATTGCTGGATGTCACCTGATATATGGTTGGCATCAGTTCCCATCATTTGCTTCCACATTGTAGAGTGGCACCATGCAGACCGTGTGCTCCAGCAATTTGGGAGGAGGCAGCCCATTCCACAGGACCTATTTAACCTCGGTTCTTGTCATACACTGCAGTTCCGGGGCAAAACATCCAAAGACTAGCGTCAGGAGCATATGATATTCATCAGCGCTTGGAATGCATGGCGCAATACACTCTCGTTGACAGAGTTCGAGACAGATGCTCTTCATCGAGACTCGGGCTATATGTCATGGTATTAGAGACATACCAGACGATGGATCCATCCATCTAGCGGCGGTCCAGGATTTGTGGTAACTAACGATTTGCATACTATGCTTTGTGATTTCTTCAACATGTAATATGTATTAACTGTTTAAAATGTATTTTTTTGTAGGCTGACGTAGCTGAGAGACTACACAGACTTAGTGTCGAGGACTCCTCTTCACAACCGTATAGTCAATTTAGGGAGACCGTGGGTCGGGAATCTCGCCTCATTCTACGTGCACTAGGAGAGCATCGAGACGTGACTGCTGACCAGCCTGCCTACCCAGCTGATGAATTACCTAGACCACCCATTCTCGAACCTAGGCGTGGTAGGAGAGTACACGGCTTCATGTCCCTCAGGGATCCTATTTTGCCTGATGAAGAGGGCGATGATGAAAGTGTGTCGTATTCTCATCCATCCCGATGCAATCAGGTGTCCCTAGCCCTTTCATCCCTGGATCGATGCATGCTGATTTCAGTGCTGCCGGACCATCAACTTATATCCCACCACCGCAATTCTTCCTAGGTGCAGAAGCTGGCCCATCGCATAGCATGGCATTGCCCCCGCAACACCCCTATGATGCTCCACGATCATCTTTTTCCACACCATCGCCATCACAATCAGCTCAGCGAATTCCTGACTCTCTAATGGGATTGTTTGATGATCTATTTGCATTCATTACTGAGTATACCGGCGGATCTATGGAGCAGCAGCACCAAGGGTTTTTCACACCAAGTAACCCTATTCCAGCATTTCAATCATCCCCTTGGGACTTGAACTCTCCACCTTCTAGGGGTCAGATCCGTGTGACTTCTGCAGATGACGATGCAAATGACGATGGAGATGAACAGCCCCTAGCTCGTCGACCTCAACGCGTAAGGCGACGCCCTCGGTGTGGAACTGGGAGCCATTATTTTGGTGATTGAGGGCTTTATTATTCTAATATAGTTTTTAGCCAGATTTTTTTTAATTGCTTCGTAACTTTTTTGCCTTAGATTTAGTAATTTATTATGTTACATTAACCATATTACCCACTTTTGGAGTTCAGTTGTACAATTCCATGATTATATATTTCACTTTCTAATCATTTATCTTCGTCACACTATTGATCCCACTCCATTCATAATATTGTTATTTGAAATTCAATGGATCATTCTAAAATATCGGTCTTCAAGATGTAATCTTAAATGTAGACTTATATATAATTATGAAAAATGGTGTTAATTACTCATTTAGAGGTTATTATGATAAATTACGCTATTAAATTTAGTACTGGGTAATTTTATCTACCAAAATTGTGTTAAATGCAATTTGTGCCAAAACAAATTTAATGTATATAAGGTGAAAAATAGGGTTTCAGATTATTTTAATTTCCAAAAAAAAATATTTATAGAAATAAATTAAAAAAAACACATAAAATAACTTATCTCGAAAAAATTAAATGGATATGAATATGGATCAACAGAAAAGAAAATGAAAAACTAACGAACAAACAACATAAATTATTGATGAAAGTAAAAAAGAATTAAACATACGAAAAAGAAAATAAAAAATTAGTGAATATATAAAAAAGATTAAAAATTATTTTGTTAGACTAATACAAAATTGATGAAAAATGAAAAAAAAGGCAAGGCAAAAAATAATGAAAAATAAAAATAAAACGACAAAAAGTGAGAAAAATGAAAATAAAATGTCAGCGCAGTGAAAGAATTAATTTTAGCTTACTATTATATTCAACACAAAATACATTTATGAAAAAATTTAAATTTAGGAAATCAACCCCTTTTTTTAAATAAATATTAACTTTAAAAGAATCTATTTCATAAGAAAAAAAATTATACTTATAAGATTTTTTTGTAATAAAATATATATGTCAGCTTATCACTATATTAAAAAAAGGATAGTCTTTTATTAAAAAATAATTTTAGTACTATTAGCAAATAACCAATATTTAAATATAAATTAACTATGTCATAACAATCAGAGTAAATTGAATTGAACATAGGGTTTGAGAAAATACAACTATTAAGTAATAAGTTTACAATAGAAAATGTAATTATTTGCATTTATTGACATAATAATTATCTCATCAGTCTTATTACACATACTATTTTGTTGCATTATATATATTCTACAATTTTATGAGAGTTAAAAAATAATTGATTATTATTTACAACATTGATTAATTAATATAAAATAAATATTTAAATTTTAATAAACTAATTCAAATTAAACTTACTTTAAAATTATAAATAAAAAAATAAAAAGGCACACAAAATATATATTATTGCAAAGTTTTAAAAAAATATTAAATCTCATTTGAAATAAAACAAATTTAATACATATAAGGTGAAAAAAACTTTTAATAATTCTAATTGGAAAAAATATATTAGTAAAAAAATAAAACTCAACAAAATAAAAAAAAATCAGAAAATAAATGGTAAAAAGAAATTGATCCCAAAAAAAAAATTCAGATGAAGAAAAAAATAAGGTAAAAGTAAAATAAATAAAAATATATAAAATCAAAAGAAACATACGAAAAATAAACAAAACAAACGAAGAAATATAAAAGCAAATGTAAACACAGACCACATTAGCAATACAATAAAGTAAAACAAACAAAACAAGTGAAAAATGAAAAGAAAAGGGAACGGAAACCAAGCAAAACGGAAAGTACGGAAAATAAGGAAACTGGCAGCACTGATCACGGTGTTCTCCAACCCGTGATCAGTGATTTTTTTTTAAAAAAAAATTTAAGTATTTCGGTAAATACTTTTCACTGTATAGCATCTGGGTAATTTTTTTTTTCCGGGTGCAGTGTTTGGGGAAATATGCCGCACAATTACCCAAATACTGTGGCTGGAAAAAAAAATTACCCAAATGTTACACAGTAAAAATTATTTATCGAAATGCTTAAAAAAATTTTTTTTTAAGAAATGACTGATCACGGGTTCAAGGACACCGTGATTAGTCTGCTTTCTATTCTCCTCGATTTCCGTTTTCCTTGTATTTTCCTTCTCCTTTTGTTTTATTTTGGTTTCTGTGTTTCTCGGTTTCCGTTTACTTTTTCTTTGCCTTTTACGGTTTTTATAATTTGTTTTGATGCACCACACATTTTGCTTTCTGTTAACCTTTCATTTGCATTTTAAAATGTTTCGTTTATATTATTTTATTTTTTTATTTGAACCTCTGCCTGGCTTTGTTTTTTTTTTTATTTTCTCTTTTTCTATTTTGTTTTATTTTTTTCTTTTGAAATTCTGAATTTGATTTTATGTTTCTTTTAGTTTTATTTTTTTTTTCATTTATTTTACTTTTAGCTTATTTTTTATCTGTTTTTTTATTTTTAGTGATCAATTTTTTTTACTTATTTTTCTGCAGAAATTTTTTTATTTTGTTGAGTTTTATTTTTTACTAATATATTTTTTTTCCAATTAAAATAATTTTAACTTTTTTTGACCCTGTATGTATTAAATTTGTTTTATTTCAAGTGAGATTTAATGTTTTTTAAAAACTTTGCGATAATCTATAATTTGTGTGCCTTTTTATTTTTTCATTTATAATTTTAACCTTACTTTAATTTTATTTAGTTTATTAAAATTTAAATATTTATTTTATGTTAATTAATCAATATTCTAAATAATAATCAATTATTTTTTAACTCTCATAAAATTGTACAATATATATTTTTAAAAAAATATTAATTTCAAAAAAAATCTATTTCATAAGAAAAAAATTATACTTATCAAAATTTTTTGCAATAAAATATATACCCTAAATTTAAATTTTTCTGTAAATGTATTTTTTTAAAATATAATAGTAAGCTTAAATTAATTCTTTCCATAAAATTACAATGAGTTGGAAAAAAATTTTGTTAGGGCTTTAGGTAAATAAAATTTTAGGTACAGTAGCCTGATATTCAATTACAAGATATATTTTTTAATTTTATAAAAATATAATTATAAAAAATTAAAATAATAAAAATTAATTTATATGTTTAATATTAAATATAAAATATTTAATAAAATAAATTAAAAAATATAATTTCTTTAATATATTATCTTGTATAGTTTTAGACATTCAAGATCACACGTTTCTCGATCCCTAAACTAAGACTTAACATTCTACTACTCTAAATAATTAATTATTTAATCAAGTGTTGTATTTTACTTTTTAATATGTGAATTGCAACACTATAATTTATAAAGTGTCTATTTTTCGATCCTGAGTTCTGGAAAATATTTTACCGAATTATTGCATTGTAAATTTTCTTTACCAAAATACTTAAAATAATTTTTTTATTTAAATAAGTACAATCTCGGGGAGAGGCTTGACGTGATCAAAGTTGATCACGTGTGGCTCCTCCCGGTGATCAGGTTTATTTTTTTTAATATTTTTCTTTTTCTTTGTGACCATCAAATTTTATTTTTTAAGTTTTTAAATATATGATTAAATATTTTTAATTTTTAAAAAAATTTTAATGTCAAAATTTTCTTATATGTTTTTTATTTAAAATAGGTTTTTTGATACTAAAAATATCTCATGGTATAATCAAACCTATTTCTTAAAAAAATATATAATCAAGTATTAAATATATCTGTAATATATGATTAAAAAATTAAAAAAATATAACATTTAAATTTTAAAATTATGATATAATAGAAGATAATTTTTTTAAAAAATTATATTTCATTAATATATTTTATTAAATATTTTATATTTAATATTAAACATATAAATTAATTTTTATTACTTTAATTTTTTATAATTATATATTTATAAAATTAGAAAATATATCTTATAATTGAATACCAGGATACTATACCTAAAATTTTATTTACCCGAACCCCTAACAAAATTTTTTTTCAACTCATTGCAATTTTATGGAAAGAATTAATTTCAGCTTACTATTATATTTAAAAAAAATACATTTACAAAAAAATTTAAATTTAGGGTATCAACCCCTTTTTTTTGAAGAAATATTAATTTAAAAAAAATTTATTTCGTAAGAAAAAAATTATACTTATCAGACTTTTTTACAATAAAATATATATGTTAATTTATCAATATATTAAAAAAAGGATAGTCCTTTGTTAAAAAATGATTTTAGTACTATTAATGAATAATCAATATTTAAATATAAATTAACTATATTATAACAATCAGAATAAGTTGAATTGAACATAGGGTTTGAGAAAACACAACTATCAAGTAATAAGTTTATAACAGAAAATATAATTATTTATATTTATTGAGATAATAATTATCTTATCAGTCTTATTACACATACTATTTTATTGCATTATATATATTGTATAATTTTATGAGAGTTAAAAAATAATTAATTATTATTTAGAACATTGATTAATTAATATAAAATAAATATTTAAATTTTAATAAACTAAATCAAATTAAAATAAGTTTAAAATTATAAATGAAAAAATAAAAAGGCACACAAATTATAGATTATTGTAAAGTTTTTAATAAATATTAAATCTCATTTCAAATAAAACAAATTTAATGCATATAGGGTGAAAAAAAGTTAAAATTATTCTAATTGGAGAAAAAATATATTAGTAAAAAAATAAAGCTCAACAAAATAAAAAAAATTCATCAGAATAATAAGTAAAAAAAATGATTACAAAAAATAAAAAAATAGATTAAAAAAAATAATGTAAAAGTAAAATAAATAGAAAAAGATAAAATTAAAAGAAACATAAAATCAAAATCAGATTTTCAAAAGAAAAAATCAATATAAACGAAAAATGAGAAAATAAAAAATGAACAAAGCCAGGTGGAGGTTCAAATCAAAAAATAAAATAATATAAATGAAAAATTTTAAAAGTCAAACGTAAACAGAAACTAGGGTTTTTCAAAAGTAATAAAATAAATTAAAAAACTGTAAAGGCAGCAAAGAAAAATAGAAACTAAACGGAAACCGAGAAAAACATAAATTAAAATAAAACAAAAGAAGAAAACGTAAAACGAAAATAAAAGGAAAACGGAAACCAATGTAAACAAGAACCGAGGAGGAGCAGACTGATCACGGTGTTCTTGAACCCGTGATCAATCTTTTTTTAAAAAAAAAAAATTTAAACATTTAGGTAAATAGTTTTTACTATGTAGCATCTCGGTAAATATTTTTTTCCGTTTAAGTATCTAGGTAATTGTGCCACAACCAGTGTGAATTTCAATATGTGACAATGACACAAATGGATCAAATTACATTTTGTCTCTAACGACAGTGGATTCTATGGTACAAATATAAAAAGGTGTTGTATAATCAAAGAAAATGACGTGGCAAATTACTAATTAGGAGATGAAGTGAGTTCAAATAATGGCCGTTGATGACTTGTTACCTGTTACCTTACTATTTGGTAACAATAATAAAAAGAAAGCTGGAATCTGACGAATTACTACCAAATTTATTATTATCCTTTTTATGGATTAAGAGAAAAATATTATTTATAATAATATTATATCTATTCTCTTATCTAAGAAAAGACTTTTTATATTAATATACTACTAAATTTTTTTTTCTATCCACACTTTCGTATTAAAAAATTGAATTTCACTCTGACTCACACCCCATAAATCCTGCTAAGAGGGGTGAAAAACCTACAATAGATTCAGACATGGGTTCCAAAACGGCAATTTGTGAAAGAGATTATTAGAATCTAATTTATCATATTTATTTTATAATTATATATGTAAATTTATAAATAATAAATTTTAAATATATATATCATTTTCTTCTAAGTAAAAGTATTTCAAATCAACCGATTTTTGTTACCAAATATAGCTCTTTTTGTACGTTTCCGACAATTGAATTCATAATTAATAATCGTCAATTTAAAAAGAGTTATTACAGCAAGTAAATATAAATTAAATAAATAAAAAATTTTACAAACTTTTTTGTTTTTATTTATTATTTATGAATTAAATTTAAATAAAATTATATATATATATTTATATCACTTAGCAATATGGACATTTGAACTATAAAAAAAAGAAGTGGATTAAAAAATAAGCATTTAATTAATTAAATTAATACTCCTATATTAAAATTTAAATTATTAAAAATATTTTACAATAAAAATAAAATATATCATGTTATATTTACATTATTCAATAAAATTAAAGTCCTACCTATAAACAATAAGAGTGAACATAAAAAGAAACATGTAATGAAGCAAATAAGAAGAGCATTAATGTATGAACTGTAAAATGATAATAATTAAAAATAAATATAAAATTAATTAATTTAAAATTTTAAAGTTTTAATTTAATTAATATATTTTTATTATAAAAATATATTGTATTATACTTATGCTACTTAATAATATTGATGTATATTTAATTTGAAATATAGTACTTTAAAATTGATATATAAATACTAAAAAATTAAATAAATAATTTTAATTTTTGAGTATTATTATTAAAAATAAAACATATAATTAATTTAATATATATTAATATTTATATTTTAAATTACTTAATTTATAGATTTTATAATAAAAATGAAATATATTATATTATATTTATATTAATGATATTAATTTTTAAATTATAATCACTATGTGTGAATAGAATTAAAATGTAATGAAATAAATAAAATATTAATAAAAAGGTGAAAAAAATATAAAAGTTAAATCGAATCAAAAGAAGAAGATTGAAGAGTGGCTTTTTTCTGAAAAGCTATAATTTTTTATAAAAAAATAAGATAGTCCAATTTGATAATGTAACACGCAAAGACTGACTGAGCAACATAGTAGAAGTTGACCGGTTAAAAAAAGTAAGCCCTGCACGTATTAAATGGTTAGTGACGCAAATATTATTGTATGTCATGCAACAAAGTGGTATTTGTACCACAGAAACCTCTAGCTTTAAATTGCTTGTCTCTAACCGCATTACTCATTTTACCGGAATATGTATCTTCTTGATTTTTTACCAATTAACAGCCAAACTTTATAGCATAGTAAATGTAATATTAATTTTTTTGTTTTTTAAAGATTAAGAAAAAGTGAAAAAATTGTTTAAGATGAATTTAAATAATATAAATTTCCGGTGGCCTTCTGTCGTGGGGAACAATTTTTTATTGTTATCACTTGCCAAGTCTAATTCTATGCAAGTCACAGCGCCTGTGATAATAGTCGAGTCCGTTTTGCTTTCACACTTCCCCTTTTATTAGTTGAGAGGAAAAAGGAAAAGAAAGAAAAGAAAATTTTTTAAATTAATTAAAAATATAAATAAAAAATTTAAAATCTTGATATGTAAAAATAATAAAAAAATTATTTTTTTCCTTTTTCATCAAATTAAAAAAATTTGAAATTTAAAGTTTTTATTAGTTTTCTTTCCTTTTTTTTTTTTTACCAAGCAGGGGTTCATATCATGTTGTCACTTTTTTTCACTTTTTCTTCTCTATTTGTCTGTTTTAGAAATGCAAATAAGTTATTCATAAACAATTTTTTATATAAAATTTAAGAAATAGTAAAAGCACACATACACTAAAATATAGTAGCTCCATCAATGATTTTCGTCAATTTATAGGACCTCAACCACAATAAATATGACACCGCAGGGTCTAAGTCAATTTATAGAACACAATTGTGGATATCCATGAATTGCGTCCCATTTATAATAGCTTAAATCCTATAAATTGGCCAAAATATAAAAACATGACACTCTCCTGTGACGCGCGCGCGTGTGCATATTTACATCGTTCACACAATGTGAGGCAATCATGCGTAAAGGCAAGATTCGTTTTTCCGTAGTGGACAGCACAGACACATTTTAGGAGAGATGGGGCGTGCAAATATTTACGAATATTTATTAATGGAAACAGATCCGGGTTGAATGAAGTTTTAAAAAGGATAGATATAATTTTTTTATTTGAAATTATAAGTGCCAGTAAAAAATAAAGTAATGAATCTCAAAATAAAAATTATCTTTATTTCTTCAAAATTAATAAAAAATTGATATAAGAAAATGAAAACAAATCTATATCCTATTTACGAACAAACTTAACTCGATGGATCCATTTCATATTTAAATAGTTTAAGGCATTTTAAGAATAAAAATAGCTGGAATCAATAAAAATTTAATACTTTGTGACTTATAGCGATTGGTTTCGAATGATACAGTTATAAAACGGCACAATTACCCAAACACTGCATCAGAGAAAAAAATTTACCCAAAACCTACACGGTCAAAAATTATTACCGAAATGCTTAAAAGCTGCAGACCACGTGGGCGAGTCTGCCGTGTCAGCGAAGCGGATGAGCGAGAGTGGGTCCCGCAAATGACACGTGTCGGAATTCTGCTCGCACTCGGGCTCCGAGTGGCAAGACCTGGCCACATGGCGGACGCACATGAATCACGGAGTATGACCGTCCGTGATCAGTACCGATCACGTCAAGCCAGGCCCCGTGATCAGTTCTGATCACGGTGCGCTTGCGTCCGTGACATGAGACGCGCCCCCCAGACGCCACGTGTCACGCTCGGGAGCCTTGGACGTTTGCATGCTGCCACGTGGCGCGACAAAATGATGCCACATGGCAATACTGTTTGCTCGTGAATACTGCCTATAAGTTGACATCCGGCCGCAAGCTTCAACTTCATTTCTGAAAATTCACTCTCAAAATTGGTTTCTCTCCATCAGCAAGCACCAATATGAAGAATTTAATTTTCAAGTAAGTTTTTTTTTAAAGTTATTATTTTAAGTAGTATTTAGAACTTTTAAATCTTATAATTTTGTAGTAAATGTTTCGTATTATATTGTTTAGAGCAATTTACTTATTATAATTGATATTAATATTGAGCATTGTAAACAAATTATTTGTACATTTAATCGTGCATATTGTATGTTAAAATAATTTAGATTGTTTTAATATTCCTCTTTACTTGTGTATATTATTTTAATGTGGTTATGTTAGTTATTTTTTTAATTTTTTTATCCGAGTGCAGCAATATTTCTATAACCTGATTAAATTTTGCATAAATTATTAGAATTTTAATTTCTGTGCTTGTTGGGTGGGCAGTATTAAAATAGGGGAATAAAAATTAAAATTTTTACAAATGTGAGAAAAATATAATAAGGTTCATCAATAAGTGTAAAGTGTTATACTCTGCCATTTATAATTTTTATTTCAAATCTTAAATCATAATTTACTTCAAAAAATCTTTGAAGCCTGAATTCCAAACCCTCTAATGTTTTTTTCTAGAAAATTTAAATTTAATAAAAAAAATTTATAAATTTTTTTTATGTTATCAGTATTTGTAAAAGTAGTAAATTTTCTTAAACATATACATTTGAGCATAACTTTGTCAATTTTTATTTTTTGTCAAAAAATATAAATTTGTAAGAAAATAATTTTAACTCATTAGATTACTTTGGAATAAATATATATTAGCTTATCAATATGTTAAAGATAATGAAATTTATTTAAAGTTTTTACAAGGAAAAAACTATTTCTTAAGAAAAATAGTTTTAAGTTGTGAGACTTACTTGGAAGAAATATATTTTGGATTATAATTATGTTTGAAAATAATATATTTTGAAAGAAATTAATTTTTTGCTAGTCAACCTTTTTGTTCATAATTTTGTTTAAAATATTAAAATTTTGTAGAAAAACAATTTTAACTCATTAGATTTTAGTGAGACAAATATATTTTAATTTATCAATATGTTTAAAGAGGTAGATAATTTGGTTGAAAAAAAATCTCAACTTGTCAACCCTAAAACCTAATAGGATAAACTCTAAATCCATGAGCACTAAATCATAAGCCTTGACACCCCCAAAGTCTCAAACCATAAACTATAAAATCCTGACCCCGAACTCCTGAAATCTATTCTTGTAGAAAATAATTTTAACTCATCACACTTTTTTAAGGAAAAAATGATTTTAGGTTATCAATATCTCTTTGAATAATAAATTTTTTGTAGAAGTTTAATTTTAACTTAGCAATCCTTTTTGTTATAGAAATATTATTTTTTAAAAAGTTTATTTATTTTGCAAGGGTAATTTTAACTAATCAGATGGTTTTGAAAAAAATGTACGCTAAGGTATAAGCGTGTCCAGAAATATATATTTCTTTATGGTAGAAGTTTAATTATATCCCTTCAACCTTTTGATTAGAAGAAAATTTATTTTTAAAGAAATTGAAAAATGTAAAAAAATGATTTTAACATATCAGACCTTTGTGGAAAAAGGTTATTTTAGGTTATCAATATATTTAAAAGTAACATTTTTTTAAAAAAATATCTATTTAGCTTATTAGACCCTTTTTAAAAAGAAATATTTATTTAAAAAAGTTTTCTTCATAAGAAAAATAATTATGAGGAGTATGGGATTTTTTGAACAAATATATATTTCAACTTATCAAATTTTTTTAGGAAATTTTTTTAACTCATTGGAGTTTCTTTAAAAAAAAAGACTAATTTTCATGTTATCAATGTATTTATAGAAAAATAAATTTTTTATTTTGAAGATTAATTTGTGCTTAGATTTTAAAAAAAAAAACATTTAGGTAGCAAGCTTGTATGTAATAGACATTGGTTTAGAAAAGAATAATATTTACTTACCATGTCTTTAAATCAAAAAAATTGTAATTTAGAATAAAAATATAACATAACTATATATCATAATTTGCAGTCTTTTCTTTTATATTTAAAAAATAGAAATATTTATTTTTTAAATGTGTTAATTTTTTGAACAATTTTTCTTACTAAGATGTATTGTTGGGTAAGTGTTAGTAGTACTATTAAGTGAGAATCAACTCATGTTATGATAATCACAACTCCACAAAATCATATTATGACAAACATAAAATATGAAGTGAACATAGGGTTTGAGAAAACACAAACATTTAATAATTTGATTGGACAGATCAACAACCCCACAAACTAAACGAACATAACTCTATATATAGCATTTTAGGCTTATTTCATCTCTTCCTAAAACAATTAAAGGGGTACTTTTTCTACTGCATAAAAAACTTACAAAAGTCAAAAGTCCTCTAGTAAAAAAAATGAACATATGTGTTTGAATGTAGCATTGCAAGATGTTAATCGTTATTGACAATGATTATAAAGTTACGGGTAATTATGTAATAATAGTGCTATAAAATTATCTCCATAATTATGATATATATTACAACAATTATTGAAAATCTTCTTTCGGGGGTGACCTTTGATCCGAACTATGGTTCAAATCAGAATGAGTTTCAGGCGTCAAAATATATGTATTTACGGGAATGGAGAAATTTACGAATCGGATGAAGGCGATACCTTTAGGTGCTCCAGGGTCAAAGTAATATCAATCAGTTCGGACATAACTCTTGGTGCTCTGAAGAGTATAGTTGGGCGGAAGTTGCGTCTCACTGAAAATCAAGTTGTAACCGAGTTGATATACAGACATCCACTCTCACTAAATCCGACACGGTATAAAGCGTGCGAGTTGGCAGATGATGAGGACATTCAGCGGATGTGGGAAGTGAATGCTATGTTCCCTACTCAATTGTCATGTCCAGAGGTGTGTGCACTTATTGGAGCAGTGGGATTTGATTTGAACGTTGCAAGTCAGCCAGCTGGATCAAGTGCCCCATATCTACTACCTTCCATAAGTCAACGTAACGACGCTACTGGGGGACCCTCGTGTTACAATCCGTGCATGAGCAGCGTGGAACCAATGAATGTAGAGATTGACTATGGTCAGCAATTTCACAGCCCTGTTGGTGATTACACTCCACAGCCATGCTTCTCCCAGCAACACTTTGGACCTTCTCATCCCCTGTCATCCCCAGAGGAAACAGAGGACATAATGGACGACGTCGAAGAGGAAGGTGCATGTGACCCCATTCCTGAAGGATTTGATGGTGAGGGTGATGGCGACGATTGCGGTGATGAAGAAGACAGAGAAGACATCGCTAGTGCACTGCCAACAATGCATGAAGGCCAACCCATAGAATCGGCCACTGCCTTTTTCTCACAACTAAATGTAGGTGTTGGTGTCAGCCGTGATTACCCCGAGTTCCAGCAATTTGGGAATATAAATGATAACCAAGAGCCATATATAGGATTACAGTTTATGAACCAGAAGGCGTTTCGTCGAGCAATGAAAATATACTCAATGCGAACTCACCATACATTTTGCGTACATTACTCATCATCTAAGTACGAAGAATATCGGTGCCCTCATTACGATGATCATTGTCATTGGAGGGTGAGGGCATGCCATAAGCCAAGGGAGGATCACTAGCAGATAACAAAATATAATGGTGCCCACACGTGTGTGTTTGCGTCTCTTTCCCAGGATCATCCAAAACTAGACACGGATGTTATTTCATCTTACATTGTGGCTATGGTGACCTCAAATCCAAGTGTATCCATCCGAGAGGTGATAGAGCGAATACATGGTATATTTGGGTATTGGGTGTCATATAGGAAGGCGTGGAAGGGAAAACAGAGAGCTATTGCTCTTGCATTTGAGAATTGGGAGAACTCATACTCAATGTTACCTAGATGGCTGGCAGCAGTGCGTCTCTTCAATCCTGGGAGTTACTTTGAGCTTGTCACCCAGGAATGTCCGCTGTCGAGTTCTACAGATGCGCCGGTTGTATTATTTCGTCGAGTGTTTTAGACTTTTAAACCATGCATCGAGTCGTTTTCCCACTTGAAGCCCATAATCCAAGTGGATGGTACTTTTTTGTATGGAAGGTACAAAGGAGTCCTATTAACGGCAACATCATTTGCTGTGGTGGAGGGAGAAAGTTACGATACGTGGGCTTGGTTCCTATCTCATGTTCGACGGCGTGTTGTTAAAGACAGACAACATATTTGCCCGATATCAGACAGACATCCTGGAATATTACGTGTCGTTGCAAACCCACGCGTTGGATGGCAAGCCCCTAATGGTTATCATCTATTCTGTCTCCGACATATCGTCAGCAACCTGAACTCAACTTTTAAAACAGCGTGGCTGAAGCAGATGTTTACGAGCATCGGTGCGTATTCCTGACAATAGTATACTTATCTGACACTTTATGTTACGACTATTGGTGATTGATTAATAGTATTTTCGGGTACAGGTTATATGTATGAACGGCATGTTGTAGATAACAAGCTTGAAGAACTGACCCAATTGCAACCGGGAGCTGCGGAGTGGATTGGTAATATCCCGAGGTGTCAATGGAGTCGTGCTTACGATGATGAAGGCCGACGGTAGGGGCACATAACCACAAATCTGGCGAAGTGTATCAATAGTGTTTTGAAAGGGGTCAGGCATTTACCGATTACTAGGCTAGTCAAAGCTACACTGTATCGAATCAATGCATATTTCATGAACAGAGCAGAAACTATTGCAGCACAGTTACATGCAGGAGAGGTTTTCAGTGAAGATGTACGGAAAAAGATTCAAGATTGCACCCGGAAGGCATCTGCCTGTCATGTCCGCCGTTTTGACTGAGCCGGAACGATTTTCGAGGTCGAAGAGCCCTACGATCCCACGTGGAAGCAGTTTGGTCGGACCTGCAAGGTTAGCTTGGCGCAGAGGACATGTGATTGTGGTGAATTTCAGGTGGAGCACAGGCCTTGCCAACATGTGTTCGCAGCATGCGCAAAGGTTGCATTGGATCCTTTGCAGTTCGTCGATCCTGGGTTCCGACTAGAGACAATGGCGCAAGCTTATAACTGTGAGTTTCGTCCCATAGGCGGTATGGAGCATTGGCCAACCTCCGATGGACCAACAGTTGTGCCCGATCCTGCGCAAATGCGTGTTGGTGGTCGCCCCCGTTCCTCACATATGAGGAACAAAATGGACTGGATAGAGGGTCCGTCAGAACCTTCAAGGTGTGGGTTGTGTCGTCAGTCTGGCCACAATCGCGCAACTTGTCCTTGCAGGTAACGAAGTGTGCCATGACACTTAACGCCCTTCAGAAAGCCATTTGTTTATGCATATGTCGCTTTTATTCCATATTAAGACCTTTAGTGTGACATTTGATAAATTATTTCTACCATTTTGCAATTATGTCTGAACAATGCCAAATATATATGTATGTTACTATTATGTCTTACTGCGTTGATATGTTATTATTTACTAAGTCATTTTACTCTCCTTGTACATTTTCGAGCATAACATTTACATAAATTTGAGCATAGTGCATTTGATTGAATGCTTGTAATTTAATATAGCTTGTAAACATCGTCAGTTATGGCCGCTCAGCGACGTGTCATCACACCTGGGCCTGAGGACGAGTCTCTTCTATACTTACAATCACGGCATATTTCACAAGCAGCATGGCAAAATCAGGTAATTCCATTCCCTTAATGGCCATTCACCAATTGTAAATGTTGTAACCATTATTTCTATGAATGTCAACAGGGAAAACCGATCCTGAGGTTACGACGTGTTGCCCACCCAGACCGACTGTTTGACCCCCCAGCTGCAATTGTGCCATATCTGCAGCAGGCTGGCTTCTACGGCGTCAGCCCACTTGAATATTTTCATTTCAATGCAGCTATGGTATCCGCCTTAGTTGAACGATGGCGTCCTGAGACGCACACTTTTCATACCACGGCCGGGGAATGTACTATTACGTTACAGGATGTATCTGTCCAGTTGGGTTTGCCTTGCGAGGGTGTCCCCGTATCTGGAAGAACCGGACTCGATTGGCCAGGGATTTGTGAATTTCTACTTAGGATCAGACCGCCCGATGAATGTTTGCAAGGCCAGCGCCTGAGCATTACCTGTTTAGCAGCTAACTTCGGACACTTACCAGATGATGCCGATGATGAGCTGATACAGCGCTTTGCACGTGCTTACATCTTGCGACTCATTGGCGGTTACCTTATGCCAGACACTTCCGGTCATAGGGTACTACTGATGTATCTGCCATTACTAGAGAACTTCGCAGATGCAGGCCAATACAGTTGGGGATTGGCATGCCTGGCATGCCTATTTAGAGAGTTGTGCTCCGCCACAAAATACGATGAGCTAAATATTGGAGGATGTCTGCATTTATTGCATTTATGGGCGTGGGATCGTTTCCCCACTCTAGCGCCAGCAAGACCTCCGTATCCAGATCCCCAGCTAGACATTTATCCCTTACTTCCACCATTGGGTTTCAAGTATGGATTGGATACGTATTCCATATAACGTCTCATACATCTGCTTAAATAATTCAAACAGTTAATATATAATATGTATTTCTCGCAGATGGAAGAATACTGGCCTACCTCCCCGACCGCCGCCGACGGCTCTGCGTCATTATAGAGTATTACTCGATCAGATGAGGGACGATGAGGTTCGAAACACTGTTGATTATCATTTCTGTCAATCTATTGCTAGATATACCAATATGCTAATTTATGCTGCATTTCTCTGTGATTTTAGATTATTTGGCGCCCCTATGACAATCCTAGTGTACGACAGTTGATACCAGGGTATTGCTTGATGTCACCTGATATATGGCTGGCATCAGTTCCCATCATCTGCTTCCACATTGTAGAGTGGCACCATGCAGACCGTGTGCTCCGGCAATTTGGGAGGAGGCAGCCCATTCCACAGGACCCATTTAACCTCGATTCTTGTCACACACTGCAGCTCCGAGGCAAAACATCCAAAGACTGGCGTCAGGAGCATATGATATTCATCAGTGCTTGGAATGCATGGCGCAATACACTCTCGTTGACAGAGTTCGAGACAGATGCTCTTCATCGAGACTCGGGCTATATGTCATGGTATTGGAGACATACCAGACGATGGATACATCCATCTAGCGGTGGTCCAGGATTTGTGGTAACTAACGATTTGCATACTATGCCTTGTGATTTCTTCAACATGTAATATGTATTAACTGTTTAAAATGTATTTTTTTGTAGGCTGACGTAGCTGAGAGACTACACAGACTTAGTGTCGAGGACTCCCCTTCACAGCCGTATAGTCAATTTAGGGAGACCGTGGGTCGGGAATCTCGCCTCATTCTACGCGCACTAGGAGAGCATCGAGACGTGACTGCTGACCAGCCTGCCTACCCAGCTGATGAATTACCTAGACCACCCATTCCCGAGCCTAGGCGTGGTAGGAGAGCACACGGCTTCATGTCCCTCAGGGATCCTATTTTGCCTTATGAAGAGGGCGATGATGAAAGTGTGTCGTATTCTCATCCATCACCGATGCAATCAGGTGTCCCTAGCCCTTTCATCCCTGGATCGATGCATGCTGATTTCGGTGCTGCGGGACCATTAACTTATATCCTACTGCCGCAATTCTTCCCATGTGCAGAAGCTGGCCCGTCGCATAGCATGACATTGCCCCCGCAACACCCCTATGATGCTCCACGATCATCTTTTTCCACACCATCGCCATCACAATCAGCTCAGCGAATTCCTGGCTCTCTAATGGGATTGTTTGATGATCCATTTGCATTCCCTGCTGAGTATACCGGCGGATCTATGGAGCAGCAGCACCAAGGATTTTTCACACCAAGTAACCCTATTCCAGCGTTTCAATCATCCCCTTGGGACTTGAACTCTCCACCTTCTAGGGGTCAAACCCATGTGACTTTTGCAGATGACGATGCAGATGACGATGGAGATGAACAACCCCTGGCTCAACGACCGCAACGTGTAAGGCGACGCCCTCGGTGTGGGACTGGGAGCCATTATTTTGGTGATTGAGGGCTTCATTATTGTAATATAGTGTTTAGGCTTTTTTTTTTAATTGCTTCGTAACTTTTCTGCCTGAACTTTAGTAATTTCTTATGTTACATTAACCATATTACCCATTTTTAGAGCTAAGTTGTACAATTCTACGATTATATATTTCACTTTTCAATTATTTATCTTCATCACACCATTGATCCCACTTCATTCATAATATTTTTATTTGAAATTCAATAGATCATTCTAAAATACCGGTCTTCAAGATGTAATTTTAAATGTAGACTTATATGTAATTACGAAAATTGGTGTTAATTACTCATTTAGAGGTCACTATGGTAAATCACGCTATTAAATTTAGTACTGTGTAGTTTTAGACATCCGAGATCACACGTTTCTCGATCCCTAAACTAAGAGTTAACATTCTACTACTATAAATAATTAATTATTTAATCAAGTGCTGTGTTTTACTTTTTAATATGTGAATTGCAACACTATAATTTATAAAGTGTCTACTTTTCAATCCTGACTTCTGAAAATTTTTTTTTTTAAATAAATGCAATCTCGGGGAGAGGCTTGACGTGATTAGAGTTGATACCGTGTGGCTCTTTCCTGTGATCAGATTTAATTTTTTTAATGTTTTTCTTTTTTCTCTGTGATCATCAAACTTTATTTTTTTATGTTTTTAAATATATGATTAAATTTTTTTAAATTTTTAAAAAAAATTTAAAGTCAAAATTTTCTTATATGTTTTTTAATACGAATAGGTTTTTTGATACTATAAATTTCTCATGGTATAATCAAACCTATTTCTTTAAAAAATGTATAATCAAGTATTAAATATATCTGTGATATATGATTAAAAAATTAAAAAAATATAACATTTAAATTTTAGATTTATGATATAATAGAAGATAATTTTTTAAAAAAATTAAATTTCATTAATATATTTTATTAAATATTTTATATTTAATATTAAACATATAAATTAATTTTTATTACTTTAATTTTTTATAATTATATTTTTATAAAATTAGAAAATATATCTTATAATTGAATACTAGGATACTATATCTAAAATTTTATTAACCCGAACCCCTAACAAAATTTTTTTCTAACTCATTGCAATTTTATGGAAAGATTTAATTTTAGCTTAATATTATATTTAAAAAAAATACATTTGCGTAAAAATTTAAATTTAGGGTATCAACCCCTTTTTTTAATGAAATACTAATTTTAAAAAAATCTATTTCATAAGAAAAAAATTATACTTATCAGACTTTTTGTAATAAAATATATATGTCAGCTTATCAGTATATTAAAAAAAGGATAGTCCTTTGTTAAAAAATAATTTTAGTACTATTAACGAATAGTCAATATTTAAATATAAATTAACTATATCATAACAATCCGAATAAGTTGAATTGAATATAGGATTTGAGAAAACACAACTATCAAGTAATAAGTTTACAATAGAAAATATAATTATTTATATTTATTGAGATAATAATTATCTCATCAGTCTTATTACACATACTATTTTATTACATTATATATATTGTACAATTTTATGAGAGTTAAAAAATAATTAATTATTATTTAGAATATTGATTAATTAATATAAAATAAATATTTAAATTTTAATAAATTAAATCAAATTAAAGGTTAAAATTATAAATGAAATATAAAAAGGCACATAAATTATAAATTATTACAAAGTTTTTAAAAAATTTTAAATCTCATTTGAAATAAAACAAAATTAATACATATAGGGTGAAAAAAGGATAAAATTATTCTAATTGGAGAAAAAATGTATTAGTTAAAAAAATAAAACTCAAAAAAATAAAAAAATCCGGCAGAAAAATAGGTAAAAAAATTGATCACAAAAAATAAAAAAATAGATAAAAAAAATAAAGTAAAAGTAAAATAATGTGAAAAGACCAAATTATAAGAAACATAAAATTAAAATTAGAATTTCAAAAAAAATAAAAAAAAGGAAAAAGAGAAAATAAAAAAAATCAAAGCAAGGCAGAAATTAATTAAAAGGAAAAAAGCAAAATAATATAAACGAAAAAATTTTCGTTCTCGTAAACAGAAACAGAAACACATTTTCAAAATTTCAAAAGTAATAAAATAAAATAAAACGGAAATCAAGGAAAACAAAAATTAAAATAAAACAATAATAAAACGCAAAAGCAAAGCAAAAGAGATGGCAAAAACAGAAACGGAAATCAAGGAAAACAAAAATCAAAATAAAACAAATGATGAATAAAAGGTAAAAGGAAAAGAAATGGCAAACGGAAACCGAGGATGGAATGACTGATCACGGTGTCTTTCAGCCCGTGATCAGTCATTTCTTTTAAAAAAAATTTTAAGTATTCCGGTAAATATTTTTCACTGTATAGATTTTGGGTAATTTTTTTTTTCAGGTGCAAGTTTTGGATAATTGTGCCGGTTGTTCTCCATCTTTACCATTTTGCGCTTTTCCACATTATCTATGCAAGCTGCTGATAACCGGGACGCAAGCTTTGACTGAAAGACAGATGCATGTCATGCATCAACCTGCTATGGTTGGCAAAAATAATATTTTAGGGATGGACATAATTATAAATTATTAAAATAATAAAAAATATATTTAATATTAAAGATAATAAATTTAATAAAAATAAATTTATTTTTTAAAAATAAATTTTTCCTATTATAATTCTAGAAATAATTTTTTAATCACAAAATATAAAATCATGTAATATTCCTTCAATTATAAAAAAAAAATGAAATTTTTTTACAAACTAAAAAAAAGAAACGGAGCCTAAGGTCCAAAGGGGTTTTGTGCCATTGTCATATTCAATTATAATTTTATGTTCTCTGTTTTACTTCTTTTAGAGCATAAAGTTGAATCAGGTTGTTCGTGGCTAGCTGTGTGTTTGGCTATAGGTTTGTCTTCCCTCTGTTATTATTGTCTTATTGAGCGATGAAAAAAATTGTAAGTTATCATAACATAAATTTCATCAGATTGTAAGAAAGATTTTTGTTCTGCAATTAATTTTTTTAAGACGTTTATCCATAATTTATATAAAAATGCATAGGATTTATGTGAGGAAAATTTATATTATTCATATATATATACTAACATATTCTAAGTAATAGCTTTTTAATGGTTTAATATTCTGGCTTGCGGCAATTTGATTCAGATATCTCTAGAAGGAGAAAAAGTTAAAGATTCTACCAATAATTCTTGAAGAAACAATTTGGAGTGTGGGCTAATTTTTCAATTTCAATGATAATGATAGATTTGCTTGCCACAATGCGATTATTTATACAATATTGAAGTAATGGCCAATGAATTTACTAATTACTAAATAATATTTTATCTTATTTATGGCCTAGTAGGTCTAATTTTATAATTTTACTATTTAGTAAACTTTTCACAATAATATTCTAAAAGCAATCATATTAATAATTAGTAAATTAGTTATAAAAAATATATAACTATTATGTTGATATGTAATGCAATCATATATAAAAGCAGGATCCATTTTTCTAAAGTCCTTTGGACCACCGTATATTTCTAGAAGATTTGAATTCTTTTATTTGATTTTATTATTTTTTATTATTTTTGAAAAAATAATACTATAGTTTTTATTTTAAAATTCACAGTTTTCAAAAAATACTTTTATATCTATTTTTATTCAAATTTTAATACATACATTTCTCAGAAAATGTACTCGAATTCAAATTTATTTCCAATTAGGAACTACATTATACAAGGATTTGGAAGCCCACCAATCGTGTCGACTATTCGGAGCACATCTCAGGCACTTTAAATCCAGATATACATATATAAATATAATGATAAAATGATAAAATTGCTATATTATAGTCTATATAATTAAATAAAAATAGATAATAAATTCTTCGTGCACACATACTCTTATTTTGTATTGAATTCTTTTAAAGTATAAGGTGTATTTTAAATAATAAAATATATCATTACAATTTTTAATAAAAAAATTGAAGACTTGAAATTTTATAAATAATAATAAATAAAAAATAATTATTAAATTTATCATTATTCATTCTTTTAAAAATAATAATTATAATATGTACTTTATTCATTAAAATAAATTTTATACTTTAAAAGAATCAAATCTCTTTGTTTCATAGTCTTGGGAGAATTTTTTAAAAAAAATTATTTATTTTAATGAGCGAAAATCACTCGCCAAAATCCTTCGCAGGTGAAATTTTCTTTTCTAAAGAAGGGTTGGCTTTCCGACGGACCTTATTGCCTTGGAAGAGTTCCAGATTCTAACTTTGGAGCTATTAGGCGCCGCGTTTGACCAGACTGATAGAAAAGGAAAGGATCGAAGTGACATGAAAATGAAGTGAGAATGACGCTAGACTCGGCTATTTTCACAGTAGCTGTGATGGTATAGAATCACAGACTTGATAGCAATAAAAAGTATTGCCCACGACAGAAGGCCACACGGAAATTTATATTATTTAAATTCATCTTAAAAACTTTTTTTTTTATTTTTATTTAATTTTCAAAAAATTAATATTCCATATATTATGCTATGAAGTTTGGCTGTTAATTGGTTAAAAATGAAGATATATATACCGGTAAAATGAGTAAAGCGGTTAGAGACAAAAACTGTTTAATCTATCATCTATCCCGTGATTTTGGATTCTTACCTCATACTTTTCCTTTCAAAACCGTTTAAATCTTAATGCTGTCATCAACCACTAAGATCCATTTGGGTCATAGTTACATATTGACATTCACGCAGGTTGTGGGTGATCTCCTTTTTATCATTTTGCGTTTTTCCACACCATCCAAGCAAGTTGTTGATAATGCGGGATGCAAGCTTTGACTGAAAGACACATGCATGCCATGGATCAAGCTGCTATGATCTGTAAAAATAATATGTTAGCTGAGACTACAGGTATAAATAGTTACAGATTATTTCTAACAACGATTTGAATAAGTAGAGTTAGGTACTTTTTAATTAAGATTTTAAATTTTAATTTTTATAAATAAAAAAAATTAATATTGAGAGAGTTCTTTCCTATATTAAGTTCAACTTGGCTTAACTGCAAATTAATCAAAATCAAATAAAACATACCAGATATTGAGGGCCCCAAAAAATTTTATATTAATAAATTAATAAAAAATAATAAATTTATTTAATATTAAATGTAATAAATTTAATAAAAATAAATTTTTAAAATATAATTATTTGCTTTCACTATTATAATTTTAGGGGTAATTTTTTTAATCACGAGATATAAATGCATATGATACTCCTTCACTTATTAACAAAATGAAAATTTCCTAAAAAATTACTTAAAAAAAAAAAAACGGAGCCTAACATCCACAGGGGATTTGTGCTATTGTCGTATTCAATTATAATTTTATGTTCTTTGTTTTACTTCTTTTTCAGGTTAATTTTGAGTCAGTTTGCTCGTGGTTATCTGTATGTTTGGCTATAGGTTTGTTTTCCTCTGTTATTATTGTCTTATTGGGTGATGAAAAAAATTGAAAGTTATCATAACATAAATTACATTAGGGGAAGACTATGGCAGGGATTTCAAACCCTGAGTAGTGTGGTTACTTAAATTTTTGATAATCTCATTCAATAAATGAAATTGTATCATATTACCTAAAATTTAAAAATCCTTATAGCACCTTACATTAGAGGTTTGGCTATAGGTTTGTTTCTCTCTGTTTTTATTTTCGATGTCAATGACAATGAGAGGTCTTACCGTCTTTTTCATATATGTCGATTACCGTCTTTTTCATATGTCGATTCCTGCCTCTTGGGGGCAAAGGATTTTTCCACGGAAGGCTTTCACGGCTTCCTCCACGGAAATTTGCTTTGAAAGACAAAGTTGTCCACCAAAAGCAGAAGCCAGATGCGTCGCTGACTTTTTTAATACCATTCAATGATTGTTAAATCAACAATATTTTTCTACCATTAAGTTCGTAATTCCAATTTATTATTCACAAATCACAATTGACGATAAGCATAAAAAATAGTACTTTCTTCTTAAAAATCTTCCATTGTTTTGTTCGGCTTTCTTTTCTATGGTACCCTATTTTATAAAGTATTTTTTTAATCGGAATTCTTTTCTTTTTTTCTAAGATAGGATGTAATAAATTTTTTATGGATTCTTATATTAAAAGGTTGTGAATCTTAAAATAAAAATTATATTTTTTATGTTTTTAAAAGTAATAAAAAAATAACATAACAAAAAGAAGAGGATCCAACTCTATTTTATTTCAATGAAGTCGAATTTAATTTTTATTTTTTGATTAATATGTTCAGCATCTCAAATGCTCATGAATTACAATTTCCTTTCCAATTAAATAAAACTGAATTATTCAGTATCATTTACTAATAATGGCAAGCGAAAATTGAGTTACCTTTTTATTTATAATTTAACTTAATGGTTACTGAAGTGATGAATTAAATCTTGATTATTGTTATGGAATATATGTTTTAATTAAAATTTATTTCTAGTTCAATACATATTTTATAATAAATAATTCTTTACTTTTAAATGAATAAACATAATATTTAATCTCTTATTTATAAAATTGGTGATGATTACATCCCTAAATTTTATAACTAATACTATTATTCTCTTATTTTTATTTCGGTTATAATTATTCATCCATTCCTTCACATTCAACATTAAAATAAATAGTAAAAAAATATAATAAAATAATAAGAATATATTTGACATTATTAAGGTATTATATAGCAATTAATTTTAATATTTTTCATATATTTTAACATTTTAAATCAATAAAAGGGCAAATAATTGTAAGAAAAGAAAAAATAAAAATCAATAATACTAGTTAACAAATTTGAGGTATAATAGTCGTTACATTTACAAACGAGAGATTAAATGTCATGTTTACTTTTCTTTAAATTTAAGACTATAGAAATAAATAATTTATTTTGAAAGAAAGATCATAAGCTGCGTATAATTTTCATTTTAATATTTCATAAGTAAGAATATGTATATTTTTTATATTTAGTATATTAATTTTAATTTGAACAGTGATTACTTAAATGTCAATAAATTTTTTCGTAATCTTATATTTAAATAATATT
This sequence comes from Sindora glabra, assembly GCA_020226215.1. Taxonomy (NCBI): domain Eukaryota; kingdom Viridiplantae; phylum Streptophyta; class Magnoliopsida; order Fabales; family Fabaceae; genus Sindora; species Sindora glabra. Next base: position 109,391,382 of record CM035226.1, read on the forward strand.
TTATCCTAAATATTTTTTTATTCATTACCCAGAAAATATGCATTTTCATTTAATATATTTATTAAATTTTATTTTGTGGTTAAATTTAACCTAAATTAAGAAACTAAAATTAATAAGTAACAAAGAAAAATAATTGAAAAGTAGACAATAAAAACACTGATTTAAAAAAAATTAGCAATAACCAATTGTTAAGCGGGAGAATTGATAACCTGATAGAACAATAATAATAGGACGCAGGTACAATGCTCATTAATAGCTTTCAACAACGTAATTCCTAACGCCATCCTTAGCAACCAAGAAAAGCAAATGAAAATTTTGAATTTTGAATTTTTTTTCAGAAAAAAAGGGAAAAAAAAGAAATGTAATTTCTATTACTTTTATATATCAAAATTTTTAAAAAATTTCCCCATATTTTTTTCTTTTAACTGATTTTTAAAATTTTCTTTTCTTTCCTTTTATTTTCATCTTAACCAATCAAGGGATAAAGCATGACTTTGTCTATCCGATCAAAGTTCCTAGGAAGCCATAAAAGCCTTCCGAGGAGAGATCAGGTTAAAATACCATTTTACGATTTTTTTCTAAACTTATTTCTATTTTACCGTTCTTTCGAAACTTATTATCAAAATACGCATCACAGGTGGAGGCGCCATCTGGGTTGGCGCCACTAGGGGAGGGGCGCCATCTGGGATGGCGTCCTTGTGGAGGTCTGAGGGCGCGCCCTTGGACCTTTTTTTTTACACCTTCCCTTTTTAAAAATAATTGATTTTGATATCATTTAAAAATAAGAATTTAAAAATTAAATAATATATGATTATGACTCAAAATAAATTTTTAAAAATAAATCACTCATTATATAATTATATTTAATATCATATAAAAATATGTTGACTCCACTTTGATATCTAATACATAAATTTATTATAGGAATTAAATAAGAAAGTAGTTAATAATAATAATATAATGAATAAAAATAATAAATATTTGGTAAATAATAAAATATTATTTAAAAAATATAAGATCAATAAAGAACAATTACGTAATTTATATTAATATTTCTCAAAATTTGATTCAATAACACTTAATATTTATATTAATTTATATTAATATTTATCAAATTTTGAAATTATAAACTTCCAACATTTAGAATTATATTATTACAAGTAATTATCTAATATGTTATTACACATAAGTAAATTGATTGAATTATTCAATAATATTCTTTATATACGAAGTTGAAGATTGTTAAAGGTGAAAAGAAATACAGCGAAATAAAAATATTTTTCTTATTTTGTATTTATTTCAATAATATTCTTGTCACTTTGTATTTATCTCAATAAAATAATTTTAATTCTGTAACAGAGAAAATGCAAAATCACGAGGTTGAAGATAGCTGAAAATTTAAAAGAATATGATTATTTCGTTTGAATAAATATTTCATTTTATAATGAAATCAAAATTGTAATATAAATGAGTTATTTTTTAGTTCGTCACATTGATAAAATATTTTAGTAATGTGAGGGAAAAGTATTGATTAACTATTTTTAAGAAACTATTACTCGTTATATCGTTCCTTCAAAACATTTCATCGAAATAAGCATAAAAGATACGCACAGCGATGGAGAGATGCCAAATGACGTGTAGAGGTACGCTAGACGAAATGGCATCGTTGGCACTGAAGGGAGGGGACGACAGGCGATATTTCACATTATGAACGTAAAATTTATTAAATTAATTTAATATTATTTATTTATTTTCACATGGTAAATAAAAGAAAAGTAGATAATTATAACAGTTGTGAAAGTATGATAATTAATAATGTTAGTTATTATATTTGGGACATGTCCTTATCATCATTTTTAAAAAAAACTAAATAGTGTTATTCATTTTGAAGTCTATTATTATTTATAATTGTTCCTACACAAGCAATTAAAAATGTCGTAGTAATTAAAATCATCCTAAATGTTGATGTTTGGCAATGAAGTAGTAAAATCATCCTAAATATCGATGTTTGGCAATAAAGTAGTAAGATAAATGTACATAAATATACAATAAACATAGAAAAGAAATCTAATGTCTACGTAAGTGATGTCCAATCCCACATCCAGGATCGGTAATGTAGCGGCCGTATCTACTAACCCTCTGCGCAGGCTTGGGAGTCACATCCCCAGTGTCTGTGTCTCCTCTACCTCCAGCCCCTGCTCTGCCTCTGCCCCTGGCTCTCGCTCTGCCTCCACCTCTACCTCTATCTACAAGCTCTGAGTCATGTGTCATCATGCCACCATGTGCTAATCCCTGATCCTGAGTATGCCAATCAAATACAGGACGATACGGCTGCGATGGACCAGCATCATCAGAAGGAAAGGCATAAAATGCAGATGAAACTCCTGGTACGTGTGGAAATGCCTGGAATGAGGATGGAACACCAGGAGAGAGCTGGTACATCTGGGGTGACGGTGACCTATATAGTACAACCGGGAACATGGTGGAGGATGAAGGGTCATCAGGTGTAGTAGGGTGCACATGAGATGAGGTAGTAACATCAGGCATCATCGTCATGGTCTCCTAAGCAGTCGAAGGTGGAATCTGCCGCACTGTCGAAGCGGACGGAACATCAGCCTGCAACGTATGCCGTGGAGCAGTGCGACGTCGTCGGCGAGAGCGAGGCTGATCATGGTCACCCTCCGCAGGGTCTGGGATATGATGGGCCTGGGGAGCCGGCTCCACATGTGAGTCAATAATCACATGATCAACCTGCTGAATCGCATGAAGAATGGACTCCGTTGCTGACCTAAGTGCATCGAAGGTGAACACAGCCTGCCCCTCAAGGGTAGTGAAGTCCTGTAGTGAGGAAACCTCATCTACCTGTGCAAATTTTTGACATTAAAGTTAGTTATAATACTAATGCATTTAAAGAAAATCAGATACAAAAAACTAGCACGCAATATTACCACAAGGTCTAGCGCTCCCCCGACAGGTGTAATACACCGCCTGGTAACCCGTCTGTACCATGTCATGTAATCGGAACGTGGTCCTAGAACTAGACGTGTCGTCGGCTCGGCGGTAACGCACAAGTCTCGCCGCATATCCCAGAGTGCAATATACGACTGATGGCAGATATGCCACTCCTCGTCATGCCGACCGGATAAGTGAAGGCAGTGGACCTCCGCCACCTGCTTCGGTGGCTCTGGAATAGCCTGACGTAGTCCAAACTGCCGCAAAACCCTATCAGGCTGGTGCCACTCGACAATCTGGAAGTGGATGAGCGGCACCACTGCTGTCCATGTGTCGCTCCCGTCAAAGCAATACTGAGGTAGTGATGCGGTGACCTCCTCAATGTACGGGATCCAGTCGATCTAAAGTTACAAATTTAGGTTGTGATTTAAGTACGATAGTGGAATGGACAAAGCCCTGAAATAAAGGAATCCATTATCCCCTACATACCTAGTCTAGTCGAAGACGGTCCAGCACGTATCTGTAATGGGGTAGGCTGTGTGCCGGACTATCCTGAAATATCTTCTGATGGTGCCACCTGCCAAGTACAATGACAAAGTTAAACAACTTTGAAGTAAACTTAATTATAAGTGAAAGTTGAAAAATTCTCTAACCTGCGTGCTAAGGGGCCAATCCCTGCATCCCCCTCTGGTATGTCTGAAATAGCTATCGCAGGGGCGATGGTGGGAAATCTGTCCCATGCCCAGAGCTGCAGTAGTAGGCAACACCCTCCTATCTCCCTGTAATCCGGAGCGGTGGCCTTACAGAGCTCTCTGTACAGATAGGCCAAGCAAGCAGATCCCCAGCTATACGTCCCAGCCTCATGTAAGTGTCCGATCAAGGGTAAGTGCATGAGGTGGACATACGTGCCGGAATGGTCCGGAAATAACGTCCCGCCAATGAGTCGCAAAATGTAAGCCCGGGCGAACCTCTGCACTGTCACCTCGTCCGCATCATCTGGAAGATGACTGAAATGTCTCTCCAACCAACTCATCCTCAGTCGCCCCCCTCTGATGACATGCTCATCCGCCGGTAACAAAAGTCCCAAATACTCCTCAATCAGGGCTCCCCATCCCTACACAGTGGGCCCCGTCACTACTCGACCGTCAATGGGTAGGCCGAGTTGAAAAGCAACATCCTGCAGGGTTATAGTCGTCTCTCCTTGCGGCATGTGAAAGGTGTGTGTCTCCGGTCTCCACCTCTCTACAAAAGCACTGATCAACTGGTGGTCGATCGGTACAAACTCGCACATTGCCAAGCCGTAAAAGCCTGCCTCTCGTAAAAAGGGGACAATCAATTCCGGCGGCTGCTGGTGATGGTAGTGATGAGCTCGTCGAATCCTGAGCACACGATCAAGCTGTGAAAGAATAAAAATCACTAATTATCACGTATGACAATTCACGAACATTTGAACTAAGTTTATTAAGGTGTAGCTTTTTCCATACATGGCCAGCCCAAACCGACTGGGATATGTGTGAGGCCTGAGCCGTCAGCAGTGAAGGATCCTGTGGTCCAGGATCAACGCGTCAGGATGTGGATGCCATCTGCCATGGCAAGCATTGCATTAGAATGAAATTTAAACACACACTAACTTGACAGATGATGTGCAATTTCAGTACATAGTTCAACAAAAGGTAGCAGTATGGCTAAAATACCAAAATACGGATTTTTTATAAACTTTTTTCCGCTTTACCGCGTTTCCGGCAGTATCTATCAAAGTATATATTAGCATGATTTTTAGGTATTTATTATTTATAATAAAAATTAAATCTTGCTTAATACAATTAATTGTGCAAATAAATATATAAAATTTTAAAATATAATTAATTAAATTTAAAATATTGTGGGAGGCCAAATGGCGCCATATAAACTCTTGCACGATTAAGTAATGGTCGGTTCACATTACTGGTTCTGGGGAAACATATATATACATAATGACGTGCAATTTTACAACCATAACAAAAAATGCTGTACGCGACCGTTACACTTATGATATTTATTAACATGCTTTATAACGTATATCCAAAAGTAAATTCTTCGTCATCAAGGTGTAGAAGGGCCTTCATCCCCATATAGCAGTGGGCAACGCCTACGGTTATGCCCTTCCATCTTACAATGTCCGTATTTTTGCTTTACACCGCTCTCTTGAGGCCAATTCATCTCATTTCTGATCCGGGTCGACTTTGGACGTCCCCTTGCACGTAATCTTCCGTAATTTGGAACTAGGACAGGGAATGGTGGTAGGTTATTCCATTGCGACCACTCCCCAATAGGCCACCACTCAGATTTGCAGCAATTGACCAGCGTGTCAAGCTTGTATACAGCATCGACATATGGTTCCCACGATATGTTGATTGAGGCACAAGCAGCAATAATATGAGCGCAAGGATATCTATATGCTTGGAATTGTCCACACTCACATTGCCCTTTGTCTAATAACACTTGGACAACCTTTCCATATGACCCCATGGCCATATCAGGGCCCTCCACCACCTCAAACCTAGTCCCTTCTCTATTGTAAGCACGAACGTGGTAAGAAGAAGCACGTGACTGGATAGTCGCAAGCTCCTGTCTGAATCTGCTTGCGTATCTATGACCTTGTTGTAGTTCAGCGTGCGCTTCTTTTGCCCTTTCCACAAAGTACTGGACGCATCTGTAGTATGTTTGTTGGACAAGGCCTGTGATCGGCAGCTTCCTTAATCCTTTGAAGAGGCCATTGATGCATTCTACAATGTTAGTCGTCATATGACCATATCTTCTACCTTCGTCGTAAGCAAGCATCCACTTCTCGTTCGAAATAGCGGTTAACTTCTTGTGGATCTCCTCATTGACTTTGCTAAGATTGTCCAATCTCTCCATGGCCTTTTCCCAACTGGGCTCATACGCTTGACAGAAGGAGACAAGTAGGTTAACCGCGTTGAACTACCAGATACACAAATTTATAGATGAAAGGTTCAACAAAGAAATTATGATATAACACATACCAATCTTAAGGACAGCTTTCCTCACGTTGTCATCCCTGCACTTCTTGCGGACGTTACTGGCAATATGCCTGATACAGTACCGGTGATAAGCATAAGGAGGCTGCCATCCCAGACCTTCGGTGGCTACAGCATCTTTTATAACTCAGTGGCAATCTGATATCAAGCATATTCCTTGCTTGTTCGTAACATTGACCCGCAGTAATGCCAAAAACCAACTCCAGTTTTCATAGTTCTCCCTGTCAACAATAGCAAAGGCAAGAGGAACGGGGCATTTGTTACCGTCCTGGGTCGCAGCAATCAGTAGCACGCCCCTGAACTTGCCATACAGATGCGTTCCATCAATTTGTATGAATTGCTTGCAGTGGGGGAATGCGGCAATGCATGGCTTGAAAGCCCAAAAAACTCGGTTGAAAACATGTTTCTGCGGATCGACACGATTGTCAGCTGTGACAAATTCTTGTGACTCCAACTTGAACAGCGCCTGGTCACAATAGCCTAGAATGTCCAACCATTTGGGAAGTACTTCATATGATTTGTCCCAATCACCGTACACCTTAATAATTGCCTTTTGTTTCGCCTTCCATGCTTTCCTGTACGAAATCTTGTACCCGTACATGCCTTCCACCCTTTCTTGTATAAGCATGATTGGAACATCTTGCTTCATTTTAATCATCTCCAGTATCAGGGAACTGATATACTCGGAGTCCAGAGACTTGTGGTCTTGTGTCAAGCTAGCATTAACACATGTGTGGGGCCCTGAAAATCTAGTTGTGGTCCAACTGGTACAATTCTTCAGTTTCGCCGCTCTGAGGTGGAAATTGCATTGGTCCCCAAATTTATTACACTTCACGCTTAATCTCCTAGTATCCGACTCCTCCATGTAATAACTGTGGTGCCTTCTGATGTGGTAATGCTTGGTTGCAGCAATTAAAGCCTCCTTGCAATCGAACTCTTGCCCAACCTGTAATTCCTCCATGTTGTAATCATAGGTTGGTTTCATTATTTTCGGAAATTCATTCGGATTCCGTATGGCATCCCAATCAATGTGAGAGAAGACAGCAGCTTGGGGGACACCATATGATGTTTGTGCGGTATCACCACTCCTCACAGCCCGCGCTGGTGCACTGTCTCCGTGTGTAGGCGCACGTTCTTCGTCATCAGTGTCACCATCGTCACCGCTACTGCAGGACACCTCATCATCTTCAAAACCAGACTCTAGGTGGGCATCCATTAATACGGGGCCGAACGATTCTTCCTGTACGACCAGCAAGGCACTTGATGAACTTATCAATGTATGTGGGGCATTTATCGGGAAAACACCTGCAACAGATGAGTTCAACGCAGGAGTATGACTATCAGAAATGTGAAACTCAAATTAACCTGTGTAAGGAGGGTCTTCCCACACCATCGAACAACCAGTGTTGACATAAGCTGTTGGATCCACGGGTGGTGCAGGTCTTGGAACTCTTTCATCAAAACCAAGGTTGGCAGCGCGCAACTCAGATGTGACCACGTCCACGTACAATTCCATGGCTGTCATCGTCGGATGTTGTTCGAAGCTTGCTATCGCACATGCCAAGTCTTCATCGTCGTCCAATTCGTAGGCCATGTACTGAGCCTCTGTTTGATGCTATGGAAACCTGTAAACAATTTTTCCCACAGTTTGATCCTGGTGAAGCTTCAGTCGGGCATGAATTCTCTCGTGCAAGACATCCATAGTGCTGCATCCTTTCAATTTTAGTGCCTTTAGGGGAGGTCCATCGTATATTACTCCCATCGATCCCTCAATCATTGTACCATTTGAATATATGAAAGAAATTAAATTTTTCTTCATCTCATTACTTCTGGCTCCAAAATATTCATTACAAACTATTCTTCATTGTCATCACGCAATCATAGGACAATTTTTATTTTTACAGACGAATCAACCAGTGTTCAATATTACAAGCAGTTGATGAACAAGATACTTTATTATTTTTCTAATGTACTTGGCTAATAGTAAGTAAATAATAATCTACCCGTGCAAGTCAAATCCATTCCGGCCTTTACAGGCCAACATTTATGTCCCACAAGTTCTGAAGCTACTTCTACACTCATTCATAAAATCATCATTTTTTTTCGTTTATTCAGCACAACGTATACTGATTAAATAAAGAAATATTTTCAGTATACTACATATTCTATTTTCACGATAACCCACTCCTTTCACACCTATTACTAAACAGCAACTAAAATTATTTACGCATTACTGTTTCTATATTTTTATGTAGATTACAATGGATTCCTTTTTACATGCACTGATTTCTGGTTACATCCGCATATCCTGCAGCCTAAAACCTTCTTCGGACACATTTATTTATCTCATTTTTTATTCTTTTAATAGCGCAACCTATCACAATACATATAAATCTCTACAAATTTTGCACACATCATAATTTCACATTGTAGGCCACTACAATCAAGATAAAATCAAAATCACCAATTATTTACATCATAATAGCCTAAACAAATTTCTCTACCACTGTAAAAGATATCTTCATGATGACTAATAAAAGTTATAACATAAGCACAAAATTTAAAAAATACCAACCGGTAAGTATTAGGAAAAGCAAACAGAAAAAGGCCTCTGCATGAAAGAAAAATTTGTTAGATATTTTAATAACTTTAACTTCTAAGTAAAAATTATTACGTATTATTGTATCATTACAAAAATTATACAAAGATCACACTAAATTAAAAATACTTTGCAAGACAATATATAAAAGAAACAAAAACAGTAGCATACATAAAATTTTATTGACATATATTTAATTTTAAATACAGGGTTTCAATTTTTCCATTAGGTTCAAATTTACAAATTTTTCCTTGTATATTAATTTTTATTCTTAAATACTTTTATTACAACTGGGATATATAGTTAATTATTTCAATTAACGCTTCCTATGACATTAATTTTTTAAAGTTACTTTTACACAAAACTTAAATATGTTTCATTATGTCAATATTATATTATATAATTATCTTATTATTTAAATCGTGAATAATATAACGCAAAATAAGAAAAATTATAGCCAAATAGATTAAAAAAAGGAGAAGTGTTATGTGAAAGGTAAAGTAATAAGTGTTAAAGATTAAATATGTAATCAATTAATTTTATTAAATAATGTATTTGATTATTAAAAATAATTTTATGTCAAAAAAACTTGTACTATATTAAATAATAGAATGATTGAAAAATAAAAGCAACAAATTAAACAAAGTGGATTAAACTGGAAAAAATTAATATACGAATTACACACCCTTGGAGAAATTTTAGTTGATGTATTTCAAAATTAAATAACATTTAATTTATTTACTAAGTATTTTATTTAAAAATATAATATAAAATTAATAATTTTTAAAAATAAATCGTATATTAGAGCTTTAATTTATTTAAAATATTATAATAAGCTAAAGAATTATAACTTATTATATCTATGTTAATGTAATGATGATGGTGTTTTAAATCATAGACAATACGAGCAGATATAAATAGAATACGATAGAGTAAATTCTCATTTCTAATACATATAGTATAAAATACTAAAAAAATTGACTCTATAATAGATTAATTAATTAAATGAATTATTTAATTTATATAAAATATATTTATAATCAAATAATTAATATATCTTACTGTTATAAAATATTGATGTGTGTGGTTTAAATAACATGAGTTAACAAAAAAAATAACAGAAATGTACAACAAAATATAAAATAAATAGAAACAATGCATAAAATGTCAAGTCTTTACAAAATACCCTCAATTGACATTTACTTATTCTGACATATATTACTCCAAAATTAATATAAAAGTATTAATTAATAGGATAATATATTCTCGTAGTAATGAACATTTAATAAAAATATTCTTATTTTTATCATATTCTACATCCTTATAAATTTTATATTTTAAATGTATCTAAAAATAATTTTTACCTAGAATGTAAATTTTATTCTAAAACACTTTTCTTTATCCCCTCTGTTCTTCTTTTAACTTACAAACTATCACAAATCGTATAAATTTCTTCAATTTTTTTCTTAAAACTCATATCATAACTTGACAACATTAATCATAATAATTAACATCAAATAATAATTTCTCCCCTAATGTAAAATATATTTTTATAATGAGTAAAAAAAAATATGATATAAATACACAAATTATAAAAAAATAAACCAATAAAAATTACAAACTGCTACAAAACATTTAAATTTGCATAAATTTTTTCTAAATTCTAAATTATAATAATTAACATAAAATAAAAAATCTTCTCTTATTATAAAATATATTCTCATAACAATTAATAAACATTATAACATACATACAGAAATTATAAAAAAATTAATAAGTACAAATTACAAACTATTATAGATCATATAAGGTTATACAACTTTTCTTAAATTTTATATCACAGATCATAATAATCAGCATAATCTATAAATTTTTCTACTACAATATAAATATAAAAATTAAAAAATACTAACCAATGAAGAGTAAGAAAAGAAGATCAGATCTGCTCCAAAGAAGTAAATAATATCGGATGAGATTTACAGATTCAACAAAAAATGCAGTAAATAATTCCGGATGAGATTTACAGATTCAACAAAAAAAGCATATTTATGAATGAAAATATATAAAAAATTACCAATGATTGCGAAGGAATGGCTGCGAAGTAAGAAGAGAAGAGTAGATGCAGAGACACTCCTAGGTTTGTTTGTGGGTGTGTGTGGCTGCGGAGGGGGAGGACAGATATTTATAGGGAGGGAGGCGCCAGATCAAATGACGCCTGCCAAAAAAATTTCAAATTTTCCACACGGGGGAAGGCGCCAGGTTGTGGGAAGGCGCCATTCAACCTGGCGCCTTCAGCCTTGCCCTCCGCCCAGAAACGCCATATGGTATGGCGCCCTCAGCCTTTTTGTATGCAAATTGGTAAATAGTTTGGACGAAACAGCATTTAGGTAAATTGTTTAAAAAAAAACAGGAATTCTATATTTTATCCGAGAGATCACCACTCCTCTTTGGGTCGATCCGTGCATGCGCGTGAACCACCTTAAATTTTCTAATAAAATTAGATTTAATAAATTGATTCAGTAAAAAATTTATTAATTTTAGATAAATTTTATTCATTGATATTTTAATTTTTGAAATAATTATTTATGAAAAAATAATTTTGTATCATGATTTAAAAAAGCGTCATGCTATTTCATCAGAAAGCAAGAGTCGAGAATAAGTGACGAATTCTATTTAGCCGTAAGATGCTTAATTATATGGTGGCGCCTAACTTTTGATTAAGGTACGAAGGAAGTACTAAATCAATAAAATACTGCCCTTAATCTTGATATTTTATAGGGCCGCTGACTCATTCACGAAGCTGTTCTTAAGTAATTAAAACCAATATTCAAGTTGAATATAATGATTGAACTCATATATTATAATTTTGGGGGAAAGCGTCAATTACTGCCTTTAATTTTGAATAATTATATTCAATGTTCATAATTATTAATTTTTACTATTAATATGTAGCTATATTACATGCACAAAAATATTTTCTCATAACTATAAAGATCTGGATTTTTTTTATTATTTGCTTGTTATTTTCAGAAAATTAAAGATATAATTTTTATTTAAAATTTACTTTTTAAAGTCTTTTTAAAATTGTCTTGGCTTGGTCCCTTGTTCACTTTCCAGCACATTAGTCTTTACACAACCTTTTTCTTTGCTGATCTATTTGGATTCCGTGTTTCTTGTTTTCTCTGCTACTAATTTTCTATTAATGTGGATAAGGTCTTTGCACATGGTGCACGATAGTCAATCAAAATTACGGAAGCCCCACTTGTTCTTAAAATACGTATCAAGCTAATCTAAGAAAACATGTATATAAAAAAAGAAAAAAAAACCAATAATTTGAAGTAGATAAAGACTTCAAACCAGCAAAGATGTTAACAAGAACATTACGTTAAATCCTGGGCTTCATCATTGATCCCATGGAACAATCTAACGCAGTTGATCCCTGCAAGCATATTAAGATTGTTTACCACGGTGATGGAACCATATCTCGCCTGCGACCAGATTCATACCCCCCAACCTCATCGGATCCTAGCAAATAACAAGACTGCCTTGAAAAAAAAATATAAAATAATAATTTAATGAATACATGAATAAAATATATCAAATAAATATTTAAACATTATGAGTCAATTACTTGTAATTTTGGATAAATAGAGAAATTTTTAATTAATCCGAGTACATAAACTATCTACTCATTATTAATAAAAATTAAAATAAATATAAAAAATAATATTTATTGATAATGAAGTTTACTAATTGGTTAAAAATATCTCCTATAAATACCCACAAGTTTGGAACCTTTTTAACCCATCTGAACCTCAGATCCTGATTCCACTCGTATATCTTGCCAATTCGAATCTTACAGTCACTCTCATCATGAAGCATCTGCCAACTACGATCCTCGTTGTTTCTCTCAGGGCATTAGTTTGGTTCCTTTGGCTCTTTGCTCTATATCAAAGTTATACAGAGATCAAGCATATCACGCACATCAACACGTAAGTTGAGTATTTCATTATTTTTTTCTTTTTGATCATATGACTATTTCATTCATAGCTTATAATTATATGGGTTGGATTGGATTCGCATATTCTCATGTTAAGAGAGCTATGCTAAAGTAGATCTTAGCCTTGAATCAATCTTTTATATTTCCAAATCTATGATGCGTGCAATTGCCACCTCGTTATTTTTTTATTTCTTCTTCCTCTCCCGGTTGAATTGGAAAAAAAACATGGAATGGTGAATTTTGAAACGGAAGTGCCGATGTAAGGAAGAAATGGGGGAAGGGGTTTCTGGAAACTTGGTGGGAAGGTGGCGGTTCACGGCGATAGTGGAGGCCGTTGGTGGCGTCAGAGAGGATGAAAAAGCAGCGGATTGGCAGCGGTCAAAGATCGTGAGAAGAAACGGTGGGGAAGGGGTGAGTTTCGGAAAGAAGATGACGATGGCTGGTGTTCAAGGCGGAATCGATGTGACGGCGGAGACGATGAACGGCAATGGCTAGGGGCGAGGCTGAGCTCCCTGGACATAAATCGTAGGAGAGGAGAGAAGAGGAGGTGTGAAAAGGCAAGAAATAAAGAGTGGATGAGCCTAGGTTAGTTGGAATAGTCAACTTAGGTTAGTTGGTAGTAAGCCTAGCAATTGGTCAAACAGAATTAATCCTTCAAATTCGTAGTCTCTCACCTTGGCCCAACTTAAAATGAAATTTGGTTGCTTGACGGTCTTCATCCGGATAATTTTTAAAGATTTTGGCCTCAACTTAAGTATTTCATCACAAATTGTGTTCAAGTTTTCATCTTTTTGTGTTCTTGACTAGATTAATACCACCTTAATAGTTTTGGTCCCAAAAGATAAGTTATATGAAACTATTAATGGTTACAAACTAATTAGTCTTTGCAATACAGTTATAAAAATTATTTTAAAAATTATTATTGAAAGAATTAAACCTTTTCTTCGTATATTGGTCTCCTTTTTCCGGTTAGCTTTTGCTGCCCAATCGTAAACCAACAAATAATATTGAATATGTTTAGATATGTTTTTATTTTTATATTTTTAAAAGTTGTCCTCAAGAATTATTTTTAAAAATTATTTTCTTATTCTTAAAAATTATTTTTGGATTGAAGAAAAAGTAAAATTAGAGGGTAATTAATATTATAAATAAGAAAATATTTTATTTAATTATAAAATTAATATTCAAAATAAGAAAATAAGTTCAGAAAATAATTAAAAGTTATTTTTATTTTCTTCTTTTTAAGTTATATATTTAGAAAATAGTTTTTAAAAATAAATTTTAAAAATAGATTGTCAAACAGATTCTTTTATTTTTAAAAATAGAAAACAAATAGACCTATTATTATTTTACAAGAATTGGTTCACACTAGTAATAAATTTAAAACAAAAGTTGGTTATATAATTTGAAATTAAATATGGAAAAGGCTTATGACTCTAACGTTAGAGTGGGACTTTATTAGGGAAGTTTTGACTTTTTTTCAATTCCATAACAATATTATTAAATTAATCACGAATTTGATCTCTGAAATTTCATATTAAATTTTGTTTAATAGTGAAAAAATGAATCATTTATTTCCTTATAGAGGTTTAAGGCAAAGGGATCCTCTTTCCTTTTATATTTTCATCCCTTGTATAGAGTACCTTCATGTGCTTATTGAACAAAGATGTAATCAAAATTTGTGGAATCTCATTAAAACCACTAAACATGGAATTAAAATTTGTCACCTGCTGATGACATTGTGTTGTGTATTAAAGCAACTACAAAAATATATTTTTTTTAATCTATTTTTCTTCAACATCTGTATCCTTAATCTTTTAATACTATATGCGTGTAAAACATTTTTAAGAGAGAAGGTAATTTATAAAACATTTAAATTACTATAAGAATTGAAAACATATCAGGAGGCAGGAGCAATCCTCATCGTCGAATTTTATATTTGATAATTATTAGTAAATATAATTATAAATTAAAATTTTATAATTTTATATTTTAATCTTAATTTATTAATGCGATATTTTGATGGACACAGTTCATCTCTTCTGCTCTATGAAAATATTCCTATTATTTAATACTATTTTAAAACAATTAAATTTTTTGTTTGAATAGTCATCTTCAAAATTTTAAAACCACAAAAAGCATTTTGACCTTGAAATTCAACCTCATGAAATTCCGCTGGAAATTCGACTTTGGAACTTGAAATTCCTACCCGTTGATGTCAATCGGTAATCTTGACAGGGAAGTGTCGTTCTTCGATCCGATTCCAATATTAGGCCAGATTTTTTATTACAATTTTAAATTTTAAATATTATATTTTGATTAATTTGTAATTTAATAGCAATTTTTATTTTGATTATAAAATATACTAATATAAATATAATTACATTAACAGAAAATAATTAAAATATTTCTTTTATCTAATGTTAAATTAATAATAATTAAAAATAAAATAA
The DNA here is from genome assembly GCA_020226215.1 of Sindora glabra. Classification (NCBI taxonomy): domain Eukaryota; kingdom Viridiplantae; phylum Streptophyta; class Magnoliopsida; order Fabales; family Fabaceae; genus Sindora; species Sindora glabra. Next base: position 109,406,424 of record CM035226.1, read on the forward strand.
TGTTTTTATAAATATATTATAAAAAATTAATTTAAAAATTAATAATAATAAATTTCTTTTCTTTTCAACAGTCTGTAAAAATATAAACAATATAAAAAAATTTCATCACAATTCAATTAATTTATTTTTTAAATGAAGAAAATCGAAATGAAATTATTTCAAATCTTTAAATTTTAATTTCATTGAATTTTATAATTGCTTCCTCGAATATAATAAAAAAGAAATTTAAATTCCTCAATGGTGAGGATCCTAGGATTATATGGATTATACCTATCTTTTTGATGATTCACAAATCAGGATTGAATTTTTATTTTGTGCAGAACAAACCGAGTGGGACATCATCCTCACAGCAACACTGGTCCTAATGAAACGCACCATTAGGAAATATGGAGATTCTCATCAGAACATTTTCAGGGCCATCGCACATATAGGCAAATCTATCAATCTATCTATATGTACATATTTTGTATATATATCTCTATATTTCTGTGTATTATAAACCTATGGTTTGCACTGCAGTTCACTGGTATTTTATGTGTCTTTCATTTATGTTGCTGTTTACCCATCTTACTTTTTAGTATTTTTATTTTTATTTCTACATTGTATCATCACATCTGTTATTCTAACCTTTCAGCATTGTGTTATATTTTATGTTTTAATTCTAATTCATCTCTGTTATTTCCACATTGTATTATCACAAATCAGGTTTTTTGTCTTAGCCCACGGTTTCAACCTTTAGAACTTTATATTTTCTTTTGTGTTTTCTAAGTTTCTATCTTAAAGTTTATCATCACCGGTAATTTTTTAAATTAATAAGCTTATAATGTAGATATGAAAGGATGGGTAAAATTAATTTAAATATCAATAATTATTATATTATTTTTTGAAATTAAAAATATATTTTAATCTAATTAAAAGAATGAAGGATAGTTGGATATACATACTTTGCGTAGTTGGCAACATTTTAGGCATTGGATAATTTTGTTATTAAACATACAGTTATGATTTGTTTACAGTCAATTGGTGCTACTAGCATTTTTATTACTTACTTTTATGCACATAAATTCCATATATAAGAAAAGTGGGACCACAATTGCAGTGGATTTGTACATCTTTTATCATTTGTAGTTTTGTAAAAAGTTATAATAATAATTTGGGGTTCCACTTCTTTTACTCCTAAGAAAAAATTTATGCATATTCTACTTACACATATTTTTTTAAAAATTATACAATTTTATAATCTTTTCATAATAAGTAATTTTTTTATTAAAAGAAATAAATTTTTTAAAAAAATTTGATGTTACAGTTTTGAGGGATATAATTATAATTTTTTATGTATTTATTACACATAAAATCTTAATAATTTTTATATAATTTATCTTCTTAATTCTTATCTTTGACTTTAACATTAATCTTTTTCTCACTTTTCTAACTTTTGCAAAAAAAGTCTGCGACGCTTCTGGGTTCTGTATTTGGTGGACAATTTTGTCTTTTAAAGCAAATTTCCGGGGAAGCCTTGAAAGCCTTCGGTGGAAAAATCATACGCCCCAAATAGTGATGAGCTCAAATTGGTGGGATTTTAGTAATATTGTGATATATGTTAAAGCCCCCCCCCCCCCCCCCCCCCCCTTTTCTCTCATTATAAGATTAGACCCACAAGGCTATAAAAAAGATAAAATATTATTTAATAATTAGTAAATTCATTAGTCATTATTTCAATATTGAATAAATAATCGCATTGTCGCAAGCAAGCCTCTCGTTATCATTCAAATTGAAAAATTATCCCCCACTCCAAATTTTTCTTCACGAATTATAGGTAGAATCTTTAACTTTTTCTTCTTCTAGAGATATCTGAATCAAATTGCCGCAAGCTAGAATATTAAATCATTAAAAACTATTACTTAAAATATGGTATAACTAAATTTTTTAGTTCATATATAAATAATATAAAGTTTATTTACACTAATCTTACACATTTTTATATAAATTATGGATAAAAGTCTTAAAAAATTAATTTCAGAACAAAAATTTTTGTTACAATCTAATGAAATTTATGTTATGATAACTTATAATATTTTTCATCACTTAATAAAACAATAATAATTGAATATGACAATGGCACTTTTAACACCTATAGCGAAACATACCGATAACTACGAAGAACCTGATTCAACTTTAACATCTAAAAGAAGTGAAACAAAGAACATAAAATTATAGTTGAATATGGCAATGGCACAAGCTCTTATGGATCTTGGGCTTCATTTTTTTTAGGTAATTTTTGTTAAAAAAATTATTTTTATATAAGTAAATAAATATCATATATTTTCATTTTTTTAATTAAAAAATATCTCTAAAATCATAAAGTAAAAAAAATAATTCTAATTTTTTTAAAAAATTATATTTCACTAAATTTATTATATTTAATATTAAATATATCAATTTTTTGTTATTTTAATAATTTATAATTATATCCGTCCTTATATATTATTTTTGCCGACCACAGCAGGTTAATCCATGACATGCATATTCTTTCAGTCAAAGCTGGCATCCCAGACTATCAACAACTTGTATGGATGGTGTGGAAAAACACAAAATGGTAAAAAGGAGACCAACCAGTGTGAACATCAACATATGACAATGAAACAAATGGAATATTATTTTTTCTTTTTTTGAAAATTAAGGATACATGACAGCTTAACAGACTGCTTTAAATGCTTTTTGTCTCTAACCGCTTTACTCATTTTATCGGTGCATATATCTTCTTCATTTTAATCAATTAACAGTCAAACTTTATAGCATAATAAATGAAATATTAATTTTTTATTTTTTGAAAATTAAGGAAAAATGAAAAAAAAATTAAGATGAATTTAAATAATACAAATTTAAGATGAATTTATTTTAATAATGTGGTTTTCTCCAACATAACTTTTTGGAGAAAGGTTTGGATTATTGCTAAAACTATGACGTCTGCCCCAAATGAGGGTTGTCACAAATTTAACACTGGTCGTTCTGTTTCTAGTTTATCTTTGGAATTGGGCTTTTAGAGATGATAAGGGAGACTTGGTTCTAGGTTTTTAGGAAAGAGTGGCATTTGGATCTCTTCTCATTTACTAGTTGAATTATGAGCTTTAGGGAAGGATTGAAATTAGGTGAATTCTTCCATGGATTAAATTCATTTATATATTAAGTAATGACTCACATTAAATTTTGTGTTTTTTTTAATAAAAAATATTTAATTTAATAGCTCACAATTCACTAAAAGTATCAATTTATGCATACATTGAATTTTACTCATGATAAAATTAGCTATTGAGACAGGTTGCAAGAAATTTTATATCTAATTTTGACATTGGGGAATCTCATCTTTTTGCTGCTTTAGTTTCTTCTTGCAGGGAGATCTCGTACAAGCTAGAGAAGAAGAAGATGAATCGAGGGGGACCAAGGGCAAATACCTTGGCCAAGATGGGGCACAGGATAAATATGAAGTGGAGGAACCTGGTGTTGGAATTTCCTGTTGAGGTGCAAGATAAATTGTATTTTTAGTGCTACAGAACCTGGTTTCTAAGGGTATGGACTTGATTCCTTCTTTGCACAAAAAAAATTAAATATTCTCACTTTCCGCGGATATGCAACGCTGTCATTTGTGATTTTGAAGTTGCCTTTTTTTTCTTTAATGAATCATCAAGCGTCTTATTGAACCTGTTGACTAATCTGATTCGAATTGAGAGAATTTAATATTAGATTTAAGTTATTTCAATAATAATTTCTTCTATTCACAAAATTCAAATTTCATATCTTACTTAAAAGAACCTAAATTCAACTGTCGTTAGTTAAGTTAATTTTTAATTAATTATTGTTATTAATGTTATATTTGCTATATGAAGAAGTGTTAGATTGTATTGGGATGAAATTTAAGAAACGTTCTTTAAGTATTTAACTTAAAATTCTTCCTTTCAATTATAATATTTGTATTAATTATTTTATTATAACAATAATATCAATAATTACTATAATTATTAAATTGAAGTTGTTAATAATTAATAGAATAATTATTATTTTCCTCCCTTTTGTAAAAAATATATTACATAAGACATTTACTAAGATGGAAAAAAGAAATGGCTTTGTTATCAATTTGAGATTGGATCATCTAATAATGTCACTTAAATTTTGATATCCAATGTATTACTTTTTTATTTTTATATATAAATCAAATATTTTTATTGTTATTAAATAATTTTTCAATTTTACATAAGGAGTTAAGTTTTGTGTGATAATCCAAAATAGTAAAATTGAGTTATAAAATATTTTAGAAACAACAATCTTTTAAGGCTGATAATACTTTTTAGATTAATTAAAAAATATGAATATGCTTTGAAAAATTATAAAAATACGTATGAATGAATTTATTAGAGTAAATCACGATATATGAGGATCCACTTAGTTTTAATTACTTTCTTCACATCGGAATCCTAACAAACAGAAATAGACACCGATATTATGTTTATTTATTTGGTTATCTATATAATGTTTTATTATATAAAAACTTAAGTTTTTGCGTAATAACTTGAAATACGTGACATTTTCATAAGAAAGAAAATGATTTCTTCTCATATTGGTAACGGCATGATTTTTTTTATTTATATCAGAATTTAAGTAGCATCACCAAATGATTTCATTTCCAATTGATAACGGCATCATTTTCTTTTCATCTTAATAAGTATGTTTATGTAATACATATTTTAGAACAAGAAAGAAAATAATTTGTTAATAGAGTCCTAAACTTTTATAAAAAAGTAGAGATAATATTTTTATAAGAAAATGAAATAAAAAATTAATTATTGTAAGGAAGAAAAAATTAATTAATGTATCTTCCACCTATTCTCTTCTTTCGTTAAAGGGAGATTTTACTTTTAAATTATTTTATTTATTATTATCAGAGGAAGTTAGAATTAATAGTAAAAATTTAGTATAAATTTTTTAAACTTACATCGATATCAATCAATTTTCTTCCATTCTATTTATGTATGGGTGCAAGAGAATCTGCCTAATAAGATTAAGATAATAAAAACAAACAGGCTCATTAAAGTTAATTGGGTTTAAATACGATCTTAATACTTTTATTACATATTTTTAATTACATTTAATTCATCTAAGTATTAATATCCATTTTTTATCACTTTAATTAACAAGTCAAAAAGAATTCCTGTTCAATCCATAAACTTCTGTCAAATTAATAACGGCGTGATAATTAACTTGACCTGACAAAAAAATTTACACTTACTGCGGAGACGAGCCACAACCACCGTAGATTTAATTTTCACACCGTCAAATGACCGGTGCGGCAGTGCCATCATCTCTTCTGTATTCATTGGCGGCACCGGCACCATAAACCCGACCTACCAATCAAAGTCAGCGAAAAAAACCAATATTAACGTAGCCATAGTTCGCATGCCCGATTCTTAGAGAACAACGTATCAAAGTGGGAATACAGTACTTAACTCACAAAAGAGAATGCATGCATAATCTATCGAACTGATTGTTGTCGTTATTCCGTTGTCTTGTTGTTCTTCTTTTTCGAAGCTAGCCAGTGATCTCTGATCGCCATAGCCGCCATCTTTGATCTTCTTTAGACTTAAATGGGTCAGCCAATGAAGAATTGTTCTATTTAAATTTATTAAATTGGCAGAATTTTTTTTTATTTATTTTATATCTCTCTGGAAAATTTGTAAAACAGGGTGGGTTTTCGTTTCAATAGTGTTTAACTGTGGTTTTCCTTTGTTTGTGTTGAAAATTGTGGAGGTCGGGCAAATAATAACGTGGACTGTGACAGGAGGAAGAGAGGAAAATGGATTATGGGGCAATGAAGGCGGTAGCGGTGATGTTTGTTTTGCCTGAGGGCATATGTTACTTTTGACTATTTCTAAGCCACTAATGGTAGGCTATAGAGAAAAACAAATTGTTTTTATAATGGTTAGTATTAAATTATTAGACCTAAGAATTAAAAATTAAAAGTTTCAAAATTATCAAGAAATAATAGATGTTATTTGAATTAAAAATTCCCGATTATTATGAGGTAAAATTGTGTTTTTATATGAGGTAAATTAACACAATAATAGACTATATTGTTTACGTGATCCTAATTCACTTTTCTAAAATTGAAAAATTAATTCAAATGATTTACATGACTTTCCTATTCAAGAAGGTGAATTTACAAATCTGCATACCAAATAATAAGGCTGATCTCATACATTAGATTTACTATATTATTGTGGTATAAAATAAATAATAAAATTTAAGTCCTAGAGCAATTTATTTCTATTCATTGATATTCAAGTATAAAATTTACTATAATAATCTTTTAATCTTTGCCTCCGTATAGAGTTATATGTAATCTCTATTGATGAAATTACATGATTTAAAAATGTCAGACGAAATTAGAAATCCGACTAAGATTTACACTTTAACAGTTTCGTGCTTCCATAAAGGTAATCATATTTATGAATAACTAGTTAGTTGAGGAGAATGAAAAAAACAGTAAAATTTAGGTAAAATTTTTTATATATTTGTTGTAAAATTCTTTATCTAAATTGAGATAAGTATATTAATTGTTCTATCAACTATTAATATTTATATTTGATAATTACAATAATTAATAATATTATAATTTTAATAAAGTAATTAATACATATGTCATAATTTGAATAAAAAAATCTTACATCAAATACATAAAAAAATTTTACCTAAATTTTGTCAAAAAAATGAGTAGTTATCCAATATCCAAATTTATTTAATAATTATATTTAATACATATACACTTCAAGTCTTTTAATAAAATTAGAACACAAACTAACATGGTCACATTATATTTTCACTGAGGGATTTTAAGAAATCTTTTCATTGGTGAAGGAAGTAATTTTTTTGTGAGAAATTGATTTTTTTAAAAAATAATTTTTTATATAAATTTTTCTGAAAATATTTAAAATTATATAATTAACATATAAGAAATAATATTTTTTAAGAAGTAACTTCTTATATTTTGTTTAGTTCAATTTTAAATGTTTTAGAAAGTATTAATAAATTGATTATTATATTTTTAATATTATTATAATATAAATTAATAAATTTTAATTATTATTAATTAAATTTAATAAAAATAATTTTATTATTATATTTATAAATAATATAAGAAGTAAAATTTGGGTTAGAAGAGATAGATAAATAATTTTTCATGCTATATAAAAAATAAAATTTTTTAAAAAGTTTTAATTCTTTTAATTTATTAAATAATAACTGATTAAATAATTTTTATTTTTATTTCCGGAAAAGGTAAACTTTTCATACTAAATGACCTATAAAAGACGTGCTCAGGTAGAATACTTACTGCAATTCTGTTGTTGCCAGTTTATTGGTGCATGAAAATCAGGAGCCCATGTAATGCAAGGCCACGGTACGTAGAGAAGTCAAGGGTTCCACGTTGGCAACTATTAATTAATAGGAAAATACCGAAGACCATTATTCATCGTCACCAAACAACATTTTTGTTTTTATATAGTTTCTTTTTTTAAACATTAATCTTTTGAATAATTCTAGAAAAGATTCACGTTTTAGAAATATAAATATATTTATAGCCAGACTTTTTTTATGATTATATTTAAAATTTTTAATTGACTTATATATTTGGGAATTAAAAAAAATATTCAATGATAAAATTATCAAAGCTCTTGAAGTCCCTATTAAATTATCCTAATTTTTTAGGCTGTTTGACTATTTCTAGAAACACCTGCATTGGATTTTCAGTGGCGAAGCTAGAATAAAATTATTAAAAGGGTTAAATTAAAATTTATTAAGAATTTATATAAATATTTCTTAAATTTTAGGATTAATATAAATTTTTTTGTGAAAAATAAAAATGATGTCGCAAAATATTCCAAGCTTGGGTGCTACCTAAAGCATATACGTAGCTTCGCCTTTTATATTTTTTTAAATTAAGGTATGTTTAGATGTATGTTTATTTTTTACTTTTGAAAATTATTTTTAAATTTTTAAAAATTTATTTTCAAATTGAAAAAAAATAATGAATGAATAATGTCTAGTGAAGTAAATAAATAAAAGTTTTATTTAATTATAAAGTTATTAAAAATATATAAATTCAAAAAATATTTAAATTTTATTTTTTTAAATAAAATTTTCAGGAATAATTTTTAAAAATAATTTACTAAAAAATTATTTTTTTAATAATAAAAAACAAAAATATTTTCAAAAATAATAAATAAACATACCCTTCATTTTTCTGTAGCCTTTACGTGAACGTCTAGCCATTCCCACTTTCTTCATCCACCATTTATCTCACTTCATCGAATGACGGCCTCGCGGCCCGCCAATAATTACAATTGACAAAGGAGCATTAGTTTAGTCGAATGCCTAAAAGTCGTCGGGTTAAAATTATTTTAAGCTCCAATTGTTTGGTAAAAAATAATTTTTAAAAAAATATTACATATATTAATAAAGAAATAACGTGTATTTTATTTTGATAATTAAAACCAATAATACCTAAATGATGTAATAATAAATAAAAGTAAAATTTTTTTAAATTGTTCATATTTAATATTTTTTTATTATTTAATATTAATTGCATTTAATCAATTTCATAAAAATTAAAAAATAATTTTATTTATTTATTTTTTATTAACGTTTCACAACTACCATTTAATTTATAATCAAAATTTATTCTATTTTTATTTCTCTTTTTACTTGAAATTTATGATCAGATTTGAATAAATATATAAGTTATATATTCTGTTATTTCACGCATAAATTTTGACACGATTGGGAATAGAAAGAGAAAGATAAAATAATTTATTGAGACATGTTAAAAATGAAAGTATCGAATAATAAAATATTTATTAATAAAAAGAAAGGATAGAATTAAAAAATATATTGATACTTTATTATATTTTTAAAATAATAAATAAAAAAATAAAAAATTTTGAAAAGTACGACAAATAGTAAAAAAAAATTTGAGGTAGCGCTAAACCAATAAAATACTACCCTCAATCTTGATTAGGGCCGATAACTCATTGACGAAGCTGTTCTTAAGCAGTTAAAACCATTATTCAAAGTTGAAAATGATGATTGAACTCATATATTATAATTTTGGGGGAAAGCGTCATGTACTTTCTTTAATTTTGGATAATTCTATTTAATATTCACAATTATTAATTTTTACCATTAATATGTAGTCGCATATTACACCCACAGAAATATTTTTTCATAACTATAAAGATTTGAATATTTTTCTTTTTTTATTATTTTCTTATCATTTTTAATAAAAATAAAGATACAATGTTTACTTTAAAATTTATTGGTCCTTTTTTATCGGAATCCATAGTTTCAAAAAAAAATATATTTATTGAATTCAAATTCTTATATTAAAAGATCTGCTCCTCCGGTTTTTTTTTTTTTTTTTAATTTTTCTTTGTCATTCCAGAACTAGTTTGAATGTTTCTGGTCAATGTTGGTTGTCTGTGAATTTCACCATGATAGTCTGCATTCTTCTCTCGAGCTAAACGGATCTTCTTCTCGTGTCTGAAAAATAAATTTAAAAATACTTATTTAAATGAATTTTACAAAAAAAGTAATTTTATTTAATATGTGTTAGTGTTAAAATATTTGGCCAATTAAATTTGATATTCAATTAATTTTAAAAATATTAAGAAAATAAATATTTATGCCAATAAAAACAAAGGAGAATTAGAATATAAAAGGAGAATTACTCTAATAGTATAATTTTATTTTGAAATGGTCACAGCAAATGCAAAATTGTCATGAAAAAATAATAAAATATACAATAATAATTTAATAAATGAATAAATAAATAAATAAAATGGGTTAATAAAATACTTAAACATTATGAGTCATTTATGATTTACTTAAAATTTTAAGTCAAATCATTTGTAATTCTGGATAAATAAAATAATTCTTAGTTAATCTGAGTACACAAATTACATATTCATTACTAATAAAAATTATATTTAATAAATTATATCTATAAAAAATTGAGTAGTTATCCGATGCCCAAATTTATTTAATATAATAGTTATTATATTTAATAAATACACACTTCATGTCTTTTAATAAAATGGGAAGACAGCTAACATTGTCACGTTATAAAATAATCAAGAACACAGGCAATGCAGAGTCCGCGGTACGTAGGGAAGTCAGGGGTGGCGAGTTGGCAACTATTAATTAATAGAAGGGTACCAGTCCTTACTAAGCAACATCTGCTTTTATTTTTATGTAGTTTCTATTTTTAGACACTAAGCTTTTGAATAATTTTACGAAAAGATTCACCTTTTAGGAATATAAATATATTCATAGTTAGATTTTTTTTTATCATTATATTTAAAAATTTTAATTGACTTATATATTTTGGAATTAAAAAAAAAAGTATTCAATGATAAAATTATTAAACCTCGTGAAGTTCCTATTAAATTATCCTAATTTTTTAGGCTGTTTGACTATTTCTAGAAACACCTGCATTAGATTTTAGTGGCGAAGCTCGAATGAAATTATTGAAAGGGTTAAATTAAAATTTATTAAGAATTTATATAAATATTTCTTAAGTCTTAGGATTAATATAAATTTTTTGTGAAAAATAAAGGTGATGTAGCAAAATTTTCCAAGCGTGGGTGCTACCTAAAGCATATACGTAGCTTCGCCCTTTATCCTCTGGAAAAATGGAGTGCACTTGGATGCATTTTTGTTTTTTATTTTTTAAAAATTATTCTGAATTTTTAGAAAATTATTTTTAAATTCAATAAAAATAATGAATAAATAATATTTGGTGGAATAAATAAGTAAAATTTTTATTTAATTATAAAGTTATTATTAAAAAAATAAGTTTAAAAAATATCTAAAACTTATTTTTATTTCTTTATTTTAAAAAAAATTCAGGAATAATTTTTGAAAATAAATTTTAAAAATAATATGCTACACTTTTTCTTAAAAATAAAAAATAAAAAAATTATTTTTAGAAAATAATAAATAAACGCACCCCTAGTTTTTCTGTGGCCTTTCTGTGAAAGATCTAGCCACTCCCACTTTCTTCATCAAGTCCAAAGTCAACCATTATTTGTCTCGCTTCCTTGGGCTCAATTACCCAGATGCTCTAACGGAAAAAAAAAATTACCCAGATACTATACCATTAAAAATATTTACCATAATGCTTAAAGCTGACGGATGACGTGGGTAGCAGTTGCATTGTCAGAAAGCGGAGACACGTGGTGCACATGCGCGCGAGGGAGCGTCAGCGCAAGCGACACGTGGCGGGAAGATGCGCGTTCCTGGGGGCCGAGTGGGGCCCGGCTGCCACGTGGCGAAGCGGCATGAATCACGAACTTGGCCAGACCATGATCAGGCCTGATCACGTTGGGCCGCGGCCCGTGATCAGACTGATCACGGTCGGCCAGAAGACGTGATCCAGCCTGATCACGGTCTGGCCAAGTCCGTGACTCATGCGCGCCCCCCCGCCCGCCACGTGTCGGCTCGAGATCCTCTGGGCGTCGTGGTGCTGCCACGTGGCACAACCGGAAGCTGCCACGTGGCACTACTGTGTGCATGTGAACTGAAGTTGAGCTATAAAATCTCCTCCGGGCAGTTGCAAATGTACACTTCATTTCTCAAATTTTCCTCTTGGATTTCTTTCAACCAGCAGGCAAGTTCAGCAGTGATTTAAGCAGTTCGGTTTGCAAGTAAGTTTTTTTTAAAAAATTTTTTATTTTAAGTAGTACTTAGGACTTTTAAATTTTGTAAAATTGTAATAAATATTTAGTATTATACCGTTTAGAATACTTTACTCATTATAACTGATATTAATATTGATCAAAGTAAATAAATTGTTATAATCGTGTATGTTGTATGGTAAAATAATTTATGTTATTTTAATATTCGTCTTTGCTTGTGTATATTATTTCAATGTATCTATATTAGTTAATTGTTATAATTTTTTTTATCCGAGTGTAGTAATACATTTATGACCTGACTAGATTTTGCAGTAATTATTAGGATTTTAATTTCTATACTTGTTGGTTGGGCACTATTGAGATAAGGGAATAAAAATTGAAACTTTTACGTAGGTGAGAAAAATTTAATAAAATTCATGAATAATAAAATGCTACTAAAAAATATGAAACAAGGGTAAAGTATTACATTGTATGATTTTTTTTTTGTTTCAGACCTTAAAACATAATTTACTTCATAAAATGTTTGAACCTCGACCCCAATCCCTGTAATGTTTTTTTATAGAAAATTAAATTTAATCCAAAAAATTTTTGTTGTAAATTTTTTTTAATGTTATCAGTATCTGTAAAAGTAGTAAATTTTCTTAAACATTTTAATTTGAGCATAACTTTTTCAATTTTTATTTTTTATCAAAAAATATAATTTTGTAAAAAAATAATTTTAACTCATTAGACTACTTTGGAATAAATATATATAAGCTTATCAATATATTAAAGATAATGAAATTTATTTAAAGTTCTTATAAGGAAAAAATTATTTCTTTAGAAAAATAGTTTTAACTCATCAGACTTTATTTGAAAAAAAAATATTTTTGGTTATTATTATATTTAAAAATAATATATTTTGAAAGAAATGAGTTTTTCCTTGTCAACGTTTTTGTATTTTATTTTGTTTAAAATATTAAAATTTTTAGGAAATTTTTTTTAAGTAATTAGGTTTTAGTAAAACAAACATATTTTAATTTATCAGTATATTTAAAGAAGTAGATCTTTTGGTTGGAAAAAAATTTCAACTTACCAACTCTAAAACTTAATAGGATAAACCCTAAACCTATGAATACTAAATCATAACCCCTGAAACCCCCAAAGCCTCAAACCATAAACTATAAAATCCTGACCTCAAACCCCTAAAATATATTCTTGTAGAAAATAATTTTAACTCATCACACTAATATAATTTTAGGTTATCAGTATATTTTTAACTAATATAATATTTATAAAAATTTAATTTGAACTTAGCAACCCATTTTCTTAAAGAAATAGTATTTCGTTGAAATTCTTTTAGGGTTTTTTAATTTCGTTGAAATTTAATTTCGTAGACTAATGATTTTAACTTATCAGACCTTTATGGAAAAAAGATATTTTAGCTTATCAGTATATTTAAAAGTAATTTTTTTAAAAAAAAATTCTATTTAGCTCATTAGACCCTTTTTTTGGAAGAAATATTTATTTAAAAAAGTGTACTTTATAAGTAAAATAATTCTTAGGGTTTAGGATTTTTTTAAGAAATATATATTTCAACTTATCAAACTTTTTTAGGAAGTTTTTTTAACTCATTGGAGTTTCTTTAAAAAAAGACTAATTTCTATGTTATCAATATATTTATAAATAATTAAATTTTTTATTTTGAAGATTAATTTGAGCTTAAATTTTTCAAAAAAAAAATTTTAACTTAGCAAGCCTGTATGTAACAGACTTTAGTTTAAAAAAGAATAATATTTACTTATCCTATCTTTAAATCAAAAAAATTATAATTAGTTTGTATTTAAATTTAGCCATTTTAATTCAAGGTTTAGGGTTCTCTTTTTTATGTATTACAATTTTTATATTTAATTTTATTTTATCTGCCTTTTACTTAATTTTTTTACATATTTAGTGTTGTGTAAACCATAATTAGTGTTATTAAAATTAGTAAATAGCATAAAGTCTTTACAATAAAAATATAGATCCAATAAATATCATAATTTTTAGTCTTTATTTTATATTTAAAAAATAGAAATAAATAACTTTTAAATATTTTAATTTTTCAAACAATTTTTACTGCTGAGATATATTGTTGGGTAAGTGTTAATAGTACCATTAAGTGAGAATCAACTCATATTATAACAATCACAACCCCACAAAATCATATTTTGACAAACACAAAATATGAAGTGAACATAGGATTTGAAAAAACACAAACATTTAATAATTTGATTGTACAGATCAACAACCCCACAAACTAAATGAACATAACTATATATATAGTATTTAGGCTTACTTTATCTCTTCATAAAACAATTAAAGGGGTGCTTTTTCTATTGCATAAAAAATTTACAAAAGTCAAAAGTCCTAACCCTAAAAAAATTTACAAATGTGTTAGAATGTAGCATTGCAGGATGTTAATCATTATTGATAGTGATTATAAAATTACGGGTTTAGGGGTAGTAATTATGCTATAAAATTATCTCTGTAATTATGATACATATTACAACAATTTTCATAAATTTTCTTTGGGGGGTGCCCCTTGATCCGGACTATGGTTCAGACCAGAATGAGTTCCAGGCGTCAAAATATATGCATTTACGGGAATGGAGAAATATACGAATCGAACGAAGGTGATACCTTTAGGTGTTCCAGGGTCAAAGTAATATCAATCAGTTCAGACATAACTCTTGATGCTCTGAAGAGTATAATTGGGCGGAAGCTGCGTCTCAATGAAAATTAAGTTGTAACCGAGTTGATATACAGACATCCGCTCTCGCTAAATCCGACACGGTATAAGGCGTGTGAGTTGGCAGACGATGATGACATTCAGCGGATGTGGGAGGTGAATGCGATGTTCCCTACTCAATTGTCATGTCCAGAGGTGTGCGCACTTATTGAAGCAGTGGGATTTGATTTGAACATTGCAAGTCAGCCAGTTGGATCAAGTGGCCCATATCTACTACCCTCCACAAGTGAACATAATGAAGCTACTAGGGGACCCTCATGTTACAACCCAGGAGTGAGCAACGTTGAACTAATGAATGTACAGATTGACTATGGACATCAGTTTCACAGCCCTGTTGATAATTACACTCAGCAACCATATTTCTCTCAGCAACACTTTGGACCTTCTCACTCCCTCTCATCCCCAAATGAAACAGAGGACATAATGGATGACTTCGAAGAGGAAGGTGCATGTGACCCCATTCCTGAAGGATTTGACGGTGACGGCGACGGCGACGGTGACGATTGCGGTGATGACGAATACGGGGAAGACGTCGCTAGTGCACTGCCAACAATGCATGGAGGCCATCTCGTAGAGTCGGCCACTGCCTTTTTCTCGCAGCTAAATGTAGATGCTGCTGCTAGCCATGATTACCCTGAGTTCGGCGATGACATAAATCTGGCGGATAACCAAGAGCCATATATAGGATTACGATTTACGAACCAGAAGGCGTTTCATCGCGCAATGAAAATATACTCAGTGTGAACTCACCACACATTTTAGGTGCATTACTCATCGTCAAAATACGAAGAATATCGGTGCCCTCACTACGATGATCATTGTAATTGGAGGGTCAGAGCATGCCATAAGCCAAGAGAATATCACTGGCACATAACAAAATATAATGGTCCCCACACGTGTGTGTCTGCATCTCTTTCCCAAGATCATCCAAAACTGGACACAGATGTCATTTCATCGTATATTATGTCTATGGTGACCGAAAATCCAAGTGTATCTATTCGAGAGGTGATAGAGCGAATACATGGTATATTTGGGTATTGGGTGTCATATAGGAAGGCGTGGAAGGGAAAACAGAGAGCTATTACTCTTGCATTTGGGAATTGGGAGAAGTCATACTCAATGTTGCCTAGATGGCTGGCAGCAGTGCGTCTCTTCAATCCTGGGAGTTACTTTGAGCTTGTCACCCAGGAATGTCTGCCGTCGAGTTCTACAGATGTGCCGGTTCTATTATTTCGTCGAGTGTTTTGGACTTTTAGACCATGCATCGAGTCATTTTCCCACCTGAAGCCCATAATCCAAGTGGATGGTACTTTTTTGTATGGAAGGTACAAAGGGGTGCTGTTGACAGCGACGTCACAGGACGGTGACAGAAAGGTCGTCCCACTTGCATTTGCTGTGGTGGAGGGAGAAAGTTACGATACGTGGGCATGGTTCCTATCCCATGTTCGACGGTGTGTTGTTAAGGACAGACAACATATTTGCCTGATATCAGACAGACATCCTGGAATATTACGTGCTGTTGCAAACCCACGCGTTGGATGGCAAGCCCCCAACGGTTATCATGTATTCTGTCTCCGACATATCGCCAGCAACCTGAACTCAACTTTTAAGACAGCGTGGTTGAAGCAGATGTTTACGAGCATCGGTGAGTGTTACTGACAATATTATACTTATCTAACACTTTATGTATGACTATTACTAATTGACTAAAAGCATTTTCGGGTACAGGTTACATGTATGAACGGCATGTCGTAGATAGCAAGCTTGAAGAACTAACCCAATTGCAACCTAGAGCTGCAGAGTGGATTGATAATATCCCGAGGTGTCAATGGAGTCGTGCTTACGATGATGGAGGCCAACGGTGGGGGCACATGACCACAAATCTGGCGGAGTATATCAATAGTATTTTGAAAGGGGTCAGACATTTACCGATCACTGGGCTAGTCAAAGCTACATTGTATCGAATCAATGCATACTTCATGAACAGAGTAGAAAGCATTGCAGCACAATTACATGCAGGAGAGGTTTTCAATGAAGATGTACGGAAAAAGATTCAAGATTGCATCCGGAAGGCATCTGCCTGTCATGTCCGCCGTTTCGACCGAGCCGGAACGATTTTCGAGGTCGAAGAGCCCTACGATCCCACGTGGAAGTAGTTTGGTCGGACATGCAAGGTTAGCCTGGCGCAAAGGACATGTGATTGTGGTGAATTCCAGGTGGAGCACAGGCCTTGCCAACATGTGTTCGCAGCATGCGCAAAGGTTGCATTGGATCCTTTGCAGTTTGTCGATCCTGTGTTCCGACTGGAGACAATGGCGCAGGCTTATAACTGTGAGTTTCGGCCCATAGGCAGTATGGAGCATTGGCCAACCTCCGATGGACCAACAGTTGTGCCAGATCCTGCGCAAATGCGTGTTGGTGGTTGCCCCCGTTCCTCACGTATGCGGAACGAAATGGACTGGATAGAGGGTCCGTCAGAACCTTCAAGTGTGGGTTGTGCCGTCAGTCTGGCCACAATCGCGCAACTTGTCCTTCCAGGCAACGAAGTGTGCCATGACACTTAACGCCCTTCAGAAAGCCACTTGTTTATGCATATGTCGCTTTTATTCCGTATTAAAACCTTCAGTGGGACATTTGATAAATTGTTTCTGCCATTTTGCAATTCTGTCCGAACAATGCCAAATATATATGTATGTTGCTATTTTGTCTTACTGCGTTGATATGTTATTATTTACTACTGATTTTACTCTCCCTTTACATTTTCGGGCATAACATTTACATAAATTTGAGCATAGTGCATTTGATTGAATGCTTGTAATTTAGTATAGTCTGTAGACATCGTCAGTTATGGCCGCCCAGCGACGTGTCATCACACCAGGACCTGAGGATGACTCTCTTTTATACTTACAGTCACGACATATTTCACAAGCAGTATGGCAAAATCAGGTAATTTCATTCTCTTAATGTCCATTCACCAATTGTAAATGTCCTAACCATTATTTCTATGAATGCCAACAGGGAAGACCGATCCTGAGGCTACGACGCGTTGCCCACGCCGATCGACTATTTGATCCCCCAGTTGCAATTGTACCATATTTGCAGCAGGCTGGCTTCTACGGCGTCAGCCGACTTGGACATTTTGATTTCAATGCAGCTATGGTATCCGCCTTAGTTGAACGATGGCGTCCTGAGACGCATACTTTTCATACCACGGCTGGGGAATGCACTATTACGTTACAGAATGTATCTGTCCAGTTGGGTTTGCCTTGTGAGGGTGTCCCTGTATCTGGAAGAACCGGACTTGATTGGCCAGGGATTTGTGAATTTCTTCTTGGGATCAGACCACCTGATGAATGTTTGCAAGGCCAGCGCCTGAGCATCACCTGGTTAGCAGCTAACTTCAGACATTTACCAGATGATGCCGATGATGAGCTGATACAGTGCTTTGCACGTGCTTATATCCTGCGACTCATTGGCGGTTACCTTATGCCAGACACTTCCGGTCACAGGGTACTACTGATGTATTTGCCATTACTAGAGAACTTCGCAGATGCAGGCCAATACAGTTGGGGATCGGCATGCCTGTATAGAGAGTTGTGCTCCGCCACAAAATACGATGAGCTAAACATTGGGGGATGTCTGCATTTATTGCATTTATGGGCGTGGGATCGTTTCCCCACTCTGGCGCCGGCAAGACCTCCGTATCCAGATCCCCAGCTAGACATTTATCCTTTGCTTCCACCATTGGGTTTCAGGTATGGATTGGACACGTATTCCATATAACGTCTCATACATCTACTTAAATATTTCAAACAGTTAATATATAATATGTATTTCTCGCAGATGGAAGAACACTGGCCTACCTCCCCGACCGCCGCCGACGTCTCTGCGTCATTACAGAGTATTACTCGATCAAATGAGGGACGATGAGGTTCAAAACACTGTTGATTATCATTTCTGCCAATCTATTGCTAGATATACCAATATGCTAATTTATGCTGCATTTCTCTGTGATTTTAGATTATTTGGCGCCCCTATGACGATCGTAGTGTACGACAGCTGATACCAGGGTATTGCTTGATGTCACCTGATATATGGCTGGCATCAGTTCCCATCATTTGCTTCCACATTGTAGAGTGGCACCATGCAGACCGTGTGCTCCGGCAATTTGGGAGGAGACAGCCCATTCCACAGGACCCATTTAACCTCGGTTCTTGTCATACACTGCAGCTCCGGGGCAAAACATCAAAAGACTGGCGTCAGGAGCATATGATATTCATCAGCGCTTGGAATGCATGGCGCAATACACTCTCGTTGACAGAGTTCGAGACAGATGCTCTTCATCGAGACTCGGCTATATGTCATGGTATTGGAGACATACCAGACGATGGATCCATCCATCTAGCGGCGGTCTAGGATTTGTGGTAACTAACGATTTGCATACTATGCTTTGTGATTTCTTCAACATGTAATATGTATTAACTGTTTAAAATGTATTTTTTTGTAGGCTGACGTAGCTGAGAGACTACACAGACTTAGTGTCGAGGACTCCCCTTCACAGCCGTATAGTCAGTTTAGGGAGACCGTGGGTCGGGAATCTCGCCTCATTCTACGCGCACTAGGAGAGCATCGAGACGTGACTGCTGACCAGCCTGCCTACCCAGCTGATGAATTACCTAGATCACCCATTCCCGAGCCTAGGCATGGTAGGAAAGCACACGGCTTCATGTCCCTCAGGGATCCCATTTTGCCTAATGAAGAGGGCGATGATGAAAGTGTATCGTATTCTCATCCATCACCGATGCAATCAGGTGTCCCTAGCCCTTTCATCCCTGGATCGATGCATGCTGATTTTGGTGCTGCGGGACCATCGACTTATAATCCACCGCCGCAATTCTTCCCAGCTGCAGAAGCTGGCCCATCGCATAGCATGGCATTGCCCCCGCAACACCCCTATGATGCTCCACGATCATCTTTTTCCACACCATCGCCATCACAATCAGCTCAGCGAATTCTTGGCTCTCTTATGGGATTGTTTGATAATCCATTTGCATTCACTGCTGAGTATACCGGCGGATCTATGGAGCAGCAGCACCAAGGGTTTTTCACACCAAGTAACCCTATTCCAGCATTTCAATCATCCCTTGGGACTTGAACTCTCCACCTTCTAGGGGTCAGACCCATGTGACTTCTGCAGATGACGATGCAGATAACGATGAAGATGAACAGCCCCTAGCTCAACGACCGCAGCGTGTAAGGCGACGCCCTCGGTGTGGGACTGGGAGCCATTATTTTGGTGATTGAGGGCTTTATTATTCTAATATAGTGTTTAGCCTTATTTTTTTAAATTGCTTTGTAACTTTTTTGCCTTAGATTTAGTAATTTATTATGTTACATTAATCATATTATCCACTTTTAGAGTTCAGTTGTACAATTCCATGATTATATATTTCACTTTCTAATCATTTATCTTCGTCACACTATTGATCCCACTCCATTCATAATATTGTTATTTGAAATTCAATGGATCATTCTAAAATATCGATCTTCAAGATATAATCTCAAATGTAGACTTATATGTAATTACGAAAAATGGTGTTAATTACTCATTTAGAGGTCACTATGATAAATCACGCTATTAAATTTAGAACTGTGTAATTTTATCTACCAATATGGTGTTAAATGCAATTTGTACCAAAACAAATTTAATGTATATAAGGTGAAAAATAGGGTTTGAGAATATTTTAATTTTCAAAAAAAATATATTTATAGAAATAAATTAAAAAAAAACACATAAATTAACTTATCTCGAAAAAATTAAATGGATATGAAGATGGATCAACAGAAAAGAAAATGAAAAACTAATGAACGAACAAAAAAAATTATTGATTAAGGTAAAAAAGAATTAAACAAACAAAAAAGAAAAAAAATTAGTGAATATATAAAAGAGAATAAAAATTAATTTGTTAGACTAATACAAAATTGATGAAAAATGAAAAAAACGGTAAGGCAAAAAATAATGAAGAACAAATGAAATAAAAAAAAGACAAGACAAAAACTGATAAAAAGAAAAATAAAAATGTCGGCGTAGTGAAATGGAAAATTATTTTCCGGGGAACAGCATTTGGATAAGTTTTTTTATGATTATCCTGATTTTTGAAATATATTTTACCGAACTACTGTACTGCAAATTTTATTTATCAAAATACTTAAAATAAATTTTTTTATTTAAAAAAGTGCAATCTCGGGGAGGGGCTTGACGTGATCAGAGTTAGTCACGCGTGGCCTCTCCCCGTGATCAGATTGTATTTTTTTTAATATTTTTCTTTTTTCTTATGACTATGAAGTTTTATTTTCTTTACACCCTAAATATATGATTAAATTCTTTTAAATTTTTTAAAAAAATTAATGTCAAAATTTTCTTATAATTTTTTTATTTAAAATAGCTTTTTTAATACTAAAAATTTCTTATAATATAATCAAACCTATTTCTTTAAAAAATGTTTAATTAAGTATTAAATATATCTATAATATATGATTAAAAATTTGAAAAAATATAACATTTACACTTTTAATTTATGATATAATAGAAGATAATTTTTTAAAAAAATTAAATTTCTTTAATATATTTTATTAAATATTTTATATTTAATATTAAACATATAAATTAATTTTTATTATTTGAATTTTTTATAATTATATTTTTATAAAATTAAAAAATATATCTTATAATTGAATAGCAGGATACTGTACTTAAAATTTTATTTACCCGAACCCTTAACAAAAATTTTTCCTAACTCATTGCAATTTTATGGAAAGAATTAATTTTAGCTTACTATTATATTTAACAAAAAATACATTTTCAAAAAAAATTAAATTTAGGGTATCAAACCTTTTTTTAAAGAAATATTAATTTTAAAAAAAATCTATTTCATAAGAAGAGAAATTATATTTATCAGACCTTCTTGTAATAAAATATATATGTCAGCTTATCAATATATTAAAAAAAGGATAGTCCTTTGTTAAAAAATAATTTCAGTACTATTAACGAATAATTAATATATGAATATAAAATAACTATGTTATAATAATCAGAATAAATTCAATTGATCATAGGGTTTGAGAAAATACAACTATCAAGTAATAAGTTTACAATAAAAAATTTAATTATTTGTATTTATTGAGATAATAATTATTTCATCATTTTATTGCATCATATATATTGTACAATTTTATGAGAGTTAAAAAATAATTAATTATTATTTATAACATTGATTAATTAATATAAAATAAATGTTTTAATAAACTAATTCAAATTAAAGTAAGGTTAAAATTATTAATAAAAAATAAAAATTATACATTATTGGAAAGTTTTAAAAAAAAATTAAATCTCATTCGAAATAGAACAAAATTAATACATAGGGTAAAAAAAGTTAAAATTATTCTAATTGGAAAAAAATATATTAGTAAAAAATTAAAACTCAACAAAATAAAAAAAAATTTGGCAAAAAAAATGGTAAAAAGAATTTGATCACAAAAAAAACAAATGAAGAAAAAAATAAGATAAAAGTAAAATAAATGAAAAAAGATAAAACCAAAAGAAACATAAAACCAAAATCAGAATTTAAAAAAAAATAAAAAAAATAGAAAAAGAGAAAATGAAAATAAACATAGAAGCAGAAATTCAAATGAAAAACACAAATTAATATAAACGGAGGAATATAAAAGTAATTGAGCCAGTAAAATGAAATGTAAACACAGACAATGCAACAAAATAAAACAAACGCCAAAAATGAAAAGAAACAAAACAAACGTCAAATGAAAAGAAAAAGAAAAACGGAAAACAAACGAAAAATTCAACGAAAATTGAACGGAAATCAAGGTCTGATCACGGTGTCCTTCGCACCGTGATCAGTCATTTTTTTAAAAAAAAAAATTAAGCATTTGGGTAAATACTTTTCACTGTATAGGTTTTTGGTAAATTTTTTTGCTGGGTGCAGCATTTGGGTAAATTTGCCCGCTTCCTTGAAAGTCTTACGTGCCGGCTCTCAATAATTACAATTTGATTAGTTCGGTCCCCGCTCAAATGCGTCGAAGTCTTCAAGTTAAAATTGTTTCAACGTCCAATTGTTTGGCTTTTTTACCGTTCTACAGTATGCAGGAAAAGAAATTACTAAAGCACTGCACCGTCAAAAGCAATTATTGACTATTCGCACGGCCTCTAACAATTTTAAATTCAATGCTAATTATTTTATAACACAGCTATGCCCTTTTTTTTATTTAGGTATATAATCACATGTAACATAATTTGATCACCCTAAATGTAAAATATAATTGAGAAATTAAAGTGAATTATTATGAGATAAAGAATTATAATTTTTAGAGTTAATAAATAATAAATTATTTAAAGTGTAATTAATTTTTAAAGTAGTATTATTAATTTATTTAACTGACTGTATTATCCTACTTTTTGAAATATATTTCACACTCTAATTTTAAGAATATATAATTGATTGAAAAAAAATCCAAAGATTTATATATGTATATACATAGCATTCTAATAAATTATTGTATGAAAATATAATTTTTATAACTTAAATCATCCAACTTATAAATTTATAAGAGAATAGGAAAAATTCTATATTTATTAAAATTTTAATTATTCTAAAAAATTTATGGTATTTACTAATTTCAATGTACTATATATTGCACATTATTATGAGAATTAAAAATTTGATTTCCTCTTGAAAGATCAAATAATTAATGTTTAAGCAATATTTAATATGTAAAAAATTAAATTAAATGTACATTATATTACAATTAAAAATTAAAAAAAAGGGTCCAAATTAAAAAAGTTACATTTAAACTCAAGTTAATTTTTTTTTAAAAAAAAGCTCAAATTAATTTTCCCAATTAAATTTTTTTCAAAAAAAAGCTTTGGTTTTTTTTAAAAGCTCAAATTAAATTTTCCAAATTAAAATTTTTTCAAAAAAGTGCTTTGATCACTTTCCAAATTAATTTTTATTTAAAAAAGTGCTTTGATTTTTTTTTCAAAAAAAGGCCTCAGATTAAATTTTTTTAAAAAAACCCCTACGGGACTGCATGGTCACGGCGTTCCCCTTCCCGTGACCGTAATTAATTTTTTAAAAAAATAACTTTTAAGTATTATGGTAATTACTTTTAACGGCGCTGTGCTTCAGTAATTTTTTTCCTGTATGCTGTATAACAGTAAAAAAGCCCCAATTGTTTGGTTAAAAAATATTTTTTACAGAAAAACATTACATATGTATATTGATAGAGAAATAATATATAACTTCTATTAATGATATTTAAAAAATATAAGAATAAAGAAAAATAAATTTTTCTTTAAAATAGAAGAAGCTATTTCTTCTTAAACTCTTTGTATTTAATACTCTTTTTGCCCTTTAATATCCGTTGCACTTAATCAATTTTACAGAAATTAAAAAATAGTTTAATTAATTTATTTTGTATTAACTTTTTAAAATTATCATTAATTTTATAATTAAAATTTATTGTATTATTATTTTTTCATGGGAAATTTGTGATCAGACTTAAATAAACACATAAATTATACTTTCTTTCATTTCATACATAAATTATGAGATGTTTGAAAATGGAGAAAGAAAAATAAAAAAAATGTATTGAGATATTTTGAAATGAAAATATAGAATAATGAGTATTTATTAGTAAAAAAGATAAAATTAAAAAATATATTTAATATTTTATTAAAATTTTAAAATGGCAAATAAAAAGAGAATAAAAAACTTTTAAAAAATACCACTATAATAAGAGACGAGAGACTCCTAAACCAATAAAATACTGCCCTTAATCTTAATATTCAAACCGACGTTCGAAGTTGAAAATGATGACCGAACTTATAATTTTGGGGGAAAGCGTCAATTTCTCTCTTTAATTTTGGATAATAATATTTAATATTTATAATTATTAATTTTTTCAATTAATATGTAGTCGCATATTATACCCACAAAAATATGTTCTCATAACTATAAAGATTGGGATGTTTTCCTTTTTTTTTTGTCATTTTCTTATTATTTTTTAAAAAATAAAGATATAATTTTCACTCTGAAATTCACTATTTTTTTCCTAGAATCTATAATTTTTTTAAAAAATTTATATTTATTTTTCTTCAAAATTTATTGCGTACATTTTTTAAAAAATGCATCGAATTTAAATTCTTATATTAAAAGATCTGATCCCCTCTCTCTCTCCCTCATTTTCTTGCCCCTAGTTTGACTGTTTCTGGCCCATGGTAATTGTCCGTTCGAGTTTCTCAGTAACACTCCACATTCTTCTCTCGAGGTAAATGGATCTTTTTCTCGTGTATGAAAAATAAATTTAAAAATACTTATTTAAATGAATTTAAAAAAAGTAATTTTATTCAATATGTATTAAAATATTTGGCCAATTAAATTTGACATTCAAATAATTTTAAAAATATAATATTAAAAAATAAATATTTATGCAAAAAAAAAACCGAAGAGAATTAGAATATAAAAGGAGAATTACTCTAATGGTATAATTTTATTCTTAAATGGTCACAACAAATACAAGATTGCGATGAAAAAAATAATAAAATATAAAATAATAATTGATGAATGAAAGAATAAAATAAGTTAATAAAATATTCAAATATTATGAACCATTTATGATGCACTTAAAATTTTAAGTCAAATCATTTGTAATCTTGAATAAATAAGGAAATTCTTAGTTAATCTGAGTACATAAATTATATATTTATTATCAATAAAAATTAAAATAAATATAAAAAATAATTTTTATTGATAATAAATATATAAATTATATATCCTCGTTAAAAATATCTCCTATAAATACCGACCTCGGTTGAAAACTTTCTTCTCAACTAATCTTCACTCCGAATCCAGATTCCACTCATATATCTCGCCGATTCAAATCTCACAGTGACTCTCATCATGAAGCATCTGCCAATTACGATCCTCGTTGTTTCTCTCAGGGCATTTGTTTGGTCCCTTTGGCTTTTTGTTCTATATCAAAGTTATATGGAGATCAGGCATATCAACACGTACGTTTACTATTTCCTTTTTTCTTTTTGGGCATGTGACTATTTGTGATTATATGGATCGGATTAGATTCGCATATTTTCATTTTAAGAGAGCTATGGTAAAGTTTGAATCAATCATTTTTATTTCTAAATCTGTGATGCGTGCAATTGCCACCTCCTTATTTTTTTTTCTTCTTCTTCTCCTGGTTGAAAGGGAAAAAAAACATAGAATGGTGAATTTTGAGACGGAAGTGCTGAGGTAAGGAAGAGAAGTGGGAAGGGGTTTCCGGAAACTTGGTGGGAAGGTGGCGGATCACGGCGAGAGTAGAGGCCGTTGGTGGCTTCAGAAAGGATAAAAAAGCAGCGGATTTGTAGCGGTTAAAGATCGTGAGAAGAGACAGTCGGGCAGAGGTGAGTTTCGGAAAGAAGATGACGATGACCGGTGGTTCAAGGCGGAATCGATGTGACGGCGGAGACGATGAGAGGCGATGGCAAGGGGCGAGGCTCAGCTTTCTGGACATGAATCGAAGGCGGGGAGGAACGGAGGGGGCGTCGAAGGGCGAGAAATGGAGAAAGAATAATTTTGGGTTTTGTTTTAATATATTTTTATGTTTATATTTTTAAAAATTGTATTCAAAACCTCTTTTTAATAATTATTCTTTTATTTTTAAAAATTATTTTAAAATCATAGGAAAACTAATTTAAAATTACAAAATTGGTATCCCAAACATTACAAAATGAATATTCAAAACAAGAAAATAAATTTAAAAAATATCTAAAAATTATTTTAATTTTTTATTTTTAAGTCACATAATTAGAATTATTATTATAATTGTTTAAAATTAAATTTAAAAAATACGTTAATATTTTTTATTTTTAAAAAATAAAAAATTATTTTTAAAAATAGAAAATAAGCAGACGCTCTAAAACGCTCTTTTGGTTAGGTTGACGCGGCAATTGCAAACATCATGGACTTACGGTGTGGAATATAATAAAAAGTTAAAATTAATAATTTTCTCTCTTAATTACCCTTTCGCTTTTGTATTATTTTAAAGAAATTTTTTATTTTTATTTGAATATTATTTTATAAAAATAAGAATATATTTATTATTTTCTTTCTTCTTTTAAATATTACTCCTATGATTTAAATAAATATTAAATAATTTTACTTAATAATTTTTTTAATAGAGGATATATATAAAATTAATATAATTACTCTTTCATATAGTAATTAAAAAATAGGACATGTAGGAGAACAAAATTATAATTCTATATAATTTAGAAATTATTTTATAATTTTAGAGTCAAAATTATTAATTTTATTTTAATAAAAAGGTTATGATTGAGTTGATTGGAGCTCTCTGAATTTGATCATTTTTTGTTTTTTAATTTTAAAAAATAGGGCCATAATTTTTCGTTTAGATATTCACAATATTTTAGTGGAACACACAGAATTTTTTTTAAAAAAAATTATTTCTCTTCTAAATCTATATATATCCTTAATCTTTTAATACTATGTGCGGGTAAAACATTTTTAAGAGAGAATTTAATTTATAAAGCATTTAAGTTACTGCAAGAATTGAAAACATATTAAATGAGAGGAACCATCTTGATAGTCGAATTTTCTGTTTGATAATTATTACTAAAATATAATTATAAATTAAAATTATATAATTTTATATTTTAATTTTAATTTATTAATACGATATTTTGATGATCACAATTCAGTTTTATGAAAATATTTCAATTATTTAATATTTCAAAACAATTGAAAATTTTACTTGAATAGACATCTTGAGAATTCTTACGAAGCATTTTGACCTTCTAATTCATCCTCACAACTTTGGAATTGGAAATTCCTACCCGTTGATGTCAAGCTTGCAATCTTGACGGGGAAGCGGAGTCATTCAAGGAAGATATATTAGGCTCGATTTTTTATTACAATTTTAAATTTTAAATATCATAATCTGGTTAATTTGTAATTTAATAGCATTTTTATTTGATTATAAAATATAATGATATAAAAATAATCAAAATATTCATTTTATTTAATGTTAATTTAATAATAATTAAAAATAAAATTATATTTTTATAAATTATATATTATAAAAAATGAATTTAAAAATAATAATAATAATAATAATAAATTTCTTTTCTTTTCAACAGTCTGTAAAAACATAAAGAATATAAAAAATTTTCATCACAATTCAATTAAGTTATTTTTTAAATGAAGAAAATTGAAATGAAAATTTTTTTTTGGCCTGAAATGAAATTATTTCAAATCCTTATATTTTAATGTCATTGAATTTTATAATTGCTTCCTCGAATATAATACAAAGAAATTTAAATTCCTCAAGGGTGAGGATCCTAGGATATATGGATTATACCTATCTTGTTGATGATTCACAAATCAGGATTGAATTTTTATTTTGTGCAGAACAAACAGGGTTGGACATCATCCTCACAGCAACACTGGTCCTAATGAAACGCACCATTAGGGAATATGGAGATTCTCATCAGAACATTTTCAGGGCCATCGCACATATAGGCAAATCTATCTATCTATATGTACATATTTTGTATATATATCTCTATATTTCTGTGTATTATAAACCTATGGTTTGTACCGTACTTCGCATATATTTTATGTGTCATTCATTTATGTTGCTGCTTACTCATCTTATTTTTTAGTAATTTTATTTTTATTTCTACATTTTATTATCACATCTGTTATTTTAACCTTTCAGCATTCTATTATATTTTATGTTTTAATTGCAATTCATCTGTTATTTCCACATTGTATTATCACAAATCAGGTTTTTTTTTTCTTAGCCCAAGGTTGTAACCTTTATTACTTTATATTTTCTTTTGTGTTTTCTAAGTTTCTATCACAAAGTTTATCATTACCAGAAATTTTTTAAATTAATAAGCTGATAATGTAGATATGAAAGGATGGGTAAAATTAATTTAAATATCAAAATTAATGTATTATTTTTTGAAATTAAAAGTAATTTTTTAATTTAATAAAAAAATCAATGATTTTTATTCCATACTCATAGTAGTAGTTGGATATACAAAACTTGAGTATTTGGCAACATTTTAGGCATTGGATAATTTTGTTATTGAACATACAGTTATGATTTGTTTACAGTCAATTGGTACTACTAGCATTTTTATTACTTACTTTTATGCACATAAATTTCATATATCAGAAAAGTGGGACCACATCTATTGCGGTGGATTTGTTCATCTTTTATCATTTGCAGTTTTGTAAAAAGTTATAATAATAAATTGGGGTTCCATTTCTTTTACACCTAAGAAAAAATTTATGCATATTCTACTTAGAAATTTTTTTTAAAAAATTTTTACAATTTTACAATCTTTTCATAATAAGTGCTTTTTTTATTAAAAGAAATAAATTTTTAAAAACTCTTGATGTTAGCGTTTTGAGGGATATAATTATAATTTTTTATGTATTTATTACATATAAAATATTAATATTTTTTTTATAATTTATCTTCTTAATTCTTATCTTTGACTTTAACATAAGTCTTTTTCTCACTTTTCTAACTTTTGCAAAAAAAAAAAGTTTAATCCAACAGTTTTTTAATTTAAAAAATAATAATTTATACACTAAAATCATCTCATTTATATTTATTATCTGGATTTTTACTATGTTTATATAATTATGTGCTTTATCATCAGCATTTTAATTACAATAATTATGGTAAAAATAAATTTTTTATATTAACATAAGATTAATTCTATAATTAATAATTTGATTTTACGGACGAATATATTTTTGTTAAATTTAGTGTCTAAATAATAGTCAAGCATAAATTATTCAGTGACAGGGTGCAAATGTCTGGTATGTTCCTCGACAACACTAGGATTTGGTTTTTACTTGGAAGTCAACCAAGATATGCGTGAGCCCTGTGGGGGGACCATTGCTGACGAGAGCCTGCCGGAAACGATTGTAAACGCAACGCAATTTCGTCAGCTCTGCTGACTCCTACAGTACAGCGAATCAATTCAATATAAACGGCGCCGTTGTAACAAAACCGTTGCCGAGTAGAATTTTCCGCGCTTGCGATTTTTTAGGTAGATCTTGATAATAGACCGTAATTATCAACACTTGCTAATTCATCTTCAGGTATTTCAGCGGCTTTTCACCAGCCAATCTTAATCCAGACTCAGATAAACAAAATATTGGAGCTAGGACCTCTTAACCAAATAGCAGAGAATGCAACGAGATAATTGTGTTTTTACGGCAAAATTTTGGGATGAAAAATTTTTCATCTTTCTTTACACTATGATTAATTTTTTTATAATTTTTTAAAATTTACAATGAAAATGAAATGGAATTTTTGTCATAAAATTGATCCATCTGAATTTCATTTCAAAATCAAAGATTTAAAAAAAAATATTTTATTTTGTAATATTCAGCAAAATTGAGATGAAATTTCTATCACAAATTTTGACCGGTTTCAAAATTAAAATTTTGAAAACTTTTAACTTTTTCCTGCAATTGCGTTGGGATGGGAAAAACTTCTTTTTATATTAATTTTATTAATTTAGAAAATAAAAATTTACATTAAATATTTAAAATTTTGTTATTTATTTATTAATTTTTATTTTGCAATTGTGAGGATTTTCAAAAAATATATTTTTTAAAAACTTAATGTCATTAATTCAGAAATAATTAAAAACCTATATTATTAATTTATTTTTTATATTTATTATTTTTTAATTTTTATTTTTTTATGGAATTGCAAGGGAGTTTGTAAGAGGGGATTTCTAAGAGAATTAGTTTTATTTATTTAAAAAATTAAAAATTATATTATAATTGTAATAATATTTACCTAAATGCAGTAACTAACTATTTAATGAAGATATAGTTGAGGTAATGTTTAAATTAAGGAGATTAAGGTATGATGAAAATGGGTATGATTTGATTAATTATAAGTTACTGTAAAATTAGAATTTATTTATTATTTACTTATGCAATTGTTGTAGGTGTGTTTAATATAAGAATTAATTTAACAAAAATAGGATTTTATAGTAAATATTTGGAGAATGAGGGTAAGCATGAGTTAAGATATAATTAGATTTGAGTATGAGTATATGGAAGAGCTTTAAAAATAATTTTCTTAACTTTACCCTTAAAACTCCTATAATTACTAATTTGAGCCCTAAAAACCCCCTTTTCCTCTCCATTTTTTTCAAGAGACTTTAGCTCTTCTCCTCTCTATTCTCAAATTCTTCCACTTCAAATCTATGAATCTTGGCAACTATGAGTCAAAAACTTTAAGAAAATAACATTTATTTCTTTTCAATCAAGGAACAAATCATAACTCCTTTCAAGCTTTCCTCCATCTCCTCCATCAAATCCATGTGAATTGTAAGTAGATAATCTATTTAGATTTAAGATTGTTGCTTTATTGTTTTGTTTAAATTATCAACCTATATGTTTATGTTAAAGATGTAATGATTTTATATTGAAAGATTGTGTTTTGAGACGATCTAAAGTTGTATTGAGTAAAGATGATAGATTCATGTTGAATTATGGTTTAGTTGAAGTATATACATTAATTTGGGAGAAAAATGATCATTTCTACAACATTTTGTTGCCTTACAAAAATCTAGACTTCATATTTGAGTATATAAATGAGTATAGCTCTAAGAACTACTTTCTAGATGCCTATATTAGAGTATGACAATATGAGTATTCTCTGGATGACCATAAGTGAGTATATGTGTGAGTACGAGCATAAGCAAAAAAAATCACTCTTTAATTGCCCATACTTGAATATATGAGACAAAATTTTTACATTAACTTTGAAAGTTTATATCTCATTTGTTTTACATTTTTTTTAGCAAACTACGTATTGTTAAAAAGGTAATTTAGTTTATTTTCAAATGAAATTAGTTTCAAATTAATATCTTATATATATTTTAAGATATCACAAAAATGGTGGATAAAGGTAAAAATTTTAGGATTTTGAAAAAGTGGATTTTTAGATCTAAATTACAAAGATATAACTTTTTCAAAATTTAACCATTTTGGCTTCATTTTATATAATAAATAAGTTAACTTATAACTTATTAACCTAGTTAATAAGTTATAAGTTAATCTCTAAAAGTATTTTTCATAAGATAAGCTCTAATTTATAGCTTATAACCTTTGATTTATAAGTTACTATTTCTTCAAATTCTTTTTAAATTTATCCTTATTCTTTTTATTAATTTATAACTCATACCCTTTGTAATATAAATTTAAATAATTTTTATGAAATATAATTAATTTAATTTCAACATAATATGTAAATAAATAATATCATAAAATATAATTAATTATATTTTAAGTAATTATTATTTTATAATAAATAATAAAATAAAATTTATATAGGTAAATAAATATATAAATTTATAAAATATAATTAATTAAATATTAAATATTATATTTTTATTTTCAAATTTTAATTACGTTAATATAATTTAATTTTTAGATAAATATAAATTATTTTAATTATATATCTATTCTTATTAATATATTCTTTTATGTCATTTTATAATTTTAGTTTGTTCAATAACTAATTTTACGAAATACCTTAACTAATTTATTAGTTATCAGCTAATTACAAGAAATGAAACCTTTATGCAAAACTAATCCATAGAAAGCCCATTAAATTTACTTTTATATGAAATAAATTTCATAAATAATAAATTTATAAATCTCAAATTATTTATAAAATATCTTTCAAGGATCCAAACTACTTAAATATATACAAAAGGTTACTTTTTGAATGGTCCTACTCAAGAACATATTTGAGTATGACATCCGAAGTTATTTCTAGATGATCATATGCAAGTATATACTTGAGTACCACACCTATTTTGCCTAATTAAGTTAGTTTGCCTAATTAAGTTAGTTTATGTTAATATAGTTTTGATTATGCTTGTGTAACTTCTATAATCACATAGTAACAATGTGAATAACAATGTTTGTAATACTTAAAATATAGTCTTATGTTATGTAATTTTAAAGAGGTATTTGTTGGCATAGTTGTAATTTATTATGTAACAAGTACGTAAAGTTGTTACTTATGGCTGTGATGATGAAATTTCCAAAGGAATAAGATTATAATTGATATATGTTTATGTTTGGGATCGATGTGGTAAATCTTGTTAAGGACATGTGATTGTATCTAGATGATTATGTAATTATAATAATTGTTTATTTATTATAAATATGGTTGGATTTGTGATAGGATTACTAACGTAATTGTGTATTGAATGTTATGATGAATTATATTGTGTATCAATGATGAATGGAAATGAACATATGTTAATACAATGAAATAGTGTTGAAATTGAAAATTATTTGTGAAAGGATAAGTTAGAAACTAGAAGTTACATTTAGGTTATATAAAAATGGAAGGATTGTTTTTGTAATAAAAGGATAAGGTGAGATATTTGTTTATGATGCATGTGTGGTACCAAAACTTATATTTTCTTTACATGGGTAACAAAAATTAAGCTTTAGAAGCTTTCATGTGTAAATAGTATCATAGCACAAGCATAAAAGCCTTATCTTGTAAGAGATAGAGCGATTCTAGTAAATACTAAGGATTGTCATCTCATATTTCATGATTAAGCATTCGTGTTATGTCATATGCCATATCTCGTCCATGCATTCATGAGGAGTAAGCAAGTTGGCTGAGTAAGCAAGATGAGAGTAATTCATAATATTAGAGTTGGTTGATATTATATTTGTCTTTCATGAATTTTTATGGATATGATTTAGGTTGTTGTTCATCATTTTTTATATTACATTATTATGCTATATTAGGATGGTGTATGGTAGTAATTAATAAATAAATTCAGACAAAAAGGATTATATGTGTGTCATTTTGTATTTTCTTATTAGTACTTACATGTTGATATTAAACAATAGTGTTGTGTGATATATGAGTCAAAGTTATGGATATGATTGTAGTTTGTTATACACATAAATATTATCAAATGAATGTGAGAGTGATTATTGTGATTATTAAGTAAGTTCTTTACTTACTAAATTTATGGCTTTTTATTATTTTACTTAAAATGTTTACAAATCTATTTATTGCAACTTTTTAACTACCATATTTAGCATCAAGAGTAAAGTTCTTCCTTAAAATGTGTTTTGCAATCATAATTAGTATATTGTAATTAGAATTAAAGGTCATTTGGTTCACTACAGATACATATAAATATTATCAAATAAATGTAAGTGTGATTATTGTAGTGATTAAGTAAGTTCTTTACTTACTGAATTTATGACTTTTTATTATTTTACTTAAAATGTTTATAGATTTGTTTATTATAACTTTTTAATTACCATTTTTAGCATCAAGAGTAAAGTTCTTCCTTAAAACGTGTTTTGCAGCGATAATTGGTATATTGTAATTAGAATTAAATGTTATTTGGTTCGCTTCAATAATAAAAAAAGTTTTATTTTTTGAAAGGTTTAAAATTGGTGAATTGTTTAGTTAGTCATTATCTTATAAATTGAGGGAAATAGAATTTTTTGGGAAGTTTTACTTCCTACAGAATATGTGAAGTTACTTATTTACTTCTCCTTTAGGTAAGTTCTATTTTTTATATTATTTATAGATATAATGATAAAATTATTTTCATTAAATTTAATTAATAATAAATAAAAGTTATTATTTTATATTATAATAATATTGATAATGTAGTAATTATTTTATTAATACTTCCTATAACATTCAAAGTTGAACCAAATAAGATATAAGAAGTTGCTTCCTAGAAAGTATCACTTCATATGTATTAATCAAACAACTTTGAATACTTTTTAAGAAATTTACATAAAAAGTTATTTATTAAAAAGTTTAATTTTTTGCAGGAAATTACTTTCTATGCGAACCAAATGATTCCTTAGAATACTTGGGGCCTTCGTATTACCATATAACTTGTAGTTATATATAAATTTGGAAGTGTATTGATTTAATAAATCGACTAAACGGTTTAATTCATTAAATACTATGTAATGATGTTAAAGTAGGATTAACTAAGTTTGTAAAAATTGAAAAAATAGGTTTTATATTGGTAATGCCAAATTGGATATATTATTAATTAATTTTTATATTTATTTATTTTTATTTTTATGCAATTGTGGAAAATTTTAAAAAATAGTTTCTAAAAAATTAAAATTTTTTATTTAAAAAAAAGAGCTAGTTTGTCACATCATCCTAATTTAGGTCTAATGGTATGTTTGGATGGAGATGAAAATAGAAAAGGATGTAATTGAGGGTGAAAAGAAATGGAGAAGAAAGAAATTAGAGGTGAAAAGGATTTACCTTATGGTGTTTGAAATTGATGAAAATGGGAGGGAAGTAAATAGGAGTTAAATGAATTTTCTTTGTTTGGAATGGGTGAAAATAGAGGAGGGAGAAAATGTGAATAAGTAAAATGGTTAAAATATCCTTTTGTTATATTATAATGAGGTAGTTATAATATTATTTAATAAAATTAAATAAAAAATATATGGATAAAGAAAATTATTTTCTTATTATTTACATATTTATATTTATAATTTTAAATTTCATATAATTAATAAATTTAAAAAAATTTACACTATAATTAATAACTTATTCCTTTTTATATTTGGAGTTGTTGGGATATTAATCCTCATATTTTGAATGGTTATAAAATAAATAAATCTATTCTGTCGTGCTTCATTTCTTCCGTCCACCAGCAGATTTGCGACAGCTCTAATGAAAACTCACTAGAACCACTTTCGGTGACAAGCTCCCGCTATCACGAGCGGCCATTTCATCGGGAAGCATTGATGTCCACCCTTGCCAACATCCACCAGCAACGACAGAGCAGAAGATAAATACATGAAGAAAGAAGAGGTTGTACCTGATAGGAGCTTCGATAGTTGCTTCCGGTGGCAAAAGAAGGTGAAGAAATGTAAACCTGTTCCACTATGGGAAAGCGTTATAGCAATAGGGGCATCAATTGGAAATGAGAGAAAGAAATCCCCTTTTCACCTAAGAATAGGGGGATATTTATGCCTGGGGCCATGTCAAATCATGATTTACATTTCACCCTTCTTGTTTTTGCCCCTTGTCCAAACTGGTGAAATTTACCATTTCACCCCTTCCTCACCCTTCGATGACACCATTCGTTCTAAATAGACATGTAAAACAGGCTTATTGTCTTCGGACTTGTACGGGCCCCTGCAGGTGCGGGGCGGTCCGAGTGATGCTCATTTTCAATGTTGGCTTAATTGCGGGCCCCTGCAGACTTAATAAAATTTTTTATTTTTTATTTTTTTATAATTTTTTATATATTTAGATATTTTAATCCAAATCAATTTTTAATGTAATTTATAATGGTTTAATATAATTTTTTAAAATTTAATTAATTAATTAATTACATAAAATAAAAAAGTTAATTAATTAATTATAATTTATGAAAAATAAATATTTTTTAATCTAACTTAATTTAATATTCTATTAAATATATTTTTATTAATTTTTAAATTTAAAATTTTTTTTATATGTGTCTTTATAATAATTTAATTATTTTTAAGAGTGTAAAAAAAATATACAAGCTCGGGTAACCCGCAATCCCCTGCAGACCCAATTTATTTTACCTATATCTTATACAGACTTATGCAGACGGGCTCATATGGGCCCAAGCCCGCGCGGCCTCAGCCCGCCCCGCCCCACTCGCCCCGTTTTACATCTCTAATTCCAAACCGAGGGTAAGGTTTCCTTTCTCTAGTCATTTTGGCTTTCTTTGTACAGCGGGGCAGAGAGAACTCCAGCGCCGCTCAGCCCCAAACTTCCTTCGTCCGACCGCTCATTTCGTTGCCATTCTCCTCGCAAAATTTTTCGTCTTCGTCTTCTTTGTCGCCTGAACTGTCGTCTGTGATTTCTCCTTCATTGTCTTTTTTAAACACACTTTTCTTCAGTTCGGGATACAATGTTAGGATCATTGGGGACGAGAACGAAGTTATGGTGAGGAGAGGCTTCTCAGCAGGTTCCAAAGAGAGGTGATGAAGGTCGGTGTGATTCGGGAATGTAAGAGGAGGTTGTTCTTTGAGAACAAGCAGGATGAGAAGAAACGCAAGTCCCGCGAGGCTGCTAAGCCTAATCATAGAAGGTTGCCTTTTTTTCTTGATCATTTTCGCTTTCAATTTTTGTTTCTTTTTTAAATTGAAGATAGATCATGGTGAGTTTAAAATCAGAAATAATTTGCTTTTGGAAGTTTGAGAATGATAACTCGAGACAGGAAAGGGAAATTTTGTTATCAGGTTGATGCTTTGGATGTGTTTATTTTAAAACTGGAAAATTACTAATAGAAAGCATTTGTGGCTTGTAAATGAGCTCAAAGTCCAAATTTTAAAAAATTTTAGTATGAGTAAGATGGTAACAATGGCTGAAAGGTTGACAATGTTTGGCTAATGATGGGGCACTGCTAGAAATTTGTCTGCCATATCTGATAATGTGAACCTTTTGTCCATAATTCGTAGCAATGTTACTTTTGACATATCCTACATATGGCGAGTTAATAACAAGCTTAGTTTCAGTACAAGAGAACGACATTTATCTTTTATGTTTTTCTGTCTTTTGCATTAACTTGTGCAGGTTGAGATTGTCATGGGACTTGAAGAGGAATTTGGTATCAGGGTAGAGGAAGAAAGTGCTCTGAGCATCACCGCTGTCCAAGAAGTAGCACATATGATTGAGAAGCCTCTTGCGAACAAGAGTGGATAAATTAGCAAGCAATGCGTATTCCTTTCTTTCCAGCCCCTCTCGTTGATTTATTTAATTCTTCTTGTTTTCAGATCTCTTTTGGTGTCTATTGTCTCTATTCTACTAAAAGGTTATATGGGAGTTATATTGAGACTTAATGCTGGTCTTTGTCGAATTTTCAAAAAATCTATATGTGTATGTGTATGTATTTTGGAATGTGAGTATATGGACCATAATCTGGTTTTCCATTCCTTATGGATATTATGTCTGTAGATGTGAAACTTTATTGTTGAATGCCTAGATACTTGATACACTGGTTACCAATAACTTATTCTACTTTATTGTATGCCTGAAACATTACTGTTGAATTTGTCGTTGAACAACCATTATCAACATAAAGTTGGTTATTGACTAAATCATTCAAAACAAAATAGGACATAATTGTTTTCTCATATAATATTTTAATTGGCTATATCTCTCTCTGCCCAAAAAGAGATGTCGTGGCCCTATTTAAATTCTAAATCCAAGGGAGCATGTCTTTCTATTTTTAATGAAGTTTATAAGATAGATGGTTTTGATTGAAATTTCTGTTTGTTTGTGAGGGCTGGACAATGTGATTCATCATGTCAGTGCTAGCTACCTTTACAGTCATTTATGCTAGTGTTTATTGGACAAATGTTGGAGAATCTCAGCTTTATGATCAAGTCCATGAATATGGGATCAGGGTAGATTTTGATGTACCGGCTAATGTGCGCTGCCTTCAATGGATTTGACATGAAATCACAGAGTTTCATGTGCCTATGCAAGGAAGAAAATTCCACAACCCATTGTAAAGGTATGATGTTTTTCACTTTGCCTATTGTCATTGCTCAAAAAATAGATTACTTTATAATTGCAACACCATCAAAATCCTATGAAAAATGTTTAAAATTTTCAAATTCCATATATTGTTTTTATGGCAGATCATGATATTGGAGGCACAATAGGAAAGTCCAAGTAATTGCAGGTGACAGAATTAAAGTGACTTCAACAGGAAGAATTCAAATTTTAGAAGTGGAATTTTGTCTCATACTCCTCTGTGTGATCAATTTGTGGCTGCAGGGACAGTTATTACTATTTCAGCTGCAGGGGCATTTGGTACTTCTAGACACATTTGTTTTGAGCAGTGTTCTCTTTATGTTACTTGCTTGTTGCTTGGCTACAATAAACCTGCAATTTATGTAGCTGATGCAATGACTGCCCTCGAACATATACGATGGAGATAGCACCAATTTGGCATTTGAGTTCTCATGATGCTGTTAACATATGTTTGGTATTGTTTTTCTTTGATTTGTTGACACATTTCTTTTGTTTAAAAAATGTGGGGATAAGTTTTCTAGATTTGTTATTATGTTTGTGACTTTTTTCTGTTATGAGATCTGGCTTCTTATATTAACAGTGTGCCGAGTGCAATGTAATGAGTTCGATTTCAGGATTGTATCTGTTAAGCTTGTAAGTTCTAACTCTGCAAGTTACAAATCTACATGTCAATTTGTAAACTAGAGCAAGTGAATGGGGGGACTATTGTGCCCCGGTGTGGAACCAATGCGGCTCATCCTTATTGGGCTGAGGAAGTTTTTATTCTCTTTGTTAGGTTAAAAAAAAAAAGAAAAAAAAAAGGGAATCAGGTTCTCAACCTAATTTACTTTGCTAACAATTGTTGAATGGAAAAAAATTACTTTTAATTATTTTTAAAATAATAATAATTATTTATTACTATTATTTTACTATAATATTACTATTATTATTACTTTTATTATTTATTTATGGTTTTTAATAATGATTTATTTATTATTATTAACTATTTTATTATTTTTCTTTATTATAATTATTATATCATTATTTATTTTCTATTTATTATTATTATTATTATTAACTCAACCTAAATGAGGTAACAGGTAATAGAAGAAATTTGAGGAATTGTTATTCCTTCATTTGGAATAATCACATTAAAGAAATGTTTTTTTTTTAAATTATGCAAAGTTAATAAAAATTCACGATTTTCTCTTTCTATCTTGATTATTTTCCACCAAACGGTCTAATGTAGCCTTGTGTCGTATAATAGGAGAATTCAACCGTCAGATTTTCTTTGAAATTCTGCAATGGAAAACTAGAGTCATACATATTTGCAAAACTAATTCCAGTTATATGTAATACTGCTGATGAGTAATGATACGTGAAGTTGCATCCAATTATGAAACATGTATATTAATTAAATAATATGGAAAATAAAATATGTAAATTTATAAAGGAATTGTTAATTATACAAAAATAAAATTCATTTTACTGTAGTTTTGACATAAAATGCATGTAATTTAATACAATAATATTTTGGTCCATTTATCACATGTAAGTGAAATTTTAACAATTTTTCATAATGTGAAATTCAAACAATAAAGCAAGCATCTAATGCAACAAATAAAAAGCTCGTAACTTATTAATTAGAGCATTAGAGATAATAGAAATATGTTTTCAAAAAATGATAATTAGAGATAATTAATAGTTGTCAATATATCTCATTTTTTTATATTACAATTTTGAAAAATATATTAGTCATTATAATAATACTACTTGAGAAATATAAAATTAAACTAAATAAAATACAAGAAGTTAGTTTTTAAGAAGTGTCAATTTCTTAGTATTAATAAAATAATTTTGAGTATTTTTGGAGAAGTTTATAAGAGAATTTACTTTTTATGAAGTTTAATTTTTATAAAAACTTACTCTATGTGAATTAAATAAAAAAGATTTGAAAAAATCTTAGCCGAAATGAACCATTTCATCATTTGAAAAAGATTTGAGGCAAATCCATTTCTTTCCTTCGCTATTAAACGAAAGAGTTAGTGAATTGACTTAGGGCCTTCACCGAAAGAATTGCCACTAAAAGTCTAAAGCTAAACTTGCATTGGAGTGCTCAAGTTTCTCCAATTGTTTCCTATTGTTTTTGTCTAGCTACCCTGGGAATATCTTTGTTCAATTTCTTTAGGCTGTCAGATACAGTGAGCTGGCCCAGCTAAAAGGTGCCCATAGCATAGAGAAACTACTGTACCATTCTATGCAACCCATTAGTTCTCAACCTCCATCGCAGCATTGATATTCTTCTCCAAAAGAACTCAAGTCTCTATAAATATTTGCAAGAAGTTCAGGTGCTAATGCCATTTGAGTCCCCCCCAACATGAAGGATTTCTCCGAAGTTTAGAGCCAAAATCAGTAGGGAAAATTTTCACTTTGAGTTTTATTTTTCTTTTGTAAATTTGGTTTCTTATTGGCAGCCTTTAACAATTTCACTTGTTAACCAAACTGCTATAATTGTGCTTCAGTCTTGATCATGTGAATGAGGGAATTTTTTGAAAGAACAGATGGGGTTACAATATTTGAACCTTCAATTTTGAGGAAATATACTTCCTAGTTACCAGCAAAAAATGGTAGTATTTTTCCACTTTGAAGATAATTTATGCTTTTTGTAGGATTGCACCAGGTGGTTACAATATTGTATCTATGGTAGTATTTTTCCACTCTAAAGATAAATCTTAGACTACTGCTTGATGAGAAAAAAATTTACTATATTATTTTTTTTATTTTATATTTCTTAGGTGTTATATTTGCTAAATTTCATAGAGTTAGTTTTGTTTTATAATTTGGGATTGATTTTACAATATTCTAAATTTATTTAATTAATACTAGATTTTGACATTGTTTCTGTTTTTCAACTATATATTGGGCTCTAGATATCAGATTAGAGTGATCTTTATATCATTAAAAAGCTTAAAAAAGATTTACAATTTTAGTGTTTTGGATAAAGTTTAGTTCATACTTTTTAAAGCCTTTATTTAACTAAGAAGATAATGCTTTGTTTCTATCCTAACTGAGCTCATTTTAATTTTTGGGTCATATCTGGAGTTATTAAGATCTAATTAATGTGAAACTAGCATCCAAATTTTCATAAGACCCAATCATGTTTATGGTTTACCCAAATTACATTATTTTAATGGTCTTATACTGATCAGAAGTTAGACCTACGAGAATTTCACTATTGTAACTCTTAGAGTTAATTATTTTGTAAAACAAGTTCTGGACTTCTAAAAATTAGAAAGATCTCATTCTTATAATCCTAAGAGACATAGAATTCATGTCTAATATGTTTTTAGGATAATTAGGTCAAATATAAAAGGAAAGAACATAGATTAGAGAAAGACTCTACATTTTAAATAGCAGCATAGTTTTCTCCCTTTTCTTCTTCTAACTTGTGCTCTCCTACCATAAAAGGCTAAATTTAGAGTTGATTCAAGGATTTTGAGGTTCTTTTCTTTTGGATTATGAGATCACAATTTATAATGCTGATTTTCTCTAATTAATTTTCCTCTTTCCCTAGTTACTTATTTTGGCTTCTTGAAATTATATGTGTTAGATGTTGACTTAGTATAATTGGTATTTATCCTTATGATTTTTGATCTTTTGCTATTTTGATGTTGAATTATAGTTAGTTAATCATGATTTTACACGTAAGGGCAGAGGGTTGAGAAATTAATTTAGACGTTTCTAATTTAATTTCTCAAATTAATCCAATTTTCTTTAAATAAATTTTTATCTAGTTTAGAGATTATAGTAGTTACTTAATTTAGTTAATCTTAATTGATCAAATTTTAGATGGTTATCTAGTGTAAGATTTATAGATTATTATGAGAGTTCTAGGTAATTTAAGATTGAAAGATTAATTAGAAAAATCAAATATCAATTGATCCATGATTAATTTAAACTAAAGCTTTCAATTCCTTAAATTGATTGTTTACTTACATTGATGCCTTCTTCATTGTTTATTTTGTGTTTTGTTTTGCTTAATATGTTTGATTCAATTTCAAATTACAAAATCCTCCAATTCTATGTTTTGCATAATTTTGCATACTGTTGCATACTGCATTCTACATTATTGTTTGCATAATTCTGCATACTGTTGCATACTGCATTCTGCCTTACTGTCTGCATTCATATTGCATTCTATTTCCATCTATTTACAACTGTTTCATCTATTTCTTTTGTTTTTCATGCATATTAAATTAAACAATTGTGTAAATATTATTAGGGAGTCAATTTAAAAAAGATAATTTAAGAGATCAAGGGAATATGACCTAGTTTGACATCCTACACTAAATTATTTTTAGCAAACTAGCATTGATCTAATTTTGGTGTGTTGTGATGTGTTAATCATTGCTCTTATGAAGAGTACTAATATTTTGAAATATCTCACTCATTTTTTATGTTCATATTTCTTTTGGATTTTCAATCCATGAAAAATTCCAGTTTCAAGCACTGCAAAAAATTTCATTTCATAGCACTGATTTATTCGATAAATGACCAGTAGTGTAAAAGGGGTTTACTGACAATTATTTCTTATGATTTGTCAAATCACTGCAATTAGCTATATGCTGAAGAAGCTGAGATTGCTTCTTTTACTGATGATGATATTTCCTCTCATTCATCTGTAGCAGTTGCTTCAGGTATTGAGTCCAATAGGTGTTCAGCTACTGAACTTGAAGAGGTACTCATTTTTACTGTTCTTTTTCATTATTGTATTGTTTGCAAGATGCATATTACTTTTGCTATAATTGCATTGATGTGCATGCCTGTTTGATGATCATGATTCCTTTTACACTCTTTCGAATACAAACCACTTGACCCTCCATATTTAGTTGGAATAACATACCATGTAAGTTGTAACATGTTTAGGCTTCATTTTTTTCAAGCTTGCATGCCTATTTCTTGCCTTTTTTAGAAGTCATTTTCTAACCTTCTTGCCACGCATTGTTGTCTATGACTATGCCCTTAATAACACTGTACTTCCATCTTCATGGTAAGCTACCACAGGCGAAAAAGCTGGTTAATGGCATTTAGGTTCTCTTTGATTTAAGCTAATTGAAATTTGCAGAGGAAAGTAGGCCAGTACTGGTCTGGACGAAATGTGTCAGAAAGTTGGTAGTATTAACTTCCCTTATTGAAATTTTGAACTCATCAAAGTGATTAAGCGTTTTCTTGTGGTCTTAGCAAGTCAGTTCACTTTCACAGGACCAATACATCGGGGGCATATTTAATTGCATCACAAATGGGCTCACACTTTGTAATGGACCTATCTAAGCTGCAAGGTGTGATTATGGCCTATAAATCATTAGTTCATATCATTACAATTTTTGATTTTTTCCTTGGCTATTGCTGCTCATATTTCTGCTTAATTACTGGTATTTTTCGATTGTCAGGTATTATTTGATGAAAATAACAAGGTTGCTGGTATTGAAACCAATGATATGAGAGTTTCAAAAGATGGTTCAAAGAAGGAGACTTTACAAGGTGGGGTTGAGGTCAAAGGTATATTAATCCATGTTTTCTTCTCAGCATGCAATTATGTATCACATCTTCTGTATGGAGCAGATGATCGCTTTACATCTGGTCTTTTTCCAGAAACATGACTATGATTTGATCATTTGTTGGTAATACAAGTATGAAATCATGTATAGGTCGTATAACACTTCTAGTAGATGGATGCCGAGGATCAATATTAGAGTTTTGAATAGAATTTACCAATTGTGAATAGTTTTAGGTTTTTTATATCGGTTATCATTTTAGTGCCATGACCTTCATCCTTGTTGCCAATGTCGGCTGCAGAAAATAATAAAAAAGTATGACCTCATAGAGAAGGGAATGCACAACATCAGACTTACGGTATGGGAATTAAAGAGGTAACATCACTCGATTCACTTAACTGTATTTTTTTTTTTTTCCTGTTTGCATCAATTTTCAAAGTCATATTTCTATTTGTGCCTTCGTCTTTCTGTGAACAACCATAATCATTTTTAATGCTCATTTTGCTTTGTATTATAGTATTTATTCATGGCCTGCAACAGAAAGGCTGCTAGTATCATGCAATATGCATTAATCAATGATGGTTCTTATGGGTGTTTGCAGACAAATTTAGGGCTGTCTGGAATGTAGTCCCGACTGACTATCATGGCAATCAACCATTGATTGATAGAAAACCAACGCCGCTGCTTTCTCAGTATTGTAATATAATCATTAACCTGGTAAGTTGATTCTA
Source organism: Sindora glabra (assembly GCA_020226215.1). NCBI lineage: Eukaryota > Viridiplantae > Streptophyta > Magnoliopsida > Fabales > Fabaceae > Sindora > Sindora glabra. The sequence continues at coordinate 109,450,891 of CM035226.1, forward strand.
TATACATCTTTCTTTCTATGACAGACTTGTTTGTGTCTTGGAAAATTAGTATTTACTTCCATTCAAGAGCATGTTACCTGATGTTATAGTATATTCATGTTACCTGATATGCATATTCCTATCATTTCAATTATCTATTGGTCAGCCTGGTCAGGATTCACTCGGAATCTTTGCCATTTCACAGAGTTGCAGTGAAGTGGCAGTTAAAGCCCGTGTCATGTTAGTTTAGAACCTATGAAGGAGAGTTTACTCGTCAGTAAGTCAAAACATGGTTTCTTGATTGCCGTCATTTCTGTTAAGCTGTTTGAATTTGGACATGATAGATACCAGAGTCTTCATTAGATTGCAGAGATCCTGAAAGATTGTCCATCTAGGTTTCAGGACTGTCAGAGTCTAGAAGTTTTCAGTGTTTCCTGCTGGAAATGGAGGCACAATCGAACTTGTTTACACACAGGTGAGCTCACAAATGTGAAATTTGAAGTTCCCAATTCATAGTTCTTTAGTTCATCTTTGTGTCTAAATGTCGAATTCCCTGCAGGTGTATGCTTCAACAACATTAGCTCGTGCTCGGGATATCGGGACTCTGAGATACACTACAACTTTGGACAATGGAAGTCCTGTGGTGAGCATAATTGCATTCTCTAATGCATCGCTAGTGTTGCTTATAATTTTTATGTAAAACCACACCTATATGGAGATATTTATTCTTTAATTGAAGAAGAACTAACTTGCACTTATATGTATTTTAATTTCACATGTGAAGGTTTGTGAGAGGTCTCTGTTTGGTTCAGGTGCTGGCCCTAATAAAGCTGCAGTCACTCACTTCGTGAGAGCTGAAATGCTCCCTAGTGGTTACTTGATTGCACCATGTGATGGTTGAACCATTCACATTGTAGACCTAAATCTTGAGGTTTGACCTTTCTTATGGCCATTTTTAACTCTCTTAAATTATCAAAGGAGAATTTTTGTTACTAAATTTGATTGATTAATGGGAACATTGGCAGTCAATTTCGTGCTATTTGTGAACCACTTCTCTGTAAGCAACTCTTGTATTGTATCATTTGGCAATTGGTTTCTGGCACCTGCAATAAAAAATTTAGGTTAATTTGAGGAATTTGTTATTCTTTTCCTTGTCGATCTTCTAGTCTAGAGCCCACTTTATTTTCTTCTTTCGCAAATCTTCTCCTCCTCCTCCTCCTTCTCTGAATCTCGTTTTTCTTTTTCCCTTTTCTTTTTTTTTTTTTTTAACATTTTATTCTGTTGTTTCTGTCTGTGGTTTTCTCCAATGGCTACTTTGGCGGACATCGTAGTTTCATCTCTCATCAACATTCTTACTGCCTTTGCTTTCTTGCTGGTTTTTGCTCTTCTCAGAATTCAGCCAATCAATGACAGGGCTTACGTTCCCAAATGGTATCTCAGCGGGGGGGAAGAATGAGTCTAAGGAGCTCAAGGAATTTTGTGGGGAAATTTGTGAATCTGTATATTAAGACTTATCCCTCTTTCATCTACTGGATGCCTTGGGCTATGAGAATGAACGAGACTAAGATTTTTAATCATGCTGGCCATGACTCTGCCGTTTTCCTCAGTACTTATACTCCAGGGTACTCTTTTCAGTCCTTCAATTTTACATTTTGGGCCGATTCTACGGCACCCAGGGTTTTGGAACCCTGGGTGACGTGGATATATAATGTCCATTGGATTTTTAATCTGTCATCTAGACCGTAGGAGTAAAAACTCAATTTCGTAAGGTGTGGAAAACTACAAGGAAGGTGCTCTTGTTCTGCAATTTGCAAAATGACCCCAGAACTGAAAAAGACAGGTAGCTTATTCATGCTGAGTCGGTTCTGACACGGCAAGGATTTAGGTCTACCGTGGATTCCAAGTTGCAAGCAATAGAGCGGCAGGTATCGTTGGCCCCCATCAAAGCGGTCATTCACGGAGTTCAACAAATGATTGATGCATTATTCTCGGTGGATCTATCCTAGATTATTATCATCGAAGACTGATCAAAAGTTCAGAGGCGGAGCAGATTGTTCGAATTCTGTCTATGAAGTGCATTGACGGTTCTACCGATACTAGTAGATGGAACTGAATCCATTGCTAGCCCTAACAACGGCGAAATCAAGCCGACAATGTCAAAGGGGAAGAAGAAGAAGAGAGATTCATTAATAAATAACTTGTGTATGGTGTTTCCACTTGTCAAAATCCTTCTTAGATTAGGGTTTTGCCTCTGAAATTTATCCTGGTCTCCTTTTGTTTTTTGAACACAAATGTTTATATTGTTTGTGCTTTTAAGAGAAATTCGAAAACGGAGGTGATTTTTTTCAGTTGCTGATTTTGCTATTTGGTCTAATTTGGTGTTTCTTATGTAGTAATGTTCGTGGCTTGGATTGAATGTTGTAAATTTCAGGTTTCTTGGTGATAGCTGTTGTCAATAGGCCAATTACTTTGGCTCCCTCTCCATGGCCTCCGCCATGCGGGTGGGATCTTTCAATAGGGAAGAAATGTATGCCCCATTTAGGGCCCTCCTTGTAAGGGTGTTCCTCATAAAACTATTTTTGGAACAATAATCCGAGTTCTAAGAGTGAAACATGAAAAAATAAAATAAAATAGAATTCTAGTGCATGAATTTCATAGACATCAATTTTATTTTAGTTGTTCTTTTCATAATAATGTTTGCAGGTGAATCCAGATGACATTGTGTTTGGAAGATGGGATATCACTGACATGATCTTGGCTAATGTTATGGCGAGGGCCAAGGTCTTTGGCATTCATTTGCAGAAACAACTTAGGGCTTAAATGAAATCTATGGTTCCACTCGCTAGCATCTAGGACCCAGATTTTATTATCGCTAATCAGGTTAACCGTGCGAATAATGTCATCAAAGGTACTAAGAAAGAATAAGTCCAGCAAATCATCATGGACATCAGGTGACTTGTGCACGATGACTGCTTTATTAGTAGCATATCGGTAATTTGTTTAGTTTGAAGACTAAAAAATGAAGTGGTCCTATAATTTTTATAAATATGAAGGGAATTTAAGGAGGCCAAAAAGTTGGACAATGTTGTTGTACTCTGGACTGCCGACACAGAGAGGTGCAGTGACGTGGTTGTTGGGGCGAACGACACTATGGAAACCCTCTTAGCTGCTGTGGACAGGAACGAGTCTGAGAAGCTTCTTCTCCCACCTTGTATGCCTTGGCTTGTGTTACGGAGAATGTTCCCTTCCTCAATGGAAGTCCTTAAAACACTTTTGTCCCAAGTGTGCAATTGTGCTTTTTCTTCTTCTTCTTCTTATTATTATTATTATTATTATTATTATTATTATTTACATATGTTGAATTTTTATTTGCACTTTAGTTTGTGTAAAGAAGGAGCATGGATTTAGGACATCTTCATTGCACCCTGAAGGTAAACATACTTCCAGTGGTCATGTGAAATATGAATTCAATCTTTTAATACATTTGTCATTATTTTTGAAATTGTGAACTACAGGCTTGAGTTATAGACACTTAAGGAAAGGTTGGTAATTGTGGTGCAAGTACCATTACTAGATGATTGGCCTTATAAGTTAAACATGAATCATAAATCAATCATGGCCTTGGTTTTATTATCCATGTTTCCTTCTTTTCTTCTGTACAATCCTGTCAGTAATTCGAAAGGAATTGTTTTTTTCTCTTCTTCTAACCGTGGTTGTGTTAACTTAGCTTCAAAGCATTAACAGAGTACCTTGGCGAAGATAAAATGGTAGCGGTCATCAGTAGAAGCCTCGATTCCGTAAGTGCTGTTGGGAGGTGCAAAGAAAATGCAGTGGTTGATTCTACGTGTGGTTTGCATACTGTCGCTGCTGCTACTCTTGGAAGAGCTCCAAGTTGTTGTTTCTTTGTTTTATGGTTTAAAGATAAGGTAATGTTGAATTTTATCAAATTCCAAACGTTATTTACGAGGGAATGCAAAACTTCACGAATGTGCATTTCTCTGATAGGCTACAGTCGGGGTTGCAAAGAGGAAGACCTTCAAAGGAAGCTGGCTTTGCCATTTGCTAACATGCCGGATGGGACAATTCCATCAGGTTTCCTAGGATAAGCTGTTAATACAATCGACCTGTATACTGATCTCTTGAATACGAGGACAAGTTATGGTTGTGGTCCCAGAGAGATGGTATTGTTTAGCCTTTTCAACAAGATCCACATCTATTAGACAATGGACTCAATGGTCGTTGCTTGTACCTATAGAACTAGTTTGGTACAATTTCACTGGATAGATGTATTGTTAGAGAAAATGGCACAATATGCGTCAGTTATGTTAGGTGTAATAACTTATCCCGTTTCCTAACCTTTCATAGGATGAATTCTCGATGATATCACCTTGTTACTAGTAACAATAACATTATTTCAATTTGCTCCACTTACTAGCAATTGTTTGAATGTAGCTTACACCAGATTTACTTATTCATTGATCTTACCTATTTAGATTTTGATGAGTGTATCATGGGTGAGACTTAGTCAACGCCTGATGAATTGTTGCTGATACCATTACAAGTAATAAGTGTATCATAGGCTGTGGTTAATAGAATTTAGATTGAACTGGCCACTTATCAGCTGAATGCATTGGACTAAGTGAACATAGGATGAATTCTACCTAATACCACTCTATTATGTGTAATAAACTGATATTTCATTTTGTCTAAAACAGTAGTAGTTGATACAATCTATCCTAAATCAATCTGAGTTATTTGCTAATCTCACATAACTTGATTTTGATGAGTGTATAATGATCGAGATTTAGAGAATTAGTAATGCTGTGACCATAATTACCCTGATTTTTTTTAAAACCCTTGACTTCGATCATCTTTTGTACATGGCCTGTCCTCCAAACCTAGTTCCTTTGACATGTGAGGGACTAACTTCTGATGTTCTAACATGCACGTTTCTTTTCTGTATTCTAAGGATCCTCATGTATACTTTCGTTGTGAGAGTGAGATGGTTCTTCCTTAAGAAACTAGAATGCTTATCCCGCAGATGAAGCTGAAGGATATTGAAGAACGTTTAGAAGAATTGACTAAACGTCATTTCAAGCACTCGAAGAAGTTCTAGAAGAGAATATCCAAACGTCTAAAATTTTAGTTAGGATGGCACATGTGAAGATGGAATGCCTGGTGGAATATACACCAAACATTAGTGAAAGTCAAATCCTGAGTGGAGAGTCTTGGCCTCATATGTTAAACATGTATAAAAGATTAAGCCAAACCTTTACCGTGGAAATTATTTGTGTCGTATGGAAAGTTTATGATTGCTGAGAGTATAGTTCGGCTTTGCATGAAGGCCTTGTATTTTTATTTAATTGTTATTTTAAATGTCTGTAATACAATTTGTGCTTCATTGTGAACATCTTCCTTCTTGGGCATGTTGTTTTTGCGTGTCATATATGCATGACTATTGTAGTAGGTCAGCTTGAAAAAATAGTTGTATTGCTAGTTCCTTCATGATTCGAAGGCGTTGTTAAATTCTTTGGGCATAGCCCAACTGGCACAGGCCATAGCAGTGAAGACCGTAGCCATGGAATGAGGTGGTAAATGATGGTGGGCTCGAAAATAAAAGGAACACGTAGCTAACCCAAATCGGCAGAGGCGGTTAGGTTACACAAGCTTCAATGTGGGCTTTGCTCAAGAACCCATGTTCTGAAACAAAACCAAATGTTGTGGCACTGGCTATGGGAAGGGCTAAGCGTGTAAATGCGTGGGGTAGGCCTTGAAGCAGTTTGTCCTTGCAAAGAGGGCATGGCCCATATCCTGACCCACTCGCCAGAAGCTGTTATTACTACCCGGATTAAATAGTTACAATGGATAGAAATAATTTATATGATATCCGCATAATCCAGTGGTATTAGTACCTACGACATGAGCAGGTGGACTGAAAACTGAAAAAAAATCCTTATATTTTATCATCGATGAGAAGCAATATTTGAACTGTGAAACATGCACAAAACTATGATTAGTGTATATCTAAATTTAAAATATAATATTTATAAGGTGGTATCATGGTAGATTTTAAATAAATAAACCTGCTCTTATCTTTGAAAAATTTTGATTGGAAAGTGGAATTTTTTTTATATAATTTAGTTAAAATTTTTTAATTAAGTGGCTAAGCTGTTGAAAATATTTTGTATTCTAATCAAATATATCGTATTACATATTTAATTCAGTGACTTATTTAGGATATTTTTATGATAAAAGTAAGTCTATGTTATTATATGTATAAAATCTTGTGAAATGAATACCTATATTTTATATAATAGTAGTTAATGAGAAAAGTAGGAGAGAAACCCAAAAAAATAAAGATAAAAGTGTGTCAGTTATAAAGTAGCACAAACTGAAAATTTTAAATATATAATTTTGTAGCATAATTTATATTTGTTAGGGAAATTCTAAGGTACCAATTAGATTTTGGAACCTAAGGTGAGTTGGCCAAATTTGAATATTTGGATGTAGGAAATCAAATCTGAGCCATTCAATTAAAAAAGAAGTTTAAGTCTGAAGGGGAAAATTTGAAAAAGTGACGGAATAATTGTAGAAATTTAAAAGTGACCCTAGAGGATAGATGTCTATTTTACTTGAGATTCGTGATAGCATGTGATCAATTTTGTGACTGTTGTTTGCAAGCAAAATACTAAATCCAATATTCCGTGAAAGTTGGAATAGTTATTTCGTAAAGTGGCATTTTCATGTTTCTTATTAAACAAATAAATTAAAATTACAATAGCTCATATAAGTGAAAGATGTGATAAATTTTCAAAAAAATATATTAATAATAATAAATTAGTTTTAAAATAATTTTTACTTATTAAAATTTAAAATTTAATTTTGTTATCAAAATATATTATATCTCATTTTACTTTTTAAAATGCAAAATGTATTTTAGAAAATTCTTATTATATTTTAAAAAGTTCTTGAAATTAAGAGAACTACTTGAATTACCAATTATCAATGTTGATAGAAATGTGGGTAACATATATTTTATACTTAATTTATGAAAAAATCAGTTAATGATAATTTAATTGCATAATGCATGATTCAAGATTCAACAATAATTTATTTAAATTTATTAAATTAAATCATTGTAAATTAATTTTATACTACTTTATAAGATATGCACAAGTTATAATTTAATTGACAAACAAGAAGAAAGGCACCGCACAAAATTAAATCATTATAATGCACGTATATAGACTTGACAAAGGAAAGAAAAAAGGCACCGCACAAAATAGATAAAAATTTAATTGACAAACAAGAGAAGAGGCGTATAATTATATAAAAATAAAAAAAAAGATATAATGTCTACTTAAATAATCCAATTAATTTTGACTCTATATATTAAAAAAAAAGCTTAACTTACTATGAGTTATAAATAGTATGGGTATATGTAAAAATTACAACAAATTATTTGTTCACAATTATATGTCAACAATTTATGGGTAATAGAAAAAAAATAGAGAAGAACATGTCAATAAATTAAATGTAATAAAAATATAAAAGGAGATTTAATTAAATTAAGAAATCTTTTACTTAATTAATATTCATATTATTTAAAAAATATATTATATTATATCTAAAATATTTAATAATATTAGCATGTAAGATGTGAATAAAACGAATAAATGTTACACGATATGCAGTATGTTAGTACACACATACACACGCATACATACATATATATATATATATATATATATATATATATAATACGTGGTGGAGTGATAAAATAAATAAGAAGCAGTGAAGAGTAGGTCTTGTGTAAGAAATAAAAATTACAAAGCGCCAAAATATTGAAAGAGAGGGAAATGTTGCTTCGCGCGGGGAGATGAAAAACAAATGGAAGAGGCATAGTTGGGCGGGAAAATGAAGCAAGAAAAGATGGTAAGTCTGACACGTGTTCTTGTGCATCGGAGGAAAAAAAGGCTTGATTTAGCATTGTCGAATAGATAGAATGGAGTAGTTCTCAAACCCGCACGGTTAATATTTAATAAGGAAATATTTTATTAACAAATTAACAAAATCATTATATTTAATTTGTTAGACAGAGAGTGGGAGAACAGAGAATCGGGGAAACGCAACACTCCATTGGGGCTTGAATAGCGGAGAATGAGAGAGTGGGCTTGTGGTCGTCTAAGATTTTTAGGAAAACAAAAACCTGTGTTTGTTAAAACTAGCCTTCACTACTAGATACGCACAGGGCTTGCATTGTTTTTTATAATATAAAGTAGTATATATGATAAGAATTTTACAAAAGTATTAAATTTTAATTTATGCTGACTATTAAAATTATATTTTCATAATTATGAATAATAAAAATGTAAAATAAATATATTGTTAAATAATTTGGTTAAATTTGATGTTTGATTTATTTAAAATATTTTATAATAAGAGAAAAAATTTACGTTACACTTGTACAACTTATTAATATTAGATTTTAAATTGACATTACAAATTATAAAAGTGGATAGAAGGATAATAGATAAACATGCAATAAATTAGAAATAGTGACATAATTTAGATAAAATTTAATTTAAATCTTCATATAATCTCCATTAATTTCAGTACTTATATAATTCATTTCGTATTAAGCCATATTAAAATGATTATTTTGTAGTAAACCTTTACATAGTCAACTTGAATATATCATATTATATTTTTAGCATCTAAGTTATAAATAACAATTATAGATTAAAAAAATAAAGATAAATAAAAGTATATAATAAAACAAATAAAAAGAAATACAAATAATGATCAAATATTAAAGTAACATAAGAACTATAATATATAATTAACTAATTTGATTTAGTAAAACCTATGTCTTATTTAAATTATTCAATGATAACATTTACAATATGTATTGTATTGTACCTATACTTTTATATAATGTTACCATTTTGAATTACAGATAATAGAAGTAAATATGATAAAATGAGAAAAAGAAAAAGAAATATGTCCTAAAACAAATGTCGAGAAAAGATAACAGACTTCAATGTAAAAGAATGCAACAATTAAAAATAAGATTTATACTGAAGTAATTTAATTTAATTTCAAAATTTAATATTTAAGTTGTTTACAATATTTTGTTTTACCAATAAAATTTATCATATTATGTGCATACCACTTCCTAGTATTAGTATTTTCATTATTAGTAATAAGAGTAAACATGAAAAATTTGCTACAAAAATATAATATATGATTAACTAGTATGTTTATTAAGAATTACATTTTCCAAAATATTCTTATAATGAAGGTAAAAGATATTATGTTATTTTTATACTTTTTAGTAATATGACTATTTTAACATTAGGTAATTGTAGTGAACATGACAACTTTATTATGATGTTTTTTTTTAATATGGCTTAAATGTGTTTTAAATAGCTCAAATTGAATCCAATGACTAAATTGAGACTTGGCTAAATAACTTTGGGTAAAGGCAGAATTTTTGGAAAGTTCTGTTGTCAAAATCTTTTAGGATTAAATATCTCAAAGTTAGCCCATTTTCTTTTTTATTGATATTAGCAAAAAATTAGGATGAGGAGAGCCCACAATGTGCCGACCTTGCTAGTGCAAAATAGCAAAGAATGTTAAAGAAAGTTTATGGATAGTTTAGATTAAATTCGAAAAAAGCATTTTTTTAAGAATTTTTTGGAAAACTCTATATTAAATAACAAATGAAATTGGTTTCGGAAATGTTCACTGAATAATGCAAACTTTATCCCAATCTAAGAAAATAGTGGGTTTACCAGTCCCTATGAATCAGTAACATTGGAGTGGACAAAGCTTTCCTCCTTTAAGACTCTTCATTTTCCTCCTTCCCAAGTATAGAAAGATGACAGTACATATACAATTCATCGAGGGGAATCCTTTGTACAATCATTCCTGCCACAATAAACTCATCCTGATCACCATGGCTAATAGATATTGCAGCAATAGGCCAATTCACTAGAAAAATATTCAGTAAGAGTCTCAACCTAAATATAATAAAATAAAATAAAATAGTAGATGCACAATAAGACCAAAATGACTAGTTCTTCAAACACCATCTAAAAGAGAATAATTGAACAAAATAAGCATAAATAGCTACAAGATTGTGCTAAGACTACCTCTGATTGCAGCATGATTATTGGAGTTGACAAAACTTACCTCTTCCAATGCACTCATAAGTCTATGAAGTAATCTTCTGACACTCCTTCGTAGCTTAGGAGTGCAATCAGTTTTTTTGGTAAATAGATTTTTTTGGGTTGATTGTTGTAAGATAAATAGTTAAGATAAGAATTATATGATTAACTTGTGGAAAAAGTACTACTAATTATGTTAATTTATCTAATTTAATACAACATACGGATAAACACCTACCAACTCCAATTTTTATGCCAATTGGCAACACAAAATGATGTTAGATAATCATGTTAGATTGCTTACAACTAAAGTGCTATTATCACTACTAAATATGCATATCCCCCCACACAACATGTTTTTTACTTTATAATAGAGTAATCTAAATAATTTATAATTTTCATTTAATATGATACTTACTTAAGATAATATTTATCATTTTAATACTAGTTAGCTACATGTAACATTTTTTAAAAATTTAAGTTTAATTTTAGAAACATGGTAAAGTATGCATTATTTTTATTCAACTAAAAAATAATTACTCTTATTAACAATAAAAAATTATTAACATTATAACCACTGTTTAAATAAGAAAAGAAGTACAAATATCAATCTAGGCCTCGGTTGCAGTGATTGAGAAAGTATGCATTATTTTATGTGAAGGTTAATCGGGTATGCTGCGTATGGTTCATACTAATAATGACCATGAAGCCTTGGCTGCCTAGGGGGTTAATGCAAGTCCGCACCTACTTATGTAGATTGGCATGACACTTTTAGGTGTGTTCGTCGATTGCTTTTGCTTTGTGCATGAGGAAATATATTAGGTTATTTTATTACATATTTAAAATAAAGTATAAATTAATTGATTTAGAGTATAATATGCAAATTAATTCACATGGTAAAAAATATAAATCAAGGTATACAAAATAGATTTTGCAGAAAATATTAGGCTATTTTATATTTTAAATTTTAGTGTACGAAATGTTATTATATGAATGTATAATAAAAAAAATAAAAGAAATAATATTTACTTCATAATTGCGTGATCATGAAAATATTGGTGAGATTGGATATTAATAAAATAGATAAATCTCTCTGTAACTGGACAGAGAATTGAATATTAAATGACATCACAACTTTTAATAAAAATATGTACTTAAATTGAAAGTAGTACAACTCTATTTACATCTCAACCTATATTAGATTCTTGAAAACAGGCCTAACAATTTTTATTATAAGTCCAATAATGAAGATAGTATAAAATTACTCTATTTTCACATGGCTTTTTGAAATAGTTCTACAATAAAAAGGGAAATGATCACTATATTATTTATAATACTGTGACAACTGTGATGAGAAACTTGTACATAATATACGCAAACGTCAAACAATCTAAGTTATGGTACATAATAAACTAGGATAAATAAAGTGTGCGCAAATCAAGAGAGGGTAAAAATAACAGGTGAGGAGCAGAGTAATGGCATAGGGACAAAGATATAATAATGGCAAAAATTATTTTAGTAGATACAATATAACTTTGGAAAAATAGTAGGTGTGGAGCAAATTTAACTTTTCTCTGGAAAAAAAAAGTTTCACGTAATTATATTAAATTACGTATTAAAAATTGAACATGCAATCAAAAGAACCAAGTCATGAAATTCTAAGCTGGTAATTTGATCTAAATAAAATGTTAACAAATTTACAAGGTAAACTACGTAATACCGTACATATATTACTCAATGATACTAGTGTCTAAGTTACTGCTAATGTAATTAGGTACTAAAACAAAAACAAATGTAGCATAGCAAATCACCAGAACAGAACCAATGCATAATTTATAAAATATATACCATTTAAAATGAAATATACAATTAAATAAATTAGATTTTAATTAAATAAATTTACAACAAAATTGAAATATTTCTCTAAAAAATTTTGTATCAAAACTACATCTAAGAATAGTACTCAAGTTGTAAATATAATAGGTAAAAATTAAAAAATTGTGAAATGGTACATGAACTACAAGTAGCAGTGGGGTCACAGGTTGTTGGCAGTCACTCGAGTGCCTTGACCTCGCTAAAGAATGAATAAATAAAGTTCGACTTGCCCCCCAATGACCATGTACGACGCTATTAATGTCCAGCGCCTGCATTCAAGATTTCTGCCTGTATATAATTCATCCCCACGCCTTCTTCATTTGCATCAGTTGCAAAACATCAATGAAGGGCAACACAAGCGGACTTCCAAACGGCCAGAGGTGGTACGTTGTTTTCATTAGTCGTCGGTCTGGGGTTTATGATTCGTGGCTCCAGTGCAGGGCACAGGTAAAGGGGTTTAGTGGTGCTGTATACAAATCATTCCGATCATGGGTTGAGGCGCAAGCGGCCTACGCATCCTGGCTTGTTGACGGGAGGTGCCCAACCTACGGACGACCCCCATGCAGTTTGGAGATGCATTATGTAGTTTTCGTTGGTCGTAGGCCAGGTGTATATCAATCATGGCCTGAGTGCCATTATCAGATTCATCCGTATAGTGGTGTCGTCTACTGGGCTTACATGAACTGACATCTCGCTGTTGATGCATTCAGGCGTTGGCAATGGGGAGAGGGGAGCAGTCATCAACTAGGGCAGCCCCAGTTCAACTCGTCTTCATGTGATGACCACTCATCTCCATCTGATAATGGCGGGTGGAATGGCTCTGATGCACTGGACGCTGTGTCCTCCATGGAAAGTCCTGTTTCTGATCATTCGGTTCCACCCAGTGAACCAGACTGGTTGCATGGCCTGTTAGTCGGTCTTGGCGCCGTGCTGCTTTCTACAAGTCTGAAGGCTGACAATGTAGACGAAGACAAGTAAGGGTTCATGCAGGGCCGACGCTGCTGTTAGCTTCCAGTATGAGTTTGGTGTATTGTCTTAAAAGCATTAAAATCGTCAGGTTAGCCCAGTGGTTTGTAATGCTTTTAGTTTGAATGTGTAGTGGTCTGTAATGATTCCGGTGACTAGTTAATAACACCCTATTTTAAAGTTAATATTAACTAAGTCACTCGAACACTGCTCCATGAATTCCTCGTCCAAAAAAAAAATAATAAGTTGTGGATATTAGTCTATTTTCACATAAATATTTGGAACTATATTACAATAAAGGAGGAACATACTATATTATACTTAGGTTAATCAGCAAACTGATAAAAAATATCATAAAACTAGGAGGAGCAGTTGCGGGCATGGAACCCGTCCGCTGTGAGTCAGGCGTTGCTTTCAGCCTATCACGCGCGTGAGCTGTGCAGAGTAGAGCTTATGTTGTGTTCGTTGGCCGTGTGCTAGGTCTGTACATGGACTGACCGGCTTAGTGTTCGGAAGACCACGGTTTTGAGGGTGCGAGGTACAGGTAATATCCTTCAGTGTCCGAAACGGAGACCTCATTAAGGGGCGATGCTGCTGCAGATGCTCCCGACGACGACGACTTCGGCTACATACCCTACTTTACTTGGTCCTTTCAGCAGGTGAAGGCCGATGGCAAAATGAGCATGGGCGGCATGCATTGCCAGATACATGCAGTGACTGGAGTCAAAGATCACGATGGGAGCTTTAGTGCTGGACTCAGTCGTGTGCAGGTGTCCATGCACCAGCCGCAGTTATTGCATGATAAAATGTTACCCTGTAGTTACTGTCACTGCGTGGGCCTGACCGCCCCCTAGGGTAAGGGGTATCACCTTGCTCTTCTTATTTAGGGTTTGGGGCATTTGGTTGTATTATGTATACTCCCATCCCCTCACTACTTGTCAGTTCTAGAAAAAAACCACAGCTTTAGTTACCAATAACCATAGAATCCTTCTTATGAAGTAAATTTATTGTTCTCCATGCAAAATATTGACACCGACGCCAAAGTTACTAAAGTTATTTAAAAAATCAATGGCCCGAAACATGTGCCACTGTATCTCTAGTATTTATTAATGTCTAAATTATATTATAATAGTATCAACAAAATCATCCTTGAGAGTGTTGACACAAGGAGCATTCTTTCATGCCCCAAACATGACGGAGATCGGTGAAGCAACCGCCCTCGCTTCACATATTGTGGATATAGAGTATATTCTCCAGAATAAATTCAGTTTTTTTTTTGTGGGCCGAGTTTTTGACTTGTAAGTGTTGTTCGTTAATATCTTATAAGCAAGATGGACAATTTCCTACTGGTGCCTGCAAATCTTTTTGCTTCATTGTTTGTTTTACTTATTCAGAATGTACATTTCTCTAAATCTCTTAATTTAAATCGATATATTTTAGTGAGTAATTTCATGCAAAGAACATTTACCCTAATTTCAACACACCCTAGGCATTACCAGATGTTACCTTGACATTAACAAGATTGCGCACTAACTCCATCAACTTATATGTATTCCATAACGCCATAGATGATAGCAACAGTAACAAATGAAGAGGTCGTGGGTCCTCATAAAATTTTGCTTGATGCATATAGCGTTTTCAGAGACAGTATTCCAACATTAGTGGGGTCGGAACACATGATCATATACCCCTGACATGTATCCACAAATGGAGTTCATTAAAATAGGATGTTGAAATGATTATCTTAGGTAATCTATTTCACAGCTGTAGTGTATTTAAACCAATGATCAACAAAGTAAATCAGCTACTTGCCGCATTCACCTGTGCTCTTTAGCGATTTTAGTGTAGAACCAGTAATTAATATAGATTATTGTAATTATATTATGGTTTGACCCTTCGCACACTATATCTGATACTGTATCATGCTTAGGTTACATTATTGGTACGTTCATATATTGCTATAGCTAATCTCATGGATAGACAAAGATGGAGAATGTTTGGCGGGAGGTTTTATTTTCTTTATCAATTTATCCACCTTGACTTGTAAACTACATTACATTGGTTTTGAAGGCCTAGCATTAGTAGCGGTAGAGATTATTAACATCACTTATATTATAATATTACACTTTTTAACTAGAATTGGCCTATGAGGTGATTTTAATTTACTACTGCAGTTGTAGTTATTACTGTACGTGCCAAAAAATTTCAGCCAAAAAGGGCGGGACAGAGTTTGGTTGGGAACATGGTTTGTCCACAGATGACCCATTCCCCATATGAAGACAGAAGCACTAAAAAGAAAAAAAAACATCCGCTAGTGGTGAGATATAAATTTAATAAAGGACAATAAACAATTACATAAACAGTAAGCAGAAATTTTATTAAAAGTCAACCTTGCCACGAGAAGCTATTACTCTGCTAACACTACTCTGTTATCAAATCCTTTGTTCAAGATGCCTTCTAACATATGCAGCAAAATTTGGCACTGTATATATGTACTTTGTTGATTGCACTAGCACTTCAATTACAGCGCCTGTGAACAAGAAAAACCATAAAGTACAAGACGATTTTAAACTATGGTCATGCATAGACCCCTTCCGATTATGAGATAAGACGGCACCACTGCATTGTAGGTGACCACAAATGGTGGTTCTGGGACAGACGGGGTCGCGTGTCCGCAAGCTGTGCGTGCCAAGTCCGCCGAGCTGGCACCCATTATATTATACTCGACCAGGTACGTTCTCCTCCGTAACAAGGATGCCAACTGGCCCCGACTTTGTTCGGGTGGGGTTTACGAAACTTTGCAATAGCTGGGGTCACCCAGGCCCTCACATTCTCCAAGTCGATGCACACTGTCTGGTCTTGGGTTGGCAACCATTGCAGCCCCCCCACGTGTTCAGCATTATGTGAATGTCGTACTAGAGTATTAAGTGGAAGCAGCAGGTGCTCTGCGAAGCTCTGAGGCCGGCCTTGCGCAATACGCACTAAGCCTTCGTCTAGGGCTTAATGTGGCTAAGCGTTTTGGGATGTGCACGATCGAGGGGTGTGTTCACCATCAGATGACTTCACATTGCAAATTTATGCACTGTGGTGGTGGGCATTTCCATACTCCTGCAAAGAATTCATATCTCGGGCGGTACATAGGAAACATAAACTATGTGTGACCAACGTCTTCCCTCACTGGTCAACGACGACGATGCCAGTAAAAGACGTTTGGTAGTGGATATTGAACTCCCCATGGGAGATTGCACTTCAGCGACCATGGCCACATCTGGGAAGCCAAGCGCAGGGGGGAACATCCTCTAGACATTTCATCCAAGTTAGTCTTATTCTCGACCTTGTAGAATTTACGGTGTTACTATAGCCATTGCCAGGAGACATGTGCACTGCGCCCTTGTAATCACTAGGTGTCAACATGACCATACCTTCCTACAAAATGCACCTCATCTGACTACACATACTACAACATCGTGTATTCACCTCAATGGCATGAATGCAGCCCAACTGTATCTAGACACCTGTGCTGATGTATCTGCATGCATACTATGTGCGTTAACCACTATTCTTGTGTCACCCCTATTAGTTTGGACTAATCTTTCCTTTGGTCATAGCCTGAAGAGGACAATGTTAATGCAAGAGGAACCGTCTACTAGTGCGTGGAACGGTGCACCCGCCCAGGATAAGGTGAGCTTTGCTACACGACCTCCTTCTGTTGTACTAACTCTTGTCAGTGCTGACATATGTTAGTTTTGGCAGACTATCGTGGCGAAGATCATTAATCTGGAGGCAAGTGTCGAAGCCCTGAAGGAGAAGATTAGTGTTATTCCTGACCAGATAATGGCCAAGGTGATCATGATGGAGATGAGACTGCATGGCCGTATGGGAGAGCTTTTCACGTCTTTGGCTGCTACTGCCAATAGCTAACAAAGCCAACCTATGGACAATGCGACCGAACCCCTACCCGTGCACGAAGATCCCCTCAGGTTGGGAGAGATGAGAAGGATAGCATGATCAGAGATCTCCTCATTGACGTTAGTGGTGATGGAAGGTCCCGCGGAAAAAGTCGCAAACGGCAGGTAACAGTGTGCAAGACCCCAGGGAATGTCGGTTATGTCACTACGTCTGCGTACAATATACAACTATGATACTGCACCAAAAAAACCTTGCTACTATGAGTTATGTTGGTACTCTTGTGTATTTTAGGTTGCAGGCATCAGTTGGGCAAAGGTGGGCCAGAGGAAGCTGTTTTCGCCTAGATGCAAGGCAAAGAAGGGCGGTGATAACCCAGAGGGTTATCTTCTCGAAATACCACAGGTAAGTCAATGACACTTTTTTTAGGGCAAGGGAGGTGTTCCAACTGATGGACCCAGGGTTATATACAATGGTAGTTATAGTTGAGAGGGAAAAGTTACATGCTAAGTACCAACTGAAACATAACTTGCTTCTGGCAGAACTGCCATTCTATCTAATGGTATGATCCACTCCTGCGGCTGAGATTGCAAGCAAGCCCGTGTATCAGTTGTGCCTAAGCGATGACATGGGCTTTAAATTATCTTAAGTGCATGTTTGTAGTCCATCGGTCCACACATAATTTTTATATTTATAATGAGCACGAAGAATGGTTCACGTTTGTTTCTATACTGTTCTTCACATGTTTCCACCGTGGATTGAGCCCGACTGTGGGGTTTTGGCCATACAACAGTGGGTACCTGTGGCATACAATCCAACCAAGGGCTTGAACCTTCATGAAGAAGAGATCGCAGTTGTTGCGTATACCCTTTCAACCACGCAAAATGAATTATACCCAAGGTAAGATGCATCTGGCTCTGATGTTTACTAAGATTTATGCAGGGAATGAGCAATAGTTGACATTTTCTTATGCATTAGTGAGGTGCTGGTCGATCACCCCTGGTCCCAGGTCGCCAGAGATCAAATGCAGTGCATTGCTCCCGGGGGTCGACTCAACGGTGAATGCATAACAATGATTGCCTTGATGATAACTGAAGAGGAGCGATCAATCCCCGGCGGTGTGTTGAGGTGGTGGCTCCCCCCGGCCTTTCCGGTAAGTCAATGTTTCATTAAACATGAAAACCACTAATTGCGAGAATCATTTGTTAACCATAAACTACATTGGTTAGTGGTTGTATCCTACCCATAAAAGTCTTCAAAAACAGAGTTTAGCTTACAGATAATTTAGACTTACGGTGGCACGTAGTAGAGCTTTGAATGTTTAGACCGCATTAATAACTATGACACACTATGATTAGAGCGCATGCAGTTTACAACGAATATGTAGATGAAAACTGTGAAAGGATTACATTCTGAGGGCGTAAGGTTTGAAAGTAGCTTACATATACTCATATCAACTTCGCTCATTGGTGCGAAGAGGGAGTAGTATTAAAAAACTAGTGTATACCTTGAGTGGAGGAACTTTAGAGTTATGCTTGAAAAGCTTACCAGGAGGTGAGTAAAAAAACTGGCTAACCGGAAACTCTCGCACGGAGGCTACATTGTTATCAAAATCTTGTCGTTGGTGACTGATGAACTCTCGATCTCCACTACTACCTTTTTGTTTGCAGTTCACCGTGCCAGGATTGATATAAATAAGTTTCAGCACAATATTGTAAATTGTCACTGCTAAATTGTAGGCAAGGGACGTATAAATAAAATATTGCATGTTTCACGCACACAGTCGTTGATAATTTTTATCCCCCAGCCTGGGCAACACAGTGGCGATAGTTAGTGGTGTCTGGCCAGCAATTGACATTAGCTTTGTTTTCGCAGCAATATGCTCTGCAATGGGACAAGGATCCAGTAACCGTTGGGGGATACTTTAGAGCTTCATTTATGGGACATGTTGATTCTATTATGAAGGTTAGATTCGAACTCCACGCACAGGTACATTATCACGTTCTCTGCTCACGTTTAACTATTTTTCTCACCAATGCTTGTTCAATATAGGTTTTCGTCCCGATGTTCGACTCCGTCGCTGAGCACTGGTATCTGTTGGTGGTCGACTTGGTGCGCTAAGAGCTGGTTTATCTGGACTCCATGCCCTGCAAAGATCGTAAAAGGGTTCGAGAAAGGGTGATGAGTAGGGTCAGTGTCTTTTTGGAAGAAATGCTGGAATGCAAGACCTTTATCAGAAAGCCGAATCACCACATTCCGCATCTCTCCTCTTATCCAATTGTGTCACCGAACAACATTCCTGGACAAACTAATGGGTACGGAGATAGCGAGTACAATAACCCGTTTCATTGTAAGCTTGAGAAGCATCCATGCTTACTCAGTTAATGATTGCAGGGTTGACTGCGGGGTGTGGGTCTGTAGATGGATGCAACTTTCGGAGCACTGGACGACTTATAACCTGGGGGTATTAGACCATTCATGCTGGTATAGATTTGAACTCGTGCATTTCATAAGGCCCTCATTTGATAATATCCTATTTCAATGCATTTGCAGACGGTGGATCACCACGTTCGCGTGAGGTTGCTTATTGATCTTATATGTCGACCACACAACAGGAAGCAGAAGGACATTATATCCCTTGCCGTAAGGTTCTTGGAGGAGGCAGACAAACAACCTCCACACGGTCTGCACTAGATCACACAAGGCAACCCGTGTGTCCAGGGGGTAAGGGAGAATTCTACGGGTTGAAATATTCAAACATAGAATTGGGTATTATTAGGAATTTTGGATAACTGTATATATTTTTGGATTAGGGTGAGGACCTCCCAGAAGGCAGACAAATTGCATATGTTTTTGGGTTATAGTCAAGACCACACAGAAGAATGCGCACCCCCTGCACCAATAGGGTGGCTCGTGGTTGCTAGTTCCAACTGATATGATGAACGAAACCGTATTACCCACTTTTCGAACGCAGCTTCTTTGAGTGATAAGATGGTGTGTAACTTAGCACAAATAATATGGGCCTGCATATAACTGTTAAAAGGTGAGAAGTATTGCATAAACTGCAGAGTAATAAAATCTGTGGATATAATTTATGATTAACCAGTCTAGTCAGACAGAAGATTAAACGTATGGGAGTGTGTTCCTTGTAATACTACCAATTTAGAATTAATTTTTGGGGCTGTCCGGAAAAAAATTAGGCAATTAGGTACAGATAAAACAGAGGAAAAGGGTGCAGATAAGGATCTTGCAAAGTCTCCTCTGTATACGGTAAGTCAATTGTAATATCCATTCAAGGTGTTTAGTAGATTAAACTCGTTTTTTACGCCCGTGCTTTCCACGGGTAAGTATTAAATAAAATAATAATAATTTTTTAAAAATTATAATAATTAATTTATCTAAATAACATTATCTGATATATGAAATATGAAATTCTAAAAGTAAATTATTTTATTTATTATATTTATTTTTATTACAAGTAACTTGGTTATATAAATATATAATTATAAAAAAAGATAAAATTTAAAAATATGAGAGAGAATAAAAATAAACTAAAAACATCTTCCCATAACTTTAAATTTAATTAAATATTTAATAATATATAATAATATTTTAAATAAAAATTATAGTTATTTTTTAAAAATATAACTTTAGTATCCAATAAATGACACTTTTTTAATTTAATATCATCTAAGTTCTTGGAACATAATTCTAGCAAAACGTACTGTGAAGTAAACAATTCCTTGATGATATCAACTCTATTTTTACAAAGCATATTTAAAAGACTTCATATTGAAAATTAAATACATCATCTTATATTATGTTATTTAGTGTTCTTAATATTTCAATTGTAAATGATATGAGTAGAAAAATGAAACAAACCAAACTAAAAATAGGGTAATAATTTGTGTCTTACAAAGTAATGCAATGTAACAAAATATATGGTATTCAGACTCATTTATTTAAATTGAATTACTAAGATTTCTTATCACACAGTTTAAATAAATTATACTATATATAATATTTAATTCAATATATTGTAGTCAAACTTTAAACAGAAGAAGTAAATAGGAAGAAAAAAGGAAATGCAGATAATAGAGTAGATGAAATGAAAGAAATTAGTGTATAGCATAAAAGTCTTAATAACTAACTGATATTTTTTGTACTTATTTTTATAGTGCTATTTGCATTTCCTGTTTGAATAAACAACTTTTTTTGCCATTAAAAATTATCAAATATTATTGTATCATTAGAAAAATTCTGTATGAATAACTCCAAATTAAATACGTTCTATAATGCAATAGAGTAAAGAAAGGAAAATAGCATGAATATTTTATAAAATATACATAGAATTTTATTGATGTATATAGAATTTAAAATAAAGTACTTGGGACTTAATATGAATTTTTTTTTGATAAACCCTAAAATAAATAAATATATTTATTAAATATTTTATTAAGAATAGAATGAGTGAATAATTAATCCTGTTAATACTTTCTATGAGATTAAATTAAATTAAATATTTTGTAATAAAAACAACAATATCTCATGATATGTTTATACTATGCAATGATCTTATTATCTAGATTATAAATAACATAAGTAAACATTAAAAAATTGTGTAACAAAATAAATTAAATAAGACAAATAATTTCTATAACAAATAGGATGTGGCAATTACTACTTTATATAACATTATCTTACGTAAAATATTTCATAATAAAAATAAATTATATCATGATATATTCATACAATTTAACAATCTTAATATGTAAATGTCTAAATTGTAAATAATGTAAGTGAACATAAGAAAAGTGTAACAAATTAAATTAAAACTTTGGGAAACTCTCAATTAACTAATATATTTTATTTGATATGTAATACCTAAAGTTTAATATTACAAAAATTTTATCCAAATTTAAATAAATAAATTTGTCTTTAGTCTTCGAGTATTATATGTTAAAAATATAATATATAATTTATTTATTTATTTAATATTAGTATGCTAAAATTTTAAATTATCTACAATCTTCAAAAGTTTAAAATTTAAAATATATAGAATTACATGTATACTAATAAATGATTATCATCGTGTAAAAAATATAATATATAATTAATTAATTTATCTAATATTAGTATGCTAAAATTTTAAATTATAAAAAATCTTCAAAAGTTTTAAATTTAAAATATATAGAAATACGTGTATACTAATAAATGATTATAGTCATGTAAAAAATATAATATATAATTAATTAATTAATTTATTATTAGTATGCTAAAATTTTAAATTGTCTAAAATCTTCAAAAGTTGTAAATTTAAAATATATAGAATTACATGTATACTAATAAATGATTGTAGTTATAAATAATATATAATTTAAAAAAAGATTAATTTGATTAAATACAAAAATGACCTATTCAAATATTAATAAATAAAATACTGTATATTGAAATGAAATTATATTACTTAATAATATTTGAATTGTAGATAATATAAGTGAAAAGAAATAAAGGTGTAAGAATTAGTAAATGAAGTATAAAGTATTGATAAAATCTTACTTGATATGTATTTAATTTGACGTATGGAGCCTAAAACTTGATATTAAGAAAATGTTAACAAATTCTAAATTAAACAAATTTTATATTATTCTCTAGTTATTATATGTGAAAGATATAATATTTAAATATATATTCTTTTTATATAGAATATTGATAAAAAATTAAATATAAATGATTCATTATTATATATATTATTAACTACTACTAATATCTAAATTATAATCAGTAAGATTAAATATAAAATTAAATAAATAAAAAGAAGATGTAGATGCGAAAGTAAAGAAATGAATTAGTGCATTCTATACCTAATATTTAACTGGCTGAAAACACTGTTATCTTAAAAAGAGAGACCGTTAAATACACACTATAAGACAATTTATCTTAGGAGGCGCATCATGAGAAATGAAAAAGAAAAAAAGGGGGGAAAAAAAAAGGGACGCTTACTTTAGGTGGTTAGGTGAAAAGGAGAACTTGAGATTTAATGAGTAATATAAAATGAATACGTAGAAAACCTGATATAGTTAGTCACGATCGTCATGGTAACTACATTTGTTGTTTATAGGTCATTAGAGAATTTTTATTCTTTAATAGCTAGACTACACAGGCAGACCTGAAATATAAAAAGGAGTAATGGACAGCATTGGGGTGGAGCAATAATTATCGTGGCATAAATAATTTAAGATACGGAAAACATTTATACGCTTAAAGTATTAAGTAGTAGTCAAAGGAAAAAAACCCTAAACAGAGTTAAGTCATTGGGCCTGAGTGAATGTCTCCGGTTAGCCCACCACGCATGAAGTCAACATGAAAAGGGTATTGCTCAAAAAGCTATTCCTTGCTTCACAACGTCGAAAGAGTGCTTAGCTTCTGCACCCAACCGGTCCTAAAAGCCCCGTGCGCAGGGCTGAAGCATCACCCCAACCACGTTATCGCCACGGGCCACTCGACTGCAGTACAAGCTTGTCCCGAGTGGACGGCCCATTTAAATCGCGTGTGAGGGTTGACTCCATGTGCTTAGACCACTTGCTGCCAGTGCCTGTATAATCCAGCCTCCAAGCCCACCTTAACCAATAGTCAGTAAAACATACGAAGCGGGGACAGATCCTAGCTTTAATGATAACCCAGAGTGGAATGCTAAAGTTTGGCAAAAACCAGTTTACACTGCAGATGAAGATACCTGCTGACAGCCACCCGTTGTACAACTTGATGATGAGATTTCATCATACCCCAAATCTGTACAGAGAAATCCTAGGAAATGGATAGGGGAGATTCACTGTAGATTTTGTGCATTATTGTTTGACAATGACACGCTTAAAAATATTCGTTAACTAAAGACCTGTACGTCGACAACATTACAACAGGACACGGGATATGGCAATTGTTTGCTTATTTGTTTTTCACTGGGGATTATTCATGCAGATCAGATGATGGAAATTGTTACCAAAGACCTGACACTGGAAGGTTATCTCCAAGATTGTGTACATGCAGAGATGTATTTTTCCTGTCCCTGGCAATACCTCTATATCAACCCTATCAAAACTTATTGGCAGTGTAGTTACGGATGTTCTTGCTTGGACGTGAGGAATTAAGATACACCCTACCATTCAATTCCTCAAGAGAACTAGAGACTGTCAGAGAAAGTGTGCTGCTACTGCATATATCTGCCTCGCATTCTAAGGAAAGGGCAAATACCGATAGATCAAAACTACTTGTACAGGCTACTAAATGTTTATCCATATATTAATAACATTCCTAAAACTGAACCAAAGGTCTAGGAAAAATCTAGACCCAGCAAGAACAAGAGACATAGGAGGAACTCTTGTAATTGTTAAAAGAACTCCTGAGACTTTCCCCTAATAACAATGGTCCTCGCATCAATTCAGTGAATTTGCAGAAACCCGATTGAATGATGTTTGATATATCAATTCAAATGAAGCAACTTTCCATTTGGCATCGATCACCCAAGTTAGTGAGACTGAGCTTCCAGAAGGATTTTAGTGGCCACGTTGACATCATTCCTGGCCTGCATTTTGTGCTTGTCTAGCTGGGTTCCTATTAGAACCCATTGAAACAAGTACAGTAATTGAGTCATCTGATGGCCATGAGGCTAACTGCACTGGACATGGGTAGTTTCTCCGAAAACAACAGACATATAGGTTAGAATCTTTTGCAATCTATGTATTCCTGTTAGAAAAAACAAAAGAAACACAGGAAAAAGCAGAGCTTTAACGTAGAAATAGAAATGCAGAAACAGAGACACAACAACAGAAAGGGAGAAACATAAAACATCATCACATTGCATTTTTTACCAAGTGTTGCTGCACTTGGGGAGTTTTCTCTTTTCTTTGAGAGCTCCAATTACAACATTTTGCAGAGTGTCTATTTATAGACATTCAAAATATTACATTTCCTATTTTAGAAGTTAACCAAACTTAATACACTTTCACCAACTATTTTAGAAAGTGCATGACATTTTTTTTGAATTTTTTTTCTTAGATTAGGTATTTCCAACACTCTCCCTTAATCTAGAAAAAAAAAACACAACCTTAGTTAAGGCATACAAGCAAAATCCACCAAATTCGACAAAACAATGTATTCTATTGAAGTTATTCTGGCATACGTCTTTAAGGCAACAAATCCATAAAACATGCCATCGCAAATTTAAAGAGAACCTCCAACCCATGGTTTATAATAAAATAGTAGTAAACATCAGCAAATTCCCACAAGGTTGCAAAGCAGGTGTAGTTTAAACATCATCTGCAGTCCACCAAAAAATGATTTGATGGTCCAGATCATCGTGGCTGAACATTTCACCTTTGACCTGAGTCTGGAGAGCCATCTCCATATGAGACCAAGCCTTACTTTCCCCAGCTGAGCCATATCGTTCTTGTGCCTCCCTACGTGCAAAGAGGTGTAGGTCATTATCTCAGAGCTGGAGTCCGTCAAAATCTAGATCGTTTGAGGAATCAAAGTCTCCACAAAGGGTGAGCAGAGACAGATCGACATCATCATCATCCAAAAGTTTCGGCTGAAATATTGTCATCATCATCATTATCATTTTTTTGTAGATCCTTTCTGCTGAAAGATTTCTTCTTTGCATTTTTCTTTTGATTTTACAATATCACATCTTTCTTTTCCTTTTTCTTGTGGTGCTGCTGCTTCTTTTTCATCTTCATATGCTATCTCTTCCAGTTTCAACTACTTCCCACATATCACAAGCCTCAAAATAGACTTTCATCTTAACTGCCATAAAAGGAAGTTAACCCAAATGGAAGTAAGAGGGAATGGAGTAGAGAAGCTGTTTGAAGTCATGAACAAACACTGTTTTTCAAGGTTTTTATGAAGAGGAAAACGTGATGGTTTTTTCTTTTTTTCTCACAGCCCACTAAGACCATTTAAGCTCTGATACCATGTTAGAAAAAAATAAAAGAAACACAGGAAAAAGTAGAGCTTTAATGTAGAAACAGAAATGCAGAAATAGAGACACAACAACAGAAAGGGAGAAACATAAAACATCATCACATTGCATTTTTTACCAAGTGTTGCTGCACTTAGGGAGTTTTCTCTTTTCTTTGAGAGCTCCAATTACAACATTTTGCAGAGTGTCTATTTATAGACATTCAAAATATTACATTTCCTATTTTAGAAGTTAACCAAACTTAATACACTTTCACCAACTATTTTAGAAAGTGCATGACATTTTTTTTGAATTTTTTTTCTTAGATTAGGTATTTCCAACACTCTCCCTTAATCTAGAAAAAAAAAACACAACCTTAGTTAAGGCATACAAGCAAAATCCACCAAATTCGAAAAAACAATGCATTCTATTGAAGTTATTCTGGCATACGTCTTTAAGGCAGCAAATCCATAAAACATGCCATCGCAAATTTAAAGAGAACCTCCAACCCATGGTTTATAATAAAATAGTAGTAAACATCAGCAAATTCCCACAAGGTTGCAAAGCAGGTGTAGTTTAAACATCATCTGCAGTCCACCAAAAAATGATTTGATGGTCCAGATCATCGTGGCTGAACATTTCACCTTTGACCTGAGTCTGGAGAGCCATCTCCATATGAGACCAAGCCTTACTTTCCCCAGCTGAGCCATATCGTTCTTGTGCCTCCCCACGTGCAAAGAGGTGTAGGTCATTATCTCAGAGCTGGAGTCCGTCAGAATCTAGATCGTTTGAGGAATCAAAGTCTCCACGAAGGGTGAGCAGAGACAGATCGACATCATCATCATCCAAAAGTTTCGGCTGAAATATTGTCATCATCATCATTATCATTTTTTTGTAGATCCTTTCTGCTGAAAGATTTCTTCTCTGCATTTTTCTTTTGATTTTACAATATCACATCTTTCTTTTCCTTTTTCTTGTGGTGCTGCTGCTTCTTTTTCATCTTCATATGCTATCTCTTCCAGTTTCAACTACTTCCCACATATCACAAGCCTCAAAATAGACTTTCATCTTAACTGCCATAAAAGGAAGTTAACCCAAATGGAAGTAAGAGGGAATGGAGTAGAGAAGCTATTTGAAGTCATGAACAAACACTATTTTTCAAGGTTTTTATGAAGAGGAAAACGTGATGGTTTTTTCTTTTTTTCTCACAGCCCACTAAGACCATTCAAGTTCTGATACCATGTTAGAAAAAAATAAAAGAAACACAGGAAAAAGTAGAGCTTTAACGTAGAAACAGAAATGCAGAAATAGAGACACAACAACAGAAAGGGAGAAACATAAAACATCATAACATTGCATTTTTTACCAAGTGTTGCTGCACTTGGGGAGTTTTCTTTTTTCTTTGAGAGCTCCAATTACAACATTTTGCAGAGTGTCTATTTATAGACATTCAAAATATTACATTTCCTATTTTAGAAGTTAACCAAACTTAATACACTTTCACCAACTATTTTAGAAAGTGCATGACATTTTTTTTGAATTTTTTTTCTTAGATTAGGTATTTCCAACAATTCCCCCAGGAACTCAGGTCACATTTGACCTCTTCACCAAGAAGGGCCAATGAATCTTCATGGAGAATACAATGCCATAAATAAATGACAGTACATATCCTACGTTAATGTATGAGTACAAGGATGTATTGATTGTACAAAATCAAAAAGCGTAAGTGCATGACTACTTGAATTATGCAACCTAAATGATGACACAATTAAATGTTGAAGAAAGACTAGCATCTATCTGTCGAGTGGGATAGGAAGGAACATTTCCCCAAAACATTCCTTGTTGCTGCTGCTGATGGAATCCCCATACACAGCAGTGAAACCTGTGAGAATAATGATGCCATGAACTCCGGGCACTTCAACACAAGTCCACATTAGCACAGTCATGTGTTAATGAGACTAACTTCCAAGTAATCAGATAGTTGCAGACTCACAGACTCTACTGTTCAGTCTTTCAAGACATCTATCACAGATAACATAAATATATACTACATTTATGACCTCCATCCTAGGAAAAATAAAAGTTAAAAGTTCAGAGGAAAGATAACAGAGTGCAAACGGAGACACAATTATCTAACCATCAGTGCAATATTAACATCTTTGCCTCCCCAGTAGTTACATTTCCGAGGACTGGATAAATAAAAAGGCAATGGAAAACTAGGAGACAGATATGCGCCATCTGCAATCTTCGGCAAAAATGCAAGTGCAGATACGAGGCTAACACTTAGGCTTTAAATAGCATTTAGAATAAATATATCCAAGACTATATGGTGCATCATAGATTAGGCCAGTAGTAAAATGGATGTTTACGGCCATGAAATGCATTACAGGAACACAAATTTTAACAGTTCCATGCCAGGTTTACTAGGATCGATAAATTTTAACCAAAGAAGACATTAACCCTACATATATCTTGTAATGGAAAAGAATCTAAGAATCTGACCCCGATAAAATGCAGCACCACCTTATGAGTTAGGCTTGTACATGTATATATTAGAGAAGGTTCGTGCTTATTATTAAAGGAGTAACAAACTACTACAAAATTTGAACGTGCTAACAAGTAACTGCAAACCAGAGAAAGCTAACAGAAATCTCATAAGTAAAAGATTACCTTTACTTTGCGCATATAAAACATATTCAAAAAGTATAAGGAACTAGCAAGGATGATGCCACATATCCCTGGTACGATGGACGGTTTCCATGATGATAAAAGAAGTCACGTTAAATTGAACCAGCTTTCAGCATCAGAGCCATGTGTACACATAAAAGAAAGTACAATATATCATTGCGTACATGACATATAATTAGATGCTATCTATGTCTGACTACCATCCTAGGAACTTTTCAAAAAATTACGAGAAGGAAAAGGAACCTAGTAACTGAACCATAATGAGACTAATGAAAACAGTTAAAAAAAATATAACTTTGCATTGCAACAAACCAAGACACTGGTCTGAAATCAAGCAACCAAATAGGTCGATAAAGAAATTTAGTGCACGAGTCAGGCCCTAAAGGTCGTGAGCACACATCTTTGGAACAACTTTAATTAAAAGGAGTTAAGAACAATTTCATTGCATGTAACTGTAGTGCAGAATCGCATTGACCATAATGTTTGGACATTAAAGAACAGAACAATTGAAGAGAGCATCCAACACCTCATTATTCATCGCATGGAAATGAAGAACAGCCTTGGTACATCAAAATAGATAACTCATACAAACTGAGGATGGAGGTTGGAATGAGGGAAGGCTGCCAAAAATACTATGCCAGTGTATCTATTCCTACTGCACAGACCCAACACCAGAGAGTGTCATCAGTTAAACCAATCTGAGTAGGGGATGCATAGTTAGTTGACTGCTATGTTTGGAAAAGATGTTGCACAGAGATTAAGCAGAGCTAATTTTAGGCCACAAAAAAGCAGCATATATGCAAGGTTGGACTATGTCTTTTCAGAAACAAATAGAGCAAACAAGTACTCACATATTCATTCTTGGTCTTAGCTAGAGTTGGATAATAGTCCTGCCCCATGGAATCAACCACCAACATCTAATGATAACATAGTCAAAACACATAAATGTCATCTGTATTCTGGTGTATAATGCATGGAACCTAATTTACGAATAAAAGAGTCTAATTATGTCAATAAAGGAGTTAATTTGTAAATAAATGAGTCTAAGTATGTCAATGAAAAGATTGTGAGTAATACCTTGTTATCCACTACTCTGTCTTCTGTTGTACCATCATTTTCGAAGGCAGATGATGTACTATGTTCCTCATTACTTGAATTACCAACAATTAGAGGATATCTACGGATGTTATGGCCTGTAGACCGGCATCTTGTGTACTTCTTCCTCGTGGATGCTTTCGCTGGGGCACCTTTAGTCTTCACCCTTAAAGGGTCCTCCACAGCAACTTTTACAGGAGGCTTTTGGGATTGAGGGAGTTTTAATCCAATCTCTTGTTACCTCCTGAACTTTGCTGTCAAATCTGAAATGTTTTTCCTTGCTTTTTGGAATGATTCAGCACTTTGGGAAGCAAAATAACACATCTGATTTGTGCTAGCTACCAAAGCTGCACATCGTAATTGAACAAGTCTTTCCGCAGCATCACTACTGCCCCCCTTTGCAGCCAAATCAATGGATTTGCAGCCCTTGGTCCACCTATTGCAAACCAAACTTGCTGGAAGTGATTGAATATGCTCATGTTCCATCACACAAAGGATATGTGAGCATGGTATTCCCTGTGACTCATAGTGGGAACATAAACACATGAAAATCTTCGCATTTCTATCATAATGCACCTGCCACTGCTGCTGTGGTTGACGGTAATCACTCACTTCATAAGTGATTATTGTATTCTTAACATCACGAGGTGTTCCAATCAAAGCAATCATGTCATTTAACTAAACCTTAAACTTCTTAAAAATTTCTCTTGTATATATTGTCGCTGCACTGCTTTCAATACTATGCAATGGGGAAGTCATGACTGTTTCACCATACGATGATGCAAAATCCGCATTTAACTCATTGTTACGGTAGTGGGACAAAGCACGTTCAAAGTGGTGGAGGAACTCGATTAGGCTATCTTTGGCTTCCACATAATTCTTTATAAATGAATTTATTCCTTACACATTGAAGTGGTGCGTATCCCTGCAAAGAATTTTTCCCTCAACCACGTAGTAGCCCACATTTGACGTCTTTTATACATTTTATCCACCCACTTATGATCACAAACATTATACTTTGCTAATAGTTTCTCCCATTTCATCTCCCATTGCTCTATGCTCAAGTTGGCATATATGCAATTCTTAAACT
Organism: Sindora glabra; assembly: GCA_020226215.1. NCBI lineage: Eukaryota > Viridiplantae > Streptophyta > Magnoliopsida > Fabales > Fabaceae > Sindora > Sindora glabra. The sequence continues at coordinate 109,481,618 of CM035226.1, forward strand.
CCTCAGAGAAGCCTTCTTGCTTTATATTCATTTTTGCATTTCTATGTAAGTGCCATGCACACAATCTATGTATGGATCCGGGAAGTATTTCCTTTATAGCTTTCCTTATAGCCTTATCCCCATCTGTCACAACAGCATCTGGCTTCTTCTGTCCCATGCCTTCCAATAAAGCCTCCAGCACCCATTTGTAGGTATCAATTGTTTCATCTACAAGTAAGTTACAAGCAAACACAGTTGTCATATTATGGTGATTCACTCTAGAGAATATCATTAGCAGCTTGTTGTATTTATTTCTCTTATATGTCGTGTCAAAAGCTAGGACATCGCCAAAAATTTTATAGTCTAATCGGCTTATCCCATCACACTAAAATAAATTTTCTAATTGACCATCGTTGTTAGTTGTGAACTTCACAAACATCATTGGATCATTATTGGTCTAGGCTTCCAAGTAGCCAAGTGCAGCAATGGCATCACCATCAGCCACTAATAATCGTTTTTGCTTATCCAAATAATTGTACAAATCCTTCCTACAAAAATCAACGCTTGCAGGACCTCCTGATTGCCCGCACATATATCCCATAATATGTGAAGTTTTCACACAATATGACCGCATAGAATCCACTTGCGCAGCATCTGCCTTATTCAATGATCGATGGCATGAGATCAAGTGGACATGCTTGGAAGGGGCTAGGTCGTGATTGTGATCCACACATATTTTCACCACTTTCCATTTGCTTGTCTTCTTATCAAGCTTGACTCGAAAACAAGCTTCGCAATTAGTTCTTGTCAATGGCTTAGGCTCCCGCACCCTATCAACCATGTTTAGATGTTTCTTAGCTCTAGTGCCTTCTCTCGAGCAAACAAATTGATGCCATAACATGCCACCTTGACTATCATGCCCACAATCATCCTTTCTTATACTAAAACCAACACACTTTGCATACTTCATGTACCATTCCATTGCTACTTCATGCGTGTCAAATTCTAATTGCACTATGTCACTACTGGTTAGATGCATCTTCTCATTCTCCTCATCTCTATTGGCGTAATCATTCTTGACCTCGTTCCCTTTGCTACTACTGCCAACAACCTTACTATGCAACTGCTCCTCTGATTGCCCATAGTCATCTATGTCATATGCTTCCACATAATCAGCATCCATCTTCTGCATGTAAAGGGTGTCAATAACACAAATAGTTAGGAAAGGACTGACACAAAACTTAACAGCATGGGTAAGTTTACCAAACATAAAATATATAACTAAGCATTGACTATTTTCATTGCATCATATTTCACCACTTTTTAAGTGTTGCAATCTACCTAGGTTGTCTAATATGGTTGGCCTGGGGACATTTTACAGTGGCACAGCATTTGGACAAGTTACTTGACATTTTAAAGTGTTTTACATTTCATAGTATGTAGCATTTACCTCTGTCCTCCATTTTTAAGTTAGCTCACTTAGCATGCATTATTATCTCACAAACTACTACTCAAAATAACTAAACAGCTTTAACTGTAATCACCTGGCTGTGTGACAATCTATTTGGCAACAACTCATTTTGCAGGTTTAAATTTTTACTAGAATGACACTCACACAGTATTACATCTTTAGCGTATGCATGTCCTTCACAAACATGCGGCCAAAATATTTTACATAGACGTTTACATTCCTAAACAACTATATAGGGAGAAGGGTGTGGTGTAGGCTACCAAAATAGACCTAAGATTAGTGACAAATGGAATAACACTGATGATTGTACTATTTGCACTTCCTCTAGTTACTGGGTCAATAGCTTGGCTAATGAAACTATTTCACTGCGTGCACTAGCTAAAGCAAAAAATGTTGGGACAATGACAACTTAGTTTCAGGTCATCCATAACTTATGAAGACTGAGGCAACCAACGTGTAACTCATGGATATACCGAGGAAAACAGAGGTGTCACTATCAAAATAGGAGTGCACAGCTCAATTTCAAAAGCAGAGAAGTACTTTGGGTGAGTTTACATGCGGTTTAATTTTCCTATGCCCTAGCTTTAAGTATTACCCCTTTAGCTATTGATGGTCTTCCTTCAAATTGAAAGTTTGACCCAAAAACACTAGGCATTACGTTATCTGACTATCTCATTGCTCCTATCTGATGGGTATCAGATCAATAAAATACCTAACTTCCTTATTGGATTAAGAAAGCTTCTTTTTTACTAGTCGACAGCATACAAGTGTTTCCTACAAAGGAAACCATGAATGATTAATAAATTCCAGTCCACACTACATACCTCGAAATGTCAGCAACTGTTTGTCTGTAGTCCCATGCTGGCCAACTTAAATATTACTCCAAGGATCATTGTGCCATCGAGTTTACTAACTTGGAGACTGCCTCGATAATGTGGGTTGCTAGCTTGACACCTTAGTCTGCTCGTCACATACTCACAAGGGCTTCACAGAAGTCGGCAATCTACCACGATAAATTGCGATTCGCAGCACCGCACCCCCACTGCATTGTCACCTTATGGCGAAAATAACGTGGTTCAGCTCTGGAAATAGCTGCTGTATTGTTTGTTTTTGTACTGGCATTTGTTTCCTCCTTTCCTTGCTGCAGTTTTGTTTCTTTCTCTGACGAGATAAATCTGACTTCAGGGCAACCAAGTCTTGTTGCTGATTTGGCCAGGTTGGAAGCTGACTGGGCATGGTACAGAGCTTCTGCAATTGGTCACTTGGGGGGAATTACTAATTTTGCACATTAACTAGGCGATTTTTCATATAATACAATTTATGACAGTTTTTGAAGTATGCCAATTGTCTTCTGCCACGTGCCCAGGGTTCCTAAACCCTTAATTACTAAAAGACATAATAGACAGCACCTACATTTTGACTACTTTAGCTTGTGGAGGAATTGTTTAACTTGTGCTTTTTTTTTCTATTAGAAAAATGTCTTTGTATATGTAAGTACTAGTTTTGGGATATTCTATTCTTCAGTTAACGGGCAGTTGTGAATTTGTGATTTTTCTGATGCTTTCAATCGGATGAAGTTCACTTCTAGTATCATTGCCTTGTTTTTATCCTCTCTTAAAATGAAAAAATAATCCTCTCATGGTTCTGGCAATTTTTACATGTCCATTGGATTATTTCAAATGGAGCATTGTTATGCTGCCATGATATTAGGATGTTAGACTTTTGAGATTTTCCTTTGATATTCAAATCAGCTCATATGTTTTATTAAGCTAGTTAACCTGAGTTTTGGTTGCTGAATGTATTATTGAATATGGCTGAATACTATGATTTTGATTGTATTATAATTTAGGTGAAAAAGTTGTTCAAATAACCATGCCTAAATATAAGTTCATGTATGGGTTAATATCTATTATTGTACTAGTTTTTCTGCATATATATAAGGCAGAAATATGAATGAAAAAGTGACTTTTGCTGCTATCCTTCCTCTCCTGCGTTTTTTCACTCTGGTTTTTCTTTATGTTCTCTGTTTTCTCTGGTTTAATAACATAGGAGGATTTATTTTCAATAACAATTTCCAGTTCACTATGTAAATTTTGAAGCTTTGAACTCTGGAAATTTGGTGACTGCATTGTTACGACCTCTCTATTTTTTTTGGTATTTTGTGTTTATCACTACAGTTGTCATTTTGGAACTGTGGCATTGACAAATATATTTGAAATCCTACAGCTTAAAGGTGGTGCTGGTTCAACGAGACAATATGTTCATGGGTGCAGTCCTGTACGAGCACGGAAAGTTTGTGGATATCATTCATCAAAAAAGTTATTTGCAATTGTATTATGCTTCTGAATAGATTTTCATTTTGCAAAGACAACCTGATTTATTGATTAATGCTAATATCTGTGTTTTCTTATTCTGTGATCTGTGTTTTCTTATTCTGTGCAGCGCGCTTGCAAACCATCCTGAGATCCCCTAGCTTCCAACCCGCGTGATTTTTCCGCTTTATTTTTCCCCTAGACTACTCAGCTTCAATCAACGTCTTTCCAATTCCTCTCCTTGGGATCAAACTCTCGAGCTTGTGGTTCCATTCTATTTGGATTCATTTCTTTTCTGTGACAATATGGCAACGCCAGTTTCTGCAATTGGTTTTGAAGGCTAAGAAAAGACTGAAGGGGCTGGAAATATCATTTTTCCACCCATGAATGTTTCTTGACCCTGAAGGAAGGGGTCTACGATCTCTGACAAAATCTCAGTTGGATGAGATTTTAGCACCAGCTGAGTGCTCCATTGTTTCTTCATTGTCAAATGCTGAGGTTGACTCTTACGTTATCTCAGTGTCCAGCCTCTCTGTTTACCCATACAACATCATCTTAAAACTTGCGGTACTACTAAGTTACTGCTCTCAATCCCACCCATTTTGAAGTTGGCTGAGCTGCTATCTCTTACTGTTAGATCTGTAACATACACCCGTGGCAGTTCTATTTTTCCTGGAGCACAGTCCTATCCGCATAGAAACTTCTCCGAGGAAGTTGCGGTCCTGGATATCTACTTCGGAAAGCTTGGAGCAGGCAGCACCGCTTATATTATGGGTGGATCAGACACACCTGAGAAATGGCATGTGTACTCTATTTCTGCTGCACCACTGCGCCCATTTGACTCTGTTTACAAAGAACCATCTACCTCAGCAGCCCTGATGACTGTCAATTCCAGTATCACAAAGATTCTTCCGAATTCAAAGATACGTGATTTTGACTTTGAACCATGCGCTTTCATTAATATCCCTCCAGTGTGTAAGCTAGGATTTCAATTTTTAGCTGTTGAAGTTGTTGGAAACCTTGACGAAAGTTAAGATATCATCCACAAGATGGTTCCCGGGCAACATCATTATATATGCTTTTTATTCTCTTTGGGTTTGCATGCCTCATAGACAGTCTAACATCCTTTAAATGCTTGTCTCGCATAAGACGAATACATTACTTTGCCTCTGCTTCCGGTTCAGAGAAAGATTCTGTGTTTTTTGTGATAAAAAGATAACTGGATCCCGTACCATGGTACGTTTGGAACATTCAAATTTTTTCCTTTATCAATGGATGCTTTGGAAGAACTTCTGGTCAGACTGAAAATTAAGAAGCCCTTTGTATTTTCTACAGCAGACCATCAGGTTTTTTTGTCTATCTTTTCTTTTTGTAAAAGTAATTAAAAGGGAAAATTTTAAGGTGCCTCCAGGATTTCTAAACCCTAAACCCTAAATCTTGATTTCATTCGATGGATGAGATTGTGCCACATACCCAAATTTAGAAACTCCTGAGGACACTGTAATTTTTTCCAATTAAAAGAGAAAAAGATAAAAGAAAACTACAAGACCTTTACTTAGAAAGAAAGTACAATAGCGTTTCCATTTCATAACTCTTGAGAAGAATTCACCATCAACAATCGCATATGTGTAGACTAAACAAAGCATCTGCAAATTTGCTAGTATTTTGTCGTGGAGAGTATGCCCTGGGTGCATATGTCACGGGTCATGACTCATGATACCTCTGGATTCTTTGGTGCCATCAAGAAAATGGGCTCTTTTATGGTCTCAAGTTAGGATAGTAATCTTCCAAAATAGTGAGCTGGCCTGCTGAAGATTTTCTTGGCCTTTTCTCTAATAAATTTGGCCCAGCCTTCCAATAAGAGAATTCAGAAACCAAACAGATCAGTACTGAAATCCGGAATGGCTTTGGGCTGGGATCAGCCCGTTGACATGCGGTGACCCAATTCCGAATTATAGAAAAAGCTAGTAGTAAAAATGGCATAACTTGGAAGTCAGAGATAGAACATCTCAGCCTTACTACTTTGATATGTACAGCAAGCAGTATGTTATTATTACAGTTTAATAAGTTATACAACTGTGACTTTATTTAATCCTTATGTGTAATATGGAATTGACCTTCTCTAATTATATTTACCCGGGCTGAGACCCCATAAAAGAGGCATAGTTCAATTCCTACGTTTGTTTCTTTTTAAAATATGTTATATTCTGCCGAGAAACCCTAGTCCCCTATTCCACTATCAAAGACTCCATGAAATAGATTTCCATAGTCTATGTCTCATTCCTCCACTTCTCTTTGGTAATTTCTATTTTATATTTCTATCTCGTCCTTTTCCTCCAATTTTTGTTCTTTCTATAGGAAGATAAGCGGTGATGAAACCTATGTATATATATATATTGGTTTTCTAGTTAGTTTTTCTACTTTTAATACTCTCGAGATCATCTTCATTCTTCTCAGCCCTTTAGCATTAGGTTCAATCAGAAATCGTGCACCTATTGTTTTATCTGTTGGATTTTCCAATTATTATGACAATCTGCAGTTCTATTTCCAAGTAGTTTTCATAGAGCACCAATTTTTTTGTCTATTGAATTTTCCAATTATCATGACAATCTGCAGTTCTATTCCCAAGTAGTTTTCATAGATCATTGGCAACTCATGCTTAGTTTTCTAATTTTATTGATGCTAGTTAGGTCAATTTGTGCAATTTAGAGGTATCTTCAACTATTAATTCTTGAAGTAGTAATTTGTTGAGTTAACAGTTTAGAATTATTATCAAACTCAATTATGTGATGATTGCTTATGTCTTTATTTTTCAATCCATTGATATCTTTTAAGTTTATAAAGGCTTATTGCAATTTATAAGATGAATTATGGTCTAAACTATTGGTCCAAGTGATTTGAGAATCTCTTTGGGGAGATATTGTCAACATCTATGTTATCTAAATTCTGAAATAATTCTATCATTTGTCTTCTTAGCTTATATGCCAGTGTTGTCCCTTGTGTGGTTAGTGTGGAGTTTCATCTGATTACTTTGACAAGAAAAATGGGTTCAAAAAATAGTTTATTGGCTAACAAATTATATTCTACTTGTGAGAAAGGGTATTGTGTAATGAAGGAGAAAGGATGCAAAAAGCTTTGTATTTCTAATGAACAAAAGAAGAAAAGGGTAAGCATTCGCAAAGAGAGAAAACCTCAAAATAACCATGTCTTAATGAATTAGTCTAAGATGGTAATTTGAATGTAGAGGTTGTATTGTCTCTCTCTCTTTTTTTTCTTTTTATGGAATTAGTAACCTTTAAGGAGAATTATTATCATGAGATTAGTCAAATTACAAATAGAGGCTATTATCCATTAACTTTGGATAATTTGTTCTCTAACATTTTGATTAGGGTGTTTAAGGAAAAAATATTGACAACATGTAATTAATGGTGATGAAGTTAACAAAAGTAGAATGTTAGTGTTAAAAGTAATCAAACTTAAGGAATAAAATCAAGCATTAAAATCTAACATTGTTGAATTATAGGAAAGTTATTCATTGGTTGAAGGATGATATAATTGTTTAGCCTAAAATGTAGAACTTAAAGGACAATTGCAATTGTTGGAACAACCTTAGAAATCTAGGGTGGAAACATGTCATTGTGGTTCATTTTGAAACAAATTTAGAAAAACTAGCTTCTACAAAATGCTTTGAATCTTTCATGTCATTAGAGGCAAGTAATACTCTCCATAGTTCTTTTTAAGAAAGAAAAGGTGGTGTAGTTTGTTCAAGTTGTGGATACGGTTAGACATGTATTGGCTAAATATATCAAGCCTTATAAGGACTAATGCATTTTTAGATAAGATTAAGCATTACCTTTTTATTTTATTTAAAATCCTTTAGGATCCCAATCACATAGTAGTCTTTCTTAGACAAGTCTTACAATGCAGATTACCATGTTAGGTATCTAGGAATTACTAGTTTTTATCATGATTCTAACCTAATCATGATCGATGTGCAATCCACTTTCTAGTTGTGCACAAGCCTATTTCAATTTAATTATTACATTTTTAATTAATGTATGGTTATTTATATGGCAAAAGAGAAGATATTAAATGAGAAAAATGTTTAAATCAATTTCCATAAAAGAGTTTATAAAAGATAAGAAAGTTAGATTTATTTATAAGTGCTCCTATGATGAGGATAAGTTAATCTAATTAACTCATAAAGAATCTAGCATATATTTCTATTATCCAAGTCTACCAATAGAATAAAGCCCTAAAATATACTTTATGAACAAATGTCTTGTGTTATCATACAACAAAATAATTAGCTTCCATGAAGTCTTGCTCTAAGGAGGTGATAGTAGAAGTTTGACTTGTATATCTATAAAATAAAACATGGGAGAGGGAGTATAAGGGTTTAATGAGTGAATAATCCAATATAAATAAACAAATAATAGATTTATCTTACTAACTGGATTATCTTCTTGTAAAATCCAATATAGTAAAACATTCACAAATATTAACTTATACATCGAGTAGCCAAGAAAGGTTCATTGCAATCATACTATCATATTCATTCCCAAATGGCCTTAAGAGGCTTAATCATAATCATATCCATTATCATTATATCACATAAAGTAACTAATGACATTTAGGATTCAAATCCAATTCACAAATGTATAACAATGAACAATATAAAATATGCATCCACTTTATGACTTCCCGATTTAGCCTTATATCTTTCACAAACTTTTCATTCTTGTCTTTTCAATCTTATACCTTTTACAAATATATTATTGAGAATTTCCTATCTAGTGCTCACATTGCCCTTATCATATTCTTTATTTCACATTTAGCTTAAAGCTTTCATTTCCCACATTATGGGATAAATCATAGTTATCACATCAATTAAACCAAACCATGCCTTAATGCATGACTACTATAATATATATTCACTTGCATAAATAACTATCATAAGTATATTCACATCATGTTAAATAACATTACTATGACTAAATGTGTGCTCATATAACATATTCCATTTCATAATTAAGGTAACAAGTTCATTTTATCACACATCACATAGCATAACATCTAAATCCTCATTTTAGATCATAAACAACATGAAATTTTTATTTTTCAATGTCTATCATGGTATAATACCTTTATAGGTATTAGAAAGAAGTCTAAATATTTATTAATTCAAAATAAGTTTAATTCATAAAAATAAAGCAGGCAAAGCACTTCGTAAAACTCTTTAGCCATTCTAGTAACATTTGAATATAATGAAGCATTTTGCAGATTGTTCTCCAATTTTAATGAATTTTAGGCTAGGTAAATGCTTCATAAATAACTTTATAAAGCTCTTCATAACTTCCACTAACATCTTCTCATAGTGAAATGATTTGGGAATTGCTTCTTAACTTAGTGTAATTTAGGCCTAAGAAGCTCTTTAGAAAGAGCTTCACATGTAAGCATAGTTTGATTTCCTACAAGTTTTTCACTATTCCTACACCATACATATTTATTACTTGCTAAATCATTAGCCACTAAAAAATATTCACATTTGACAGTTCATACAAGCATTCTATAACAGTTACTCAATCCAACATAAACCAAGCTAAAATATATGTAATCCAATATTTTGATATAACCATCCAATTTAAACAAAATCAATAAGTTTAAGTTAGAATATTCACTTTGTAAGCCTAGGCAACCTATATCCAATAAAGGATAAATTAAGTATTTTTAAAACTTTCATCATTTTAAAATTTTTTTTTGAAAATCTTTTGATTTTGGAATATTATGAGGATAATTTTAATTTAAACAAATCCAAAAAGTTTTATGAAGATGTTTGCATTCAAGATATATCAATTTAATGAATTTATCACAAATTAATTCATTTAATTATGCATACATAATTCATCAAGAAGCTAATATATAAAAATATATCTTTTAAGTATTTGATCACCTAAGTATCAACATAAAGCATTATAATACAATATATTCAATAATTTCATTAACTATGCATAACAAATTATCAAGAAGCATGTGTATAGATATAAATTTTTTTAAAGTATTCAATCATCCAAGCATAAACATAAGGCATTGAAATAAAATATATTCAATAAAAAATAGAGCACATAATTAAAATATAAATAAGATAAGGGTAAAGACATCAAGCATAAGGAATTTACAATGATTCCCTTTTGAATATCCTCTTTAAGGTGTATATCTACTCTCTAAACTTTCCAAAGTTGTATTTCAATCTTACTATCCCTTCAAGTTTCAATCAAGTACTTGAAGAAGCTTGTTTACAAATTCCTTACTTCTTTCTTGAGTAAAATCTCTTTTTACAAGGGATAGTTCACCATCTCACTAAAATTTCTAAGGAATATGTCACTCTTTCCAATGAGAGATTAATTTAAGATAGAGAACAACTATAGAGTGGATGAAATAAATAAAGCACTTAAGAGTAATAGAATTTCAAAATAAAGAGCTCAAATTATGATTTTTATGAAAGAAGGAGTAATTAATATTAAATAATGAAATTCATAGTCTTATATGTGTTGTATTTAATGTTTCTTAGCTTTTATAAGAAGTTCAAAATGATATATAGTCACTTAGAACACTTAAGAATGAAAACTAGCTATTTTTTACTATTGTTTTGTGGAATTTTCACACTAGAGGTATAACAATTGACTATGGTCCTTTTTCTACCAATATGCAGTGATCTAGAGGGTAATAGTTAAATGTTAGATGTAATAGTCGATTGTGAGACCAATAAGGCCTAACATTAATTTTAAAAGATTATAACTCTTTTATTTTAAATCTGTTTTGAGTAAACAACCTATTGTTGGAAACATATTTGAGTCTAATTTCAAATAAAACTAGATTCATATATATATATATATATATATATATATATATAGTTTTTAAGATATGATTAAAATAATAAGCAAATATAATAAAAGACTAGATACAGAAAATAGGTTTTAAGATATAAATTGAAAAATTCATAACTCTTTCATATCTAAATAATTTTAAGCAAATTACTTATCATAAAAATCTCTTTAGTCTATTTTCCTTGGAAAGGATTTCACAATTAAATAACATATATTTTATGGGAAATTATTAAAATAATAAGCAAAGATAAAAAAATACTAAAATGTAGAAAATTAATTTCTAGACTTAACTTGAAAATTTTATAACTCTTTTACATCTTGATCATTTTAAGCGAATGATCTATTTATGGAAGGATATTTGAGTTTATTTTGACATGAAAAATATTTCATGATTAAATTACATATAATTTATAAGATATGCTTAAATGAGTGATCGAAGGTCAAAATTAAAAAAAATAAAAAACTCATATCTCATTAATTTTTGAAATGTTCTATAGGCTATTTTGTAAAAGAATGGAGTATGTTTTTAAAATAGTTTGATGATTATAAGATAAAAATATTTTTAAGTTCTATATTATGAAAAATTCTAATTTACAAGAAAATCTAATTTTAAAAAGAAAAATTACACTATGAAGTTCTTAGACTTTTCTTAATGCTTCTAGAGTTCTAAAACTTAAATATTTCAATTCTTCAATACTTGAATTATCTTTTCTTTCTTGTATTTCTTCCTTTTTTTCCTAGCTTAAACATGATAAGATCTCATATTATTTTGCTTTAATACTAACTCTTCTTTTTCTTCTTGGACTTTTCTTTATTAAGTATATAAACTTTGCAAACCATATAGTTAGTCCAATCTAATACTTAGAAATATGATATGTGTGATTTATACATAGCAAATATAACAAGTTATCATAGAATTATATGTAATCATCATATCATATATATATATTATTCAATCATATGCCTAGTGATACTTATGTAAGATATAGTTGTTTTGGCACATAATCAAGCATTGTTATTATAATCATAATATAGCATGTCTATTGAAGATTTTATAATACTTTAGTATAAAGATATGGAATGCTATTATAACACTTATATGTCATTATCAAAACTTATCATATAAAACCTTAGGACTACCACACTCACTTAGTATAAAGCAGGAAGCTAGGAGATTGAATTTGATATTCTTTAAGCCTAATCACATCATATTTAAAAAATTCTTGGTTAGGGTTCTATTCCCTTTCTTGAAACCAAAATTCCTTCAATTTTCTTTAAACCAAAGAAGATGAAAGGGAATTCTAATAAGGATAATGTTCTTACTTTGATTAGATGAATAATTTGGAGAAGATTGATACTTTTCCTTACTAATCTTCAGGAAAAATGATGTAAAGGAAGAGGGGATAGGAGAAGAAGGTTTATGCCATTTAGAAAATAAAGAAGGAAAAGATAAGGGTGTCCCTGAAATAAGAAAAAGCCTAGAGGTATTTTTTAAATTATTCATTTAATCACCTCCATACTTACATACTCATTTACAATAACTTAAAATCTCATATCTTAATATTGTACAAAACTTTTCTCTTTTATTTCTCACTAAATCTATATGCCTATAATTCATTTATATCATTTTATCAAAATTTTTCTATACACATACAAGTTTCATTTTAACCAACAGCTCACTAGTTATTCTAATTATTTTCCTCACAAAATAAATTGAAATTATTATATTTTAAGGAGGGTGTAATAAGTCTGTAGTCTTTCTCCATGG
>CM035226.1:109494134-109712046 GCA_020226215.1 Sindora glabra
AGTTAGTTTTTCTACTTTTAATACTCTCGAGATCATCTTCATTCTTCTCAGTCCTTTAGCATTAGGTTCAATCAGAAATCGTGCACATTGTTTTATTTGTTGGATTTTCCAATTATCATGACAATCTGCAGTTCTATTCCCAAGTAGTTTTCATAGATCATTGGCAACTCATACTTAGTTTTCTAATTTTATTGATGCTAATTGGGTCAATTTGTGCAATTTAGAGGTATCTTCAACTATTGATTCTTGAAGTAGTAATTTGTTGAGTTAACAATTTAGAATTGCTATCAAACTCAATTATATGATGATTGCTCATGTCTCTATTTTTCAATCCATTGAAATCTTTTAAGTTTATAAAGGCTGATTGCAATTTATAAGATGAATTGTGGTCTAAACTATTGGTCCAAGTGATTTGAGAATCTCTTTGGGGAGATATTGTCAACATCTATATTATCTAAAATTTGAAATAATTCTGTCATTTGTCTTCTTAGCTTATAAGCCAGTGTTGTCCTTGTGTGGTTAGTGTGGAGTTTCATTTGATTACTTTGACAAGAAAAATGGGTTCAAAAAATGGTTTATTGGCCAACAAATTATATTTTACTTGTGAGAAAGGGTATTGTGTAATGAAGGAGGAAGGATGCAAAAAGCTTTGTATTTCCAATGAACAAAAGAAGAAAAAGGTAAGCATTTGCAAACAGAGAAAACTTTGAAATAACCATGTCTTAATGAATTAGTCTAAGATGGTAATTTGAATGTAGAGGTTGTATTGTCTCTCTCTCTTTTTTTTTTCTGTTTATGGAATTAGTAACCTTTGAGGAGAATTATTATGATGAGATTAGTTAAATTACAAACAAAGGCTATTATCCATTAACTTTGGATAATTTGTTCTCTAACATTTTGATTAGGGTGTTTAAGGAAAAAATATTGACAACATGTAATTAATGGGGATGAAGTTAACAAAAGTAGAATGTTGGTGTTAAAAGTAATCGAACTTAAGGAACAAAATCAAGCATTAAAATCTAACATTGTTGAATTATAGGAAGTTATTCATTGGTTGAAGGATGATATAAGTTTTTAGCCTAAAATGTAGAACTTAAAGGACAATTACAATTGTTAGAACAACCTTAGAAATCTAGGGTGGAAACATGTCATTGTGGTCATTTTGAAACAAATTTAGAAAAATTGGCTTCTACAAAATGCTTTGGAGCTTTTATGTCATTAAAGGCAAGTAATACTCTTATAGTTCTTTTTAAGAAAGAAAAGGTGGTGTAGTTTGTTCAAGTAGTGGATAGGTTAGACATGTATTGTCTAAATGTCTCAAGCCTTATAAGGATAATGCATTTTTAGATAAGATTAAGAATTACCTTTTTATTTTCTTTAAAATCCTTTAGAATCCCAATCACATAGTAGTCCTGCTTAAACAAGTCTTACAATGCAGATTACCATGTTAGTATCTAGAATTACTAGTTTTATCATTATTCTAACCTAATCATGATCAATGTGCAATCCACTTTCTAGTTGCCATAAGCCTATTTCAATTTAATTATTACATTTTTAATTAACTTATGGTTATTTATATGGCAAAAGAGAAGATATTAAATGAGAAAAATATTTAAATTAATTTCCACAAAGGAGTTTATAAAAGATAAGAAAGTTAGATTTATTTATAGTGCTCCTATGATGAGAATAAATTAATCTAATTAACTCATAAAAAATCTAGCATATATTTCTATTATCCAAGTCTACCAATAGAATAAAACCCTAAAATATACTTTATGAACAAATATCTACAAAAATAATTAGCTTCCATAAGTCTTGCTCTAAGGAGGTGATAGTGGAAGTTTGACTTGTATATCTACAAAATAAAACATGGGAGAGGGAATATAGGGTTTAATGAGTGAATAATCCAATATAAACAACCAAATAATAGATTTATCTTACTAACTGGATCATCTTCTAGTAAAATATAATATAGTAAAACATTCACAAATATTAACTTATACATCGAGTAATCAAGAAAGGTTCATTGCAATCGTACTATCATATTCATTCCCAAATGGCCTTAAAAGGCTTAATCATAATCATACCATCATCATTATATCACATAAAGTAACCAATGACATTTAGGATTCAAATCCAATTCACAAATGCATAACAATGAACAATATAAAATATGCATCCACTTTATGACTCCCGATTTAGCCTTATATCTTGCACAAACTTTTCATTCTTGTTTTTTCAATCTTATACCTTTTACAAATATATTATTGAGAATTTCCTATCTAGTGCTCACATTGCCCTTATCATATTCTTTATTTCACATTTAGCTTAAAGCTTTCATTTCCTACATTATGGGATAAATCATATCACATCAATCAAACCAAACCATGCCTTAATGCATGACTATATAATATATATTCACTTGCATAAATAACATTATAAGTATATTCACATCATGTCAAATAACATTACTATGACTCAAATGTGTGATCATATAACATATTCCATTTCATAATTAAGGTAACAAGTTCATTATATCACACATCACATAGCATAACATCTAAATCCTCATTTTAGATCATAAACAACATGAAATTTTTATTTTTCAATGTTTATTATGGTATAATACCTTTATAGGTATTAGAAAGAGGTCTAAATCTTTGTTAATTCAAAATAAGTTTAATTCATAAAAATAAAGCAGGCAAAACACTTCGTAAAACTCTTTAGCCATTCTAGTAACATTTGAATATAATGAAGCATTTTGCAGATTGTTCTCCAATTTTAATGAATTTTAGGCTGGGTAAAGGCTTCATAAATAGCTTCATAAAGCTCTTCATAACTTCCACTAACATCTTCTCATAGTGAAATGATTTAGGAATTACTTCTTAACTTAGTGTAATTTAGGCGTAAGAAGCTCTTTAGAAAGAGCTTCACATGTAAGCATAGTTTGATTTCCTACAAGTTTTTCACTATTCCTACACCATACATATTTATTACTTGCTAAATCATTAGCCACTAAAAAATATTCACATTTAACAGTTCATACAAGCATTCTATAACATTACTCAATTGAACATAAACCAAGTAAAATGCATGTAATCCAATATTTTGATATAACCATTCAATTTAAACAAAATCAATGAGTTTAAGTTAGAATATTCACTTTGTAAGCCTTGGCAACCCATATCCAATAAAGGCTAAATTGAGTAATTTTAAAACTTTCATCATTTAAATTTTTTTTTTAAAATCTTTTGATTTTGGGATATTATGAGGATAATTTTAATTTAAACAAATCCAAAAATTTTTATGAAGATGTTTGCATTCAAGATATATCAATTTAATGAATTTATGCAAATTAATTCATTTAATTATACATACATAATTTATGAAGAAGCTAATATATAAAAATATATCTTTTTAAGTATTTGACCACCTAAACATCAACATAAGCATTATAACATAATATATTCAATAATTTCATCAACTATGCATAACAAATTATCAAGAAGCACATGTATAGTTATAAATTTTTTTAAAGTATTCAATCATCCAAGCATAAACATAAGCATTGAAATAAAATATATTCAATAAAAAATAGAGCACATAATTAAAATATAAATAAGATAAGGGTAAAGACATCAAGCATAAGGATTTACAATGATTCCCTTTTGAATATCCTCTTTAAGGTGTATATCTACTCTCTAAACTTTCCAAAGTTGTATTTCAATCTTCTATCCCTTCAAGTTTCAATCAAGTACTTGAAGAAGCTTGTTTACAAATTCTTACTTTTTTTTTTTAGTAAAATCTCTTTTTACAAGGGATAGTTCACCATCTCACAAAATTTCTAAGAAATATGTCACTCTTTCCAATGAGAGATTAATTTAAGATAGAGAACAACTATAGAGTGGATGAAATAAATAAAGCACTTAGAGTAATAGAATTTCAAAATAAAGAGCTCAAATTATGATTTTTATGAAAGAAGGAGTAATTAATGTTAAATAATGAAATTCATAGTCTATATGTGTTGTATTTGATGTTTCTTAGCTTTTATAAGAAGTTCAAAATGGTATATAGTCACTTAGAACACTTAAGAATGAAAACTAGCCATTTTTTACTATTGCTTTGTGAAATTTTCACACTAGAGGTATTACAATTGACTATGGTCCTTTTTCTACCAATATGCAGTGATCTAGAGGGTAATAATCAAATGTTAGATGTAATAGTTGATTGTGAGACCAACAAGGCCTAACATTAATTTTAAAAGATTATAACTCTTTTATTTTAAATCTTTTTTGAGTAAACAACCTATTGTTGGAAACATATTTGAGTCTAATTTCAAATAAAATTAGATTCATATATATATATATATATGTATGTATTATATAGTTTTTAAGATATGATTAAAATAATAAGCAAATATAAAAAAAGACTAGATACAGAAAATAGGTTTTAAGATATAAATTGAAAAATTCATAACTCTTTCATATCTAAATAATTTTAAGCAAATTACTTATCAATAGAAATCTCTTTGAGTCTATTTTCCTTGGAAAGGATTTCACAATTAAATAACATATATTTTATGGGATATTATTAAAATAATAAGCAAAGATAAAAAAATACTAAAATGTTGAAAATTAATTTCTAGACTTAACTTGAAAATTTTATAACTTTTTTACATCTTGATCATTTTAAGCGAATGATCTGTATATGGAAGGATATTTGAGTTTATTTTGACATGAAAAATATTTCATAATTAAATCACATATAATTTATGAGATATGCTCAAATGTGTGATTGAAGGTCAAAATTAAAAAAAATAAAAAACTCGTATCTTATTAATTTTTGAAATGTTCTATAGGCTATGTTGTAAAAAAATAGAGTATGTTTTTAAAATAGTTTGATGATTATAAGATTTTAAAAATATTTTTGAGTTCTATATTATGAAAAATTCTAATTTACAAGAAAATCTAATTTTAAAAAGAAAAATTACACTAATGAAGTTCTTGGACTTTTCTTAATGCTTCTTGACTTCTAAAACTTAAATATTTCAATTCTTCAATACTTGAATTATCTTTTCTTTCTTGTATTTCTTCCTTTTCTTCCTAGCTTAAACATGATAAGATCTCATATTATTTTGCTTTAATACTAACTCTTCTTTTTCTTTTTGGACTTTTCTTTATAAAGTATATAAACTTTGCAAACCATATAGTTAGTCCAATCTAATATTTAGAAATATGATATGTGTGATTTATACATAGCAAATATAACAAGTTATCATAGAATTATATGTAATCATCATATCATATATATATTGTTCAATCATATGCCTAGTGATACTTATGTAAGATATAGTTGTTTTGGCACATAATCAAGCATTGTTATTATAATCATAATATAACATGTCTATTGAAGATTTTATAACACTTTAGTATAATGCAATGCTATTATAACACTTATATGTCATTATTAAAACTTATCATATAAAACCTTAGGACTACCACACTCACTTAGTATAAAGCAGGAAGCTAGGAGATTGAATTTGATATGCTTTAAGCCTAATCACACTATATTTAAAAAATTCTTAGTTAGGGTTCTATTTCCTTTCTTGAAACCAAAATTCCTTCAATTTTTTTTAAACCAAAGAAGATGAAAGGGAATTCTAATAAGGATAATGTTCTTACTTTGATTAGATGAATAATTTGGAGAAGATTGATACTTTTCCTTACTAATCTTGAGGAAAAATGATGTAAAGGAATAGGGGATGGGAGAAGAAGGTTTATGCCATTTAGAAAATAAAGAAGGAAAAGATAAGGGTGTCCATGAAATAAGAAAAAGCCTAGAGGTATTTTTTAAATTATTCATTTAATCACCTCCATACTTACATACTCACTTACAATAACTTAAAATCTCATATCTTAATATTGTACAAAACTTTTTTCTTTTATTTCTCACTATATCTATATGCCTATAATTCATTTATATCATTTTATCAAAATTTTTCTATACACTTACAAGTTTCATTTTAACCAACAGCTCACTAGTTATTCTAATTATTTTCCTTGCAAAATAAATTGAAATTATTATATTTTAAGGAGGGTGTAATAAGTCTGTAGTCTTTCTCCATGGACAATGCACATTATTCCTCATTTTCTTATAATATTGAAAGGTATGATTATATAAACGATGTGGAAGTTATTCAAAAAACTAATTAGGAAACTAATCTTTTTACTAGTGCAAGTAATATCTAGGAAGTTAACAATTAAGTATTTTTCAAGCTAATTTCCAAGTAGCATAAGATTCTCTTTCTTTTAGGAATCATAAGTGTTCACAAAGATGCAAGATATATATTAAGGCACTTTTACCTTATCAAAAGAAATGTAAGAAGGTTACTATGGCTTCTAGATTAAAATGCACTCCTTATAAAAGAATGACTTAAGCTTTGTTCTTTTGTGTCAATTGGGTCTTTACTAATAAGGCAGAATACATATTTTAGATTTACTTCATCTAGTGCAGCACATTGCAACATATATGGATTATGGACAACTACTAGGTAGTGTAGGAGATTGAGTGAGATGTTTTGTCATTTTTTAGTTTTTTTAGTATT
The DNA here is from genome assembly GCA_020226215.1 of Sindora glabra. Lineage (NCBI taxonomy): Eukaryota > Viridiplantae > Streptophyta > Magnoliopsida > Fabales > Fabaceae > Sindora > Sindora glabra. The sequence continues at coordinate 109,500,739 of CM035226.1, forward strand.
ATATTATGTATTTATACTTTGCAAATGTAGTCTTGTATTGAGTATCCTTGTGCTTAATGGTCTATAATGTTAGGTTTGGTCTAATTTTCTTATGTACTATTTCTTGAGTAATTAAAAAATGTTATAAAATGGAATTTGTTTATTTATAAATACATATCAATGACATAATTAATTAAATTAATCTAATATATTTTAAAATTAATTACTATTATTAACCATCTACCTCCACCAATTGTTTACCCTTATTTATTGTTATTAACCATTTCTCACCACCATTAATAGTCATTATCAATATTTTAAAAATTAGACTGATCATTGAATCGAAAATGAGAACTTCAAGGTTTAATGATTCAACTAGAGTTAAATTGAGGTTGAACTAAAATTATAATATAAACTAAAATTTTTAATAGATAATAATTAAAAATAATTAAATTATCATAAATTCAAACTTATGTAGATAAAATATGAAAATTTTAAATATTATCAAATAATTTCAAATTTTTATAAGTTCATAATTCAAATTATATAAAATGAATTACTATTGAATCCAATTTTCTTGTTATGTATCTTTCATTTATACATATAAGGTAATTTTTTATTACTTAAGGTTTTAAACTTTGAATATGTATATAATATCAAGCAAGAATAATATTATTTTTGTAAATAATAATAATTTTTTTTAAAAAAATTCAACTAGTTGAATTATGAAAATCATGACTAGTTCATATGGTTTAACTAGTTTATCATTAGCTTATCGATTTTTTGATTGGTCTTATTAAAGCCGGTTTTAAGGGTTAATTAGATTATTTACATGATCGGTTCACAATTTTTTCAATTCAACTAATCGATCCAATCTAATTTTTAAAACATTGGCCATTGCTTACTATCCACCCCAATAATCATTACTAACCATCATTCTCTATCATCTATCATTGTTAACTATTACCTATAAATACATATGCTATTGACTATCGTTTACCACCACCTACACCTACTATAGTTAAATACTATCTATTATTATCCATTGCTAATGACCTTTATCTATCACCACTCACCACCATTAGCTACCATTTGCCACCACTTATAATTGTTAACCTCTGTCTATTCCAATCTACCATCGTTCTTTATAATCTCTTATAACCAATTGTTATTAAGCATTTCTTGCCACCATCCATAATTATTGATTATCATTCATCATCTTATGCCACCACACATCACCATTGATTACATTGGATACTATGCATTATCATTGACTACCATGCATTACCATTCACATTATTCACTTAAGCTTACCACTTGTGTTGATAACATCATTGGCTATTATTTATTACCATCACCTATTATTGATAACATCATTGACTATTGCCCACCAATACTTATTATCATTAGTCATTACTTATTATCACCTATAACTAAAAGTGTTAATGAGTTAAGCTACTCATAAATAGAGATAGATGATGGAAAATAATGGTCAATTGTAATGAATATAGCTGGCAATGAATAATAATCAATAATAGTAAATAAAAGAAAATGGCAATAAGTAACAATAGGTGAATATGGATAATGGGCAATAACTATAAATGGTAGTAAGTAGTGGTTAGTAATTGTTAAGTAGATAGATATTGAATAACAATAAGTGGGGGTCATTGGTAGTAATTAGTGGAGGTTGTAGTGGGTGATGAGTGTGAGGAATGGTGGTAGTGGGGGAAATTATTGGTATTAAGTGGTGGGTGACTATAGTAATAGTAGTAGAGGTTGCGGTGGAAATAGAAGTTGTGGTAAAGGTAACTGGTAGGTGGTTAGTGGCTTAATAGTGATATGTTACACCCATTAGGAAATAAAATGTATATTTAGGAAATAAATAATTTTATGATGATTGAGAATGGAGTATATTATTTTTATGATAATTTATTTCATATATAGAAACTTAGATTACAAATAAATGAGAGTAATATAAGTTTAGAGGTAAATAGAGACTGTAGAACGAATTATGGGAGCTAATTTCCATTTTTCCAACCATACTTCCCATAAAAAGTTCTAAACCCCCTTATTCTTCCTCATATTTTCTTTAAATTCATAAAAATTTCATCTCTTCTTTTCTTAGATTTTTAATCTCATCTCTATCATTATCAATTTTCCCTATACCCAATCAAGATAAGAAATTTACTTCTCAATCCAAGCATTACATTATTTCTAATTCTTATTTAGTTGTAAGTAATTAAAGAATTTGAATAAAATGAGAATTTGGAAAATTTTGAGCTTTAACCCTTGAAATTTTGATGTTTGGGAACATTTCCATCTCTAATCTTATTGCCTAGCATCTCTTCCATAACTTATGAGTAAGCATTCTTCTTACTTGTTTTAAAAAGAATTAATTAGATTAAGTTTAGGTTTTTACATGTTTGGAATGATTTGTGCTTGATTGCTCATTATCAATATTTGTATGAAATAAAGGATGATTTTAATAATTACAATGTTGGTCATGCATGTGGTGGGCTTGAGTTGCATTATAATGCACGTATGATGGATTTAGAGAGATCTTCCTTAAAATGAACAATAAAATTTCTAAAAAAATGCAGTTTCATACATGAATTAATTTTAGAATTGATTAATTAGGTTTAAAATGTAGAATATGTAGCTCGGATTAGATTCCAAAATTAATTTCCTACTTCTAGAAGCAATTCTTAGGGGTGGAATCGATTCTAGAATCAATTCTTAAATTCTAAAATTGGAAACTTTACCTTGAATTAACTTTAAAATTGATTTTAGACTTATAGAAAGTCATTGGAGGTCTAGAATCACTTTTAGAATAGATTCCACAAGCTAATTTTTATTTTTTAATTTTAAAACTAAATATAATTAATCATTAATGCATGTTTAACCATAACATGAATTGTGAGCATAGTAATAGGGACTTTGCTATTTTAAACATTTAAGTAGTTATTATGCATTGAAGTTTGTTAGAAATGAAAACAAATATGATATCTAATGTTAATAAATAACTTAAGGCCATGCAAATGAGGCATGGTAGCATTGATTTAAATCATTATGTTATAATTTACTTAATTTATGATAATTAATGAAACTTTTGGCTGAAATTTTGGGAGATTGCTTGGTGGGTGTTTAATCTTTTAAACTTATTGCAGATAATTAATGTTTATTAATGAAATTGTGAAAGACATTGTTTCATTAATTGCATGTTATTGTTGCTTTATGGAGAATCAAAACCAAATTTGAACTTTTCTTTTTTTTTTTTAGTGGAAGGAATTTATAAGTTGTGCTACAATTATGGTAGATTAATGTTGCAAAAGGAATGGTAGAAACTTACTAAGTTGGTCAAAGCAAATTAAAAGATGATAAAGTGTTTAGTTGCCTTAAATTTATTGTTATACTGATAAAACTTTCAAATGTATAGCAGATTATGCATTTTCATTTTTCATTTAGAGGGTACAATTGTCAAATAAATGTTTTACAACATTTAAAATCTGATCTGAATTTAAGGTTTAGGGCTTAGTATTCTTTGGTTAGAAAATAATGATATTATTTAGTATAACAGAGGCCACAATGCAAAAATTATGGAATAATGCTGCTTTGAATATGAACATAACATTATTCTTGCATTAGAAATACAATTAAGTTGATATGTGATGTATGACTTCTAAACATTGCCTTATTATTTGATAGGAGTATTAAAAGTTTTAATATTCATGCAAAGCATTGTAGGAATGCCTTTGTTGCATCTAACATGAGTAGTGTTTCTTCCCAATTTGAGCTTTTACTTCCAAGTTGTTCTTCAAAGAAAATTATTTTTTCTTTTCTTTTTTTCTTTTTATTTTTCTTCTTTGTATTAGAGTTGTATGTGTTTTATTCATGTCCAAAAGTATAACTTGCTCCATTTTTTAATATGAGCTTGAGTATCCTCTTGAAAGATTATTAACTCATTTGCTTAAACTTGTTAATTTATTTCTTGGTACACTTTCTACCAAAGTTGAAAGTGTAGCTAGGCCTTTCTTAGAATTTGATTAGAATAACATGAAACTAGTATCCATACTTTCATATTCTCATTACTTTATACTTTTGCAAGAAATTCATGAAGCTAAATAGTTAATAGCTTTATTATATTGTTGCCACTGCATTATTGCTTCATTATAGTTGTTTATTTAAATTCTTATTTTCAAGTTGTTTAAAAAGCACAAATTACTTTGGCATTTTTTTAGTAATTGTACAAATGATAATTTACTTAACATGCACATGCAAGGTTAAGGGTTTGAACCCATGATGTGAAGGGAATAAAGCCCCTAAGGTAATATTAGATGTCACTACACCATTAAGGGTGCTAATAAGCAATTTAAAACTTGTGCTTTAAGGAAAGCCTTTTTCACTATCACTTTACAAGCTAAAGTCATTGTAGATTTTTATTTTTTTAAGACTCAAATTTATAATCTATTTCAAAAACTAATAAGGGTGCTAGCAAGTAGCTTGTAGCTTTTGCTTTAAGGAAAGCCTTTTTTATTGTCACTTTGCAAGGTGAAGTCATTATAGATTTTTACTTTTTCTTTAAATTCAAATTTATAATCTATTTTAGAACAATTATCGTAGGCAAGTTATTCATTAGAATACAATAACAAATCTACTACTGGCATTCATTATGAGATTATCTTTTTAACTAAAAATTCCTTATGTAAAAAATGAATTAATTTTACATCCTTAGAATTATCTCCATCTTAATAATGATTCTAAATGGCAAGATTATTGCAATTCTTACAAGCCTTAGTTTCTATATAAAAATGGGCTCAATTATTCTATACAGTAAAGGTTTTGATAAACTTTTTCCCTAACCACAAAGGTTATACAATTTGTTTCATAAAATACTACAAAAAATTTTAGGGCTAAAGTTACTTCTGGGTATATTTTATTAATAAAAATGGCTGTGCAATCTAAGGCATGATACAAGTCATTATTTTTAAGGAATTATTTGAGTCTTTTGTGCAAAGCTAGAATTGACAATTTTTTTAGAATTCAACAAACTTGTCTGCCTTGAAAATATACGATTAGAATAGGGAGCAGGCAGTAACAAATATAACCTCGCAAGGAGGAGAAATAATTATTACAAGAAGAAAGCTTATCAAAGAGAGCTATTTGAGTTGTGTTGTGTAAAAATGAGAGAAATGGTGCATTATTTATAGGTTATAATAAAACTTTCTAAAAATTTTTTTTAGAACTACCAAACATTGGAAATAAATCATAGAAAAATGAACATTAGAATATAAATGTTCGAAATAAATCCTAAACAAAAATTTGGATGCAGCTTGGATTTTTAAAAGAGCTAAAATATGGTTTCACAAATAAGCTTTGAATTTTGTAAAATAAAAATTATTTTAATTTTATTTTACAAAAATAGACGTGGGCTAGGCCTTACGTGATATTCATGTGTAAGGGACAAATCTACTATTTATACTTAGTTTGGCTCATCTCATGTGCACGAGCTCACCACTTTCTTTTCTTATCACTTTATATAAAAGAGAGGTTTTATATATAAACCTTCTTTTGAGGCCTAACTTGCATGATGTGGGACTTGATCTTTTAAAATATAACATAATATCTAACAATCCCCCATATATTTTAAAAAACTTATCAAAGAAAACTACAAAATAAACAAAGAACCTTTGTTGGGTTCTTGAATAAATGTAAATAATCAATTTAGTGTCTTATAGACTATGAAATAAACCTAAAAAGAGAAAGACATAGTTTATAAAATTATCAGTGAAATATTTAGTTTTTAATGAACTAATATACTCTTGTTATAAAATAACGGTCTTACCAATCAATTCATATTTGTAAAATATTTTCTTATGCAATGTAGTTTTGCACTAATAAGCTATACGGTGCTTTATAGTTCATAAGTGCTTTAAAGTTCTTGCTAGTATCTCATAGGAGTAGCCCCATTCTACACTCTCATAAGTGAATCCATTTGGTATACATTACAATTAAATACACCTATAAGGGTTATGGAATTCATTGAGAATCAAGCTCTTCCTCACACATGATTTATAGTTTTAAAGCACTAATTATATACACCATATAAGTGATATATAAAATTAATTTTAGTACTTTTAGAACTAATATTGACTTATTATTACTTATATGAACCCACTTCATTGCTAATCACATAAATTAAGTTACCATCAATGTTAATTTTTCAAAATAACTTTAGTTCTATTCCCTTGATATATCAATTATTTGTTTTCTACCTAAGAGTTTCATTAAAGGATCAACTAGATTCCTTTTTAACATCACATAATTTATAGAAATTATTCCATTTTTGAGTAGTTGCTTTATAATATTAAGTCTTAATTGTATGTATTGACTTTTCCCATTGAAAGCTTTATTCTTAGCAATAGTTAGTGCCAATTGGCAATCATAATGCATTGGTACTAAAGATTTCAAATTTGTACCCAATGGTATATTAGATAAGAAATTTCTTATCCATTGAGCTTCACTTCCAACCATCTTTAGAGCCATAAATTCTAGCTTATAATGGATCTAGTTATAATTGTTTGCTTAAATAATTTTCAAGCCATTGTACCACCACTAAGGGTGAATATAAAATCACTATATTAAAAGGATACAATGATCCATTAGTATCACCGTATCCTTTTAATATAGTGAGAAATCTATTATATAGAATACCATAGTCTATGGTACTTTTTAGATATTTCATTATTCTTATTAATGCTTTCTACTGATCTTGGTTGGGACTATGGGTATATCTACTTAATCTACAGACAACATATGCTATGTCAGGCCTAGAAAAATTTATCAAATTCATTAAACCCCTAATAATTTGAGCATACTCACATTGATTTACTGAATTCCTTAAATTTTTCTTTAATTGAGTATTAGTATCATAAAGAGTACTAACAAGCTTGTCTTCTAGATACCCAAACTTCTTAAAAAGTTTTTATACATAATGTTATTGAATCAACATAATGCCATTATCCTTTTTTATGATTTTAATACCTAAAATAACACTAACTTCATCCATGTCTTTCATGTCAAAGTTTGAAGTTAAGAAAGATTAAACTTTATACATAATAAGAAAACTAGTGCAAAAAATAAGAATATAATCCATATATAAGCTAATGATCATACACTGATTATTTTTAAATTTTGTATAAACACATTTATTCACTTCAACATAAGAAAAATCATTATATAAAAGAGTTTGACCAAATTTCTTATGTTACTATTTAGAGGCCTATTTTAAACTATAAAAAGATTTTCTTAGTTTGTAAATTTTTTATTCCTATCTTAGGATCTCACAATGTTCAAGTTGTAACATATAAAATTTCTTTTCTAAGTCACCATTTAAAAAGCAATTTTAACATCTATTTGGTGAACAAATAATTTGTAAATAGAAGCTAATGCAAACAAGATGCAAATTGAAGAAATTAATGTTATTGGAGTGAAATTATCAAAGTAATTAATATTTTATTTTTGTGAAAAAAACTTTTGCAACTAGATAAAGTTTGAATTTTTTAATTTATCCATCAAGGAAATATTTTTTTTAAGGATCCATTTACAACCCGTTGGCTTTGCCTCATGTGATAAATTCACTAGTTCTGAAGTTTGATTTTTTTTGAAATGGATCCAAATTCTATTTTTATTGCTTATTTCCAAAATTTTGTCTTAGAAGAAACTACTTGAAATTAAGATTGAGGATCATCATCAGCAAGAAAGGGATAAAAGTCATTTCCAAAAGAGATTTCTTTTTCTTTTTCTTTTTCTTTTACTTCTTCTTAAGACTTCATTATTTAATTTTGAATTAGTTAAAGGTGCATTTAGAGTTTTTATTACTTGAGAAATTTTACTTCATAATGGATAAATATGTTTAAAGAATTCAACATTCTTTATTTTTATAATTGTATTGCAATTAAACACACCACTTTAAAAAATAAGAAATTTATATGCTACACTATTACAAGCATACTCCAAAAATATACAATTAGAGGTTTTGATCCCAACTTCCTTTTCTTAGGTTCAGGTAACAAGACTTTGGCTAAACACCTTCACACTTTTAAATATTATAAATTAGATACATAGCATTTTCACAATTCATAATGAGTTTTACTTTTTTTATTATAAGGTATCTTATTTTATAAGTGATATGCAAATAAAATTACTTCCCCTTACAGATTATTAGGCACAGAAAAGCTAAATAACAAAGTATTCATCATTTCTTTAAAAGTTCTATATTTCCTTTTTGCTGCTCCATTTGATTTGGATGAATATAATGGTGTTAACTCACGTATTATTCCTTCTTTTTTTTATAAAAATCATTAAATAAGATAATTGTCCTTCTCTATTTAATCTAACCTTTTTAGCCTTCCTACTCATGATTTTTTAACCTCAACTTTGTATTATAAGAATATGTAATACCTTTCACCATCTCTTGTCATAGTTTATTTTAAATCATCAAGGTCTGTATAAATTAAATCTAATAATTTTGATTCTCTTTTATTTATGGATGCACATGTTTTCTTGGTTAACTTAGATTTTGTACAAACTTGACATTTATTCAAAATATTGGAAATAACCTCAAGTATTAATCCTAGATTTCTTATTTTTGCAAAATACATAGAATTTAGATGACCTAATCTAAGATGCCATAAATCAAATGAATTGACAAAGTAAGCAAAAGTAGATGCAATCTTATTCACAGAATCAAAGACATTCAATACAAATAAACCCTAATTGTAATATTCTTTTTCCTATAAAAATATTATTTTTGGTCATGATTATCTCATCAAATTCAAAAGATACTTTAATCTTAACTTTTCCTAATAAAGATGTAGAAATTAAATTTACTCTAATATAGGCACATGTAGAACATCACTTAATATCAAAGTCTTGCCAAATATGAGTTTTACAAGTATTTTACCTTTTTTAAGAACCTTTGTAACTCTTGAATCTTCAAAGTGGACTAGATCTTCTCTATTTCCCACCAATGAGTAAGAGGTGAAGACTTCTCTATTAGTATAAATGTGCCTTGTAGCATTTAATTTTACTATATGATCTTTCATATTGGCCACAATGTTTGCTTGAGATCTTTATCATTTCCAACCAAAATTTTCTTTAGGTTTTAGAAAATTGTCATTTCTCATCCTTTTTCTACATTAAGGTACATGATGTCTTGACTTTCCACAGACATAATAGTTTCCTTTCTTTTTCTTAAAATTAAGATTAGTAGTTTTAGGATTATAATCTTTCTTAGAATCATCAGAAGAGGGTTTATGATTTTATCTTATTTAGTGTCAATTCTTTTAGTATTGATTATTTTGGTATGAACTATCCTATCTTAGATCAGCCTTTGCTGTCAATTTCCTTGCCTTAGTAGCTTGCTTTTCTCTATAGTTGGTATTTTTAATAATGATGTGAGTGATGAGTTTTACTAGTGAGAGTTATTTATGCTTGTATTTAAGTTATTGCTTATAGTCATTCTATGAATTAGGTAACTTTTTAATCAGAATCCCAATAACAAACTCCTCTTGTAGCACTATTTTTTACCTTTTAGATCTTCTAGTAGTTTATGATATTCATTTATTTGTGTTTATATATCATTTTCATCATTCATCTTTAAACAATAAAAATTTCCTATCATAAATTTCTACTTTCTCATATCTTAAGTAATATACTTGAGAATAATTGAATCCCACATTACCTTGGATTCCTTGTAATAATAGTAAACATCAAATAATTCATTGGATAATGTGCTAAGAATTGTCTGACAACAAACTTTGTTGGCATTTGTTGAATGCCTCAATCTTTGAAATGTATGTAAAAGGTTTGGCATAAAAAATTATGGAGCGATAGGTTGGTAGTGAATTCAATAACTAGAAAATGAGTGTCTAGTTAAGGTTAACCATTGTTTGAAGTAAAAGTATTGATAATAGCAGCCATATTAATTCCTTAAAATTGTTAATAAAAATGGTTGTGTAGTCTAAGGTACGATACATATCACTACCTTCAAGAAATTATCCAAGCTTTTTATATAAAGCTTGAGTTAAAAATTTCCTCAAAATTTAATAGACTCATCTATCTTAAAGATGCATGATCAAAACAAGAAGCAAGCAATAGGAAATGTAACTTGGCAAGAAGGGGAATTAATTAAGGTGAAAAGAGATTTTATCAAAGAGAGTTATTCGAACTGTGTTGTGTGAAAATGAGTGAAATAGCATAATAGCATACTATTTATAGGTTGTAATAGAACTTTCCAAAAAAAATGTTGGAATGTTAAATGTTGAAAATAAATCCCGAAGGAAAAATGTGGATGTGGTTTGGATTTTTAGTTGAGCTAAAATCTAATTTCACATATAAGTATCAAATTTGGTAAAATAAAAATTATTTTAATTTTATTTTACAAAAATGGACTTAGGTCATACTTTATGTGATATTTACTCATGTGCACATGGGGAGGGGGAGGTAAGGCAAATTCACTTTTACACTTGCTTTAGCCCACCTCGTGCATGTAAGCTCGCCATTTTCTTTCCTTGTCATTTTATAAAAAAGAGAGGTCTCATATATAAACTTTCTCTTGAGACTTAACTTGTTTGAAGTAGGACTTGATCTTTTGAAACACAATAAAATGTGTAACATGTTTCACATATTATTATAAAGTCCTTATCCTAAAAAAGCAATATATTATTTTCAATTATTTTCTATTCAGGTCACCAACAATAAATCTATTGCACTACAAATTGAAAGAAGGAATTGATAATGTTATATAGATACTAAAATATTGCATCTGTTAATTTCAATCTGAGCTCCAACTCTTAATAGCAAACATCTTGTTTTAGTGATATACTAGTAAAGAGGAAATATTTAAAATTATATGTCAAGAATTTTAATCATAAAATTCTTCTAATAGTACATAGCTATTAACTTATTATACAAGAAAATCTCATCTCTTATTGCTTACTTGATTAATGTGAGGATATCAAATGATTAAGATTATTAACTCATTAATTTTTTTAAGTTAACTCATGAAACCCTTTTCACCAAAATTCTATGTTATGGTTTATGCCAAGAAAGTTAAGAATGTTCATAGGTTAAAAATAACTTTGATACTAATAGAAAAATGAGATAAATTATGATAATTTATATTGATTAACATTATTGAAATTAATGGTTATAGGTATAGAAAGAATAATTAATGGTACATGAGATTAAATTATGACTAATTCAAAAATAGTGGCATTCAACTTTTGCATTACAAGTGGGAGATAGTAAAAAATTTAATATTTTTGCTCCTCTACCATGCATGGGTAATACAAATGTAGACACTCAAATATTATGATGCATTACACATTGTTAGTTATTTGTCCCAACTATATATTTCTATACAATAGGGTGGTGGAGCCTTTTTCCTAGTAGGATCATACTTTCTAAATTCATAGAGCCTAAATTCTTTTTTATGAAAATGTATCCAAGTTTTAGGTAGCATTACATGGATTTTTCATCTTGATGGTAAATTTTTAACAATTCATTGAATTCTAGAAGCACCTTTGCCTTTTCCTTTTTAACTTAGTTGCAAATTTTCAACCTTTTTTTCTTAACAATCACTATTTTGGTTATACCAACCTTACCTCAAACAATTACTTTGGCTCATTAGTTTACCTTATCATGAATTTATATATTTTTTTGAATTTTAAGCTTTTATATAATTTATTATGCTTATTATGATTTTCTAATTATGATTATAAAATTATAATTTGAAACTGGAAGAAATCATCTTATGGCAATTATTCTTTTAGTTGTTTTGGGAATATAGAATGGGATAACAGATGTCGTTGTCTTTACAAATTCTACTGCATCAAGTTTAGCTTGGCATAATGGTATTGTTAGGGGTCTTTAGTGGCTAGGAAATTCTAGACTTATTTCTTTTTCTTATAGTTATACTCAAGTATCTTTTGATTGATTCTAGCACTTCATTTGGTAAAATTTCTTGTGTTATTTTTTTTCTAAGCTTATTTAGCCCTATTGTTGTTATCTTTACTTTGGTATTAGCTTTTTCTCTACTAGTCTATTCACATGGAAAAGGTTGAATTATTCATATTACTTAATATGATTAAAAGGATCCTAATTATAATAATCTATCTTAGAGAAATTTAGACTAGTCTTCAACTTTCCCTAAACTACACTTTTGGGTCTTTCAACTAACTAATTTGACCTCTTAACTATGTATGAAGTATTAACATTCTTTTATGGAACAAAGTAACAGTAGTAAAAAAATAAAAAATTGAATAATTCATTTTCTTTTACATATTTTATATACATTTATATACAATATATATTTATATACAATAGACTTAGGGTATATGCATATTCTTTACTCATCGAGAAATAGTATATCTCCCTAGATGGATAAAAATATATAATGATCTAGACTACTAATGAATATGTAATGATCTTAAATTAGTACAATAGTGATGAAAATATATATATATATAATAATAATTAAAATAATAAAATAAAAAAATAGAGAAATTTTTATTGAGATTATAATGAGTGAAAATTTACTTAGAAACCTAAGAATAAATTTTAGAAAATTTTGCTTAGAAATTCATTAAATTTTTGTATTCGGTAAAGCGAAAAAAGTGAGAAAATGAGTCGAAATTATAGTAAATTAATTTAAAAAATTTTATGGATGATCAAAAATAATTTTCAAAGCTCAAAAATGGTTATGGAAAGTCAAAATAAAAATTTTAAGATATTTAGAAGCCTAAGGGTGAAAATGTAAAGAAAATAAGTAATTCAGGGCCGAATTATAATAAAACATTTTATTTTTGGTTGTATAGGTTGGGTTGGCCCAAATTCGTGATCCAACACCAGCCCAAACTTCCAAGGGAAGCCAAGGACCAAAATGAAAGAAAATGATAAAATTTAGAGGAAAAAGTGTAATATTTGAAAACTTTTGATTTGTGTCTCATTTTTATTGGCTAAAAGGTGATTTGCTAGTCTGAAACCTTAGCTACTTGGATGTCCCATGAAGGCCTCCATGTGTCCCCAAAATCCAAGGCAAATTTAATTTTTGAAATTGATGAAAATTGTAGAATTATTTAAAAATTTCTTTAAGCAATTTTTATATAAAATAAAAAAGGTTTAGCAGCAGCAAATTTGCTGCTCCTCTCCAGCCAAACATGACCACATAGGAGAAGAAACAAGGAAAGTTAGACAAAGTAGATTCAAGGGAAACTTGGCAAGTTAAATAGGTAGATTTTAATGCCCCTAATTTCTTGTGAAATTCTTCTTCCTCTTAACTCTAAAATCTGATTTTTATTTTCTTAAATTCATCTCTCTCTCCCTTAGAATTCATAGTTGAAAGGAGGAAGAAAGAAGTAAGGATTTAAGGTGAGTAATAGCTTGTTACACATTTTATGAATTTCTAATGCTAGATTGTCATGAGGAATATGATTCCTTGGATATGATTTGTGTTGGTTGCTGTGATAATTAGTTCAGCATGATTTGAACATGTGATGATGTTGTTAGAAGTGAGTATTTGGATCATGAATAATGAGAATGGAAGTGGTTTTGGCTGTTGCAAAGAAATTGTTAATATTATGTTGGAAATGGTATCAAGAAGGGTGAAGAATACTGTTGAAATTCTGGTTGGTGAATAATCACGTGGAACATAGGTGACTTATCATCAAAAAAATTTGATTTTTGATATCCTAAGGTCTCTCATGATGTGAGGTTGAATTCTGGAAATTTTGAGGATTTTTAGAAACTTTAGGGTATTTTAGAAGAATTTCCTAAACCAGGTCATCAGTGCTGTCCAGGAACAGGGCACTTTCACGTTGACTTCTGTTTTTGAATTTCTTAGGGCCTAAAATGATCATGAAAAATTGTGAAAAAATTTATGAAAACCAATAAAGGTGTTATTAATATTGTGTAAAATTTTCAAGGCAATCAGATATGAATTGGTCACCCAATAAAATGGTGAAAACGAGCTGATCATGACAAAACCCGAATATGCCCAGTCTTGTTCACAAAATTTTTAGGAGCATCAAATGGTTGAGAAAAATTATGGAAAATTTTTTATGAATTACTCTGATTGTGATGTAGTATGGGTTAAAATTTTAGAAATATTAAATTTTATTTATTTCTCCAAATAATTCCTGCCTTTATACTGCCTAGATAGGGTCCACATACAAAACATTTTGTGTGACATGAATTGTTTGATTTGTGTACATGACATATGAATTATTTGATTTGTATACATGAATATCCTTCAGGGTTTGATATGATAATGAGCATAGAAGGATAAATGAAGCATAAAATACATACTTGGTATTTTGATACATTTCTCGAGGAAAATTATGGTTGATGCATGTGGCGTCTCACGATTGTTTATTTTGCTTACAAAAATGTGGGAGGGAGAAAACATCTTTCGTAGAGAAGGAGAGGAGGGGTAAGTAGTGGAGGGAAAAGGTTGGTGGCCTCGAACCTAGGGTGGCGGGGGATAAGGTTGGACCGAAGATATAAGGTGACATACTAACTAATGCCATTTCTCAAAGAACCTAATATCTAAACTTTGATTTTTAATTAGAAAAGTAACCTTAGATGGGAAAATAAAAAAAGGGTAATAACAGGTTATTACTCACTGAGTATATTTATACTCATTTTGTATTTTCTTTAAACTGTCTTTTCAGGTAAAGAACATGGATCCGTGGATGCGCGGTAATACTTACGGAGGATATGCCACAACACCCCTTGGGACGTATGGAATAGAGTTCTACATAGAAATCCAGGTCATTTCTGACGAAATAAATATTTTGTATCATATAGACTATTGGCCCATGGACAGGAAGCCAAATGTCCTCGAAATTTTCTTTTCACTAATACTGGTCACCCCGGATGACGATTCCGAGAGTAACGTGATACCGTTAGGGCCCAGAATGTCTAGTTCTAGTTCTAGTTCTCCTCCAGAATATGATCCGGAGGAGGAAGGCCTTAATCGGATTAGTGAGTCAAATAATTAGGTCTAGTGTATTTAAAGTATTATAATGAACTTATCTTTGTAGATATTTTTGTGCTGTTATATGTATATTATTTTGATATTTTAACTTTTTATTATCTACTTTCTTTCAGCACGCCCTAATATTATTTTTATAAGTATATGCGATATTATGTCGTCTTTGGAGGCTAGTAAGGATATCTTATCAGTGTGGAATGCTAGTTGGATATCTTTACGCCGGTCACGACTAAAGCATGTTGGGTCGTGACAGAATATGTATATGTATGTTAACTTATATTCATTTTAATGAATTAATAGATACTTATACAAATCTGTGCTAGAAACCATATTTGAATTAGTAATATAGGGATTTTTAGTCCTTTGCTTTACTAGCTAAGCTATCCCAACCATTCTTGACATATCATTTTCATTTTAAAAGACTACTTGAATGTATGCCAAATAAAAATAAAAAGACACAAAATATATTACTATTACAAATACAAAGGATTATCTATACCTTAAAATTTCTTGGATCTTAAAAAAAAAAACTTTGTAAGTTTTATATTCAGTACAAGTAATTCATTTTGGGGTGACAATGAGATCATTCCATTTGAGCCTTTTTTTATGCTTTTCCTAAGGGTTTAGAGAAAATTGCAATCAATAGGATTTTCCTAATCCTTTCTTCTTGAAAGGGAGAATCTAAGATCAATCCTGAACCAGATGAATTATTCCTTTTTTGAATATATGAAATATTGGGGTTCACTAAGTCAATTCTTAGAAAATCTCAAATTATTAGTAGTAGTTGGAATTTTTCTTGTAGCCTGCTTTCTTTTTCTTTTCATAGTTCTACCTTACATAATGAATGGAATAAGTTTGATTGGTATAATAATGCTAGTATTAAGGGCTACTTTAGCTTTTGTAAAATACTTTTTTTTTGGTAAGTGTGATCTATTGGACATAAAGCCAATTTTTAAATTTTTTTATTCCTTAGAATTTTTTTTTACTATTTTGGGTGGTATCAAGATACCACTGTGTTAGGATATCTTTCCCATTTCTCTAGGAAAATGTATATCTCTTGAAAAGATTTCTACTCAAAAATGAAATGTCCAAATGTTCCTAAAAATTCTTGCTTCCATTAGACCATTTGTATCTATATGCATTAGGATCCTAATTCATGGATCTCTTAGTTTGAGAAATCAGAACAAGAAGATCGAACCATTTCTTTTAAGTTTTTTTTTAAATTTAATAAATGTTGGTTGATTGTGGAGGAAATTTCCTAAAAAGTATTTACTACCTATTTTAGCAAACTCTCAATCATCTTTCTTTGGTTGAGTGGCATATATTTCCATGGTGCTAATTTTTCCAATTATGAAGTATGGCTAAGTGATCTTACTTACACTAGATAGGGAAAAAAATGTAAAGCATACATATTCCTACTATTTTATTCAAACCTCTTCATTTTAATTAAGATTGTTATGTTGTAATCAAATCAATTTAAAAAAAAAAATCTAAGGTTAGGAATTTTTAAATAGGTAACGTCACTTTAATACCTAACCAAAGGGCCATTGCAATACCAATGAAAAAAAGGTTATTCTTATTAAAAAATAAAATAATAAAAATAAGAAACTAAGCCCCACTTCTACTCCATATATTCTGCATGCTTTCTTATGTCAATACTTCCACATATTACAGGTAATATAGGAGACATCTCTATTTTTCCCTCTGAGAATCCTTAGAATTACTACTGCTTAACTTTTAATTCACCTCTAAACAAAAGCTCCTATCATGATGAATCCTATGGTATATTGATGATAAGTATATAATGTAGCTTCAGTAGTAAAGTCTAGCACTATGAATGTATAAGTACGTAAAGAGTACATATGTTGAGCTAGAAAGGAAGTAATAACCCCTAAAAAGGCTAAAGTAAGGCCAAATTGAAAATGAATCGAATTATTGATTATGTCATAAATACCCTTATGTTCATGCCTTATTCTACCTCAGATTCGCTACGAAATGAATACATTTATTTTTCAAATGATTCATGTTATCAAGTTCACTTATTCCAAATTTCATTCTAATAAAATGATCCGTAACTACTAATATATCTCTTAGTAACATAAATGTATTGTTCTGAGGTATATCAAGATTTAGTTTTTGGTTCATATTGCATTGACCAATCCTTCCTAATTCACATCTTTGTTGAAAGAATTTCTTTTGTAATTCTTTACATAACAATCTAGAAAATACCCAATCTTTGCCTACATAAGCAAATTATTGATAAAAAAGAAATTCTATTATAGAGTCATATGAAATACGCAAAAGATGCCCATATGGTACATTTATATTTTGTCTTATCTTTTTTTTTATTCTTTATCTCTTCCACTTTATCATGCAAAATAGGAATCAATTTTTATGTTATATCATTAGGGTAATGATTTATTAACCCACTTCACTATATTTTAAGGCCTAACTGATTCTACTATAGAGGTTAATGATAGATAATAACTCCCTTTGAACATAGCTTACAACTTTTATCATACCATGCTTTCCAAAAAGCAACTTTTCTCAAAATCTCAAAAGGTACTAAGTTGGAATCCCATTCTTGCTAAGGATTTTTATGGTTCCAGAGGATCCAGCTAGTAAATTTATCCTCTCTTTTCAAGCACTTATATTATATTTTCATTGTCGAATTAATATGTTTTAATAATTTTTAAAATTAAGAGGATATATTAATAGGTTAGTTATATCTTGCCTCTAAAATGGCCTTAAGAAGTCTAAGTTATGCAAAGCTAGAACATGTACCTATAAGAACTTTAAGAACATCTTGCTTTGCAAGGTAAATTTTTAAAGCTTGTATTCTTGGAAAATTATATGACTACTTCTCTACATTGGCATAATGATTTGTGAATGTTCCTTAGTGTTTAACAATTTAATATTTACAATATTTTAGGTATCCTTTAATCTTGTTTCATGATGCACCAGTGGAAGTTTGGGCAATGACTAAAAATCCTATTATGGTATGTTTTTGTTTTCTTTCTTTGTAAGTTATCATAGGTTAGCTAATACTTTGCTTTCTCAATTATGTCGTAGAAATTTATCTCCTATCACCTCCCTACTTTAGAACACGACCTTTCATTATTATTTTTATTAAGTTATATGAATTTGGACATGATAAATACCAAAGTTTTCAATAGATTGTAGATATCCTAAAAGATAATCTATCCTATTTTCATGATTGTCATTTTTATCCTTATAATATCTAAGTTTGCACTATCTATTATAATCCTCAGCAATCTACACCTAAGAAGAGGGTGGATTTAGTATTTTAAAAATTAAAATTTTCTTAATTTCTAAATTTTTTTTTGAAAATCTATAATTTTAAGAAGTTATAAGGATAATTTCAATTTTAACAAGTCTAATAAAAACTTTATAAAGATGTTTGCACTCAAGATATAATAATTCAAAGAATTAGTGTAAATTAACTTAATCAACTATGCATAAATAAATCATCAAGAAATAAATCTAAGATAATTTAATAAAGAGGTGTGCACACTATATATAACAATTTAATGCACTTATGTAAAGTAATTCATTCAATTATGCATAGATAAAAAAAATCAAGAAGTACATGCATAAATAGATTTCTTTTTTAATTATTCAATCATTCAAGCATTAATATAAGCATTGAAACACATTATAATGAACAAATAACATTAACAAAAGTGGAACATATAATCAAATATAAATAGAGTAAGGGAGGAGAGATCAAATATAGGGATTTATAGTGGTTTTTTGTTGAATATCCTTTTCAAGTTATGCATCTACTCTCCAAACTTTCTAAGTTTATACTTCAATCCACTATCCCTTTTTAAGTTTTAACTAGGCACTTGAAAAAGCTTCTTTATAAATCTTTGATTATTCTTGAGCAAATTCTCTTTTTACAAGAGATATTTCACCTTCTTAAAGAATTTCTAAGGGAGACCTTATCCTTTATCATCTCTTATAAGATGAATATTAGCTCAAACAACCTCTCTTATAGAGTAGATGAAACAAATGAAGCAATTAGGATAGAGAAATTTCACAATGTAAAGGTCAATTCATTATTTGGATGAAAGAAAGAACAAAATAATATTTAAAAAATGAAGTTTTAGCTTTTTATATATTGTATTTGATGTTTTTTATCTAATATAAGAAGTCCATGGGATATTATAGCCATTTGGAATACTTAGAAATGAAAACTAGTCATTTATAAATATTATTGATGCACCAAAATATGAAGAATTATTTGTGTAATCAAATTTGACAAAAATTTTAGCTTTTATCTGAACAAAATTAATTATACAATCGATTCTTAAAAATAAAATTATAGATTCAAATTTAAAAAGTCATAACTTTTTTATTTTAAGTTTGCTTTAAGAAAATGACCTGTTGTTGCAAAGGCATTTGAGTTTACTTCCAAATAAAACTAATTTCATGTTTATATCCTATGTAGTTTTTTAGCCTTGATTAAAATAATAAGCAAAAGTTAGAAAGAATAGATTGTAAAAATTTATTTTTAAGACTCAACTTTTAAAATTAATAACTCTTTATAAATAATTTTTGAGATATGATAAAAAGAGTAACCAAAGGTTAAAATTGAAAAGACAAGAAACCTTATATCTTATTATTTTTTGAAATATCCTATAAGCTATCTTGTAAAAATATGATTGTAGGCTATCTTTGTAAAACATTTTGCTCAATGCGAAGATTTTAAAAATATATTGGAGCTCTATATCATGAAAAACTCTATTTTACAAGAAAATCTAAGGCTTAAAAAGAAAAATTAAAAGTCTTTAGGCTTTTCTTAATGCTTCCAAACTTCCAAAACTTGAATATTTTAATTCTTCAATACTTAAATCATATTTTCTTCTTTGTTCATTCTTGAATTGAACATAACAAGATCTTCCATTTTTTTGCTTCAGTGCTAACTCTCATTCTTCTTATTACATTTCCTTATATAAAAGTTCATAGACTTTATAAACCATATAGTTAGTCGAATGTACAATTAAGGATATTAATATAAAAAATATCACAAGTTAACACAAGAACTTGCAAGATTATCATACCATATATGTATATTGATAAATTATATGCCTAATGATGCTTGTATAAGATATAACCCTTTTAGTGCATAATCAAATATTGTTATTACAACTATAGTATAATATGTCATATTGAAGATTTTATAACAATTTGGTATAAAGACTTGCAATGCTATTATAACCACTTATTCAACATCATCAAAACTCATCATATATAACCTTAGGTCTAACATCTATGTTTTGCAACCATTAGTTAGGGTTTGGTGAAACTTTCAACTTTAGGCATGCTTGTGGAACATTTTTATTTTAACTTTAGGTTTACTAAAAGTGACTTAAAATAAAGTATCCACTAAAATAGTTTCTTTATACTTATTAATGTGTTTACTATAGTTCAACCTTAGCATTTATGGCACTTGCAGCATTATAATTCTTAAGCCATTCATGTATATTCTCCTTGTTCAAGTTATTAAAATTATACTATATATATGTGTAAATAATAATAATTAGTGATTTTTATGAAAAGGAAATTACTATATTACTCCACCTAGGCATTTAGTGCTAAATTAGTTATTATTGACTGTAGTTTAATTAAATATTTTCATAAATTGAATCCTTGAACTAGATGGGTAATGAGTTGTAGAATCCTTGAATTAGTAGGTGTTGAGTGTGAGAAAGACATTTCATTGCTTTAATTACATGGTCTTCAATTGTAACATGGCAATGACATAGTGATGTAGACTTTGCACCTATCAATATTTGAAAGTAATATTGATTTCCTTGAAGTGCTTCAATTTTGTAAGATAAAAAGGTTATTAATTGAATGTTATGATCCAAGAAAGTATCTCCAAACTGATCTTTCTTTCTAACATTCCAAAGTATTTATTGTGATAAAATATTTTGGTCACTATTTTAAAGATCATTTTCTTGTCAATGAGGAGTAGCATGATGTTCATATCACATTTGAATGGCAGTCTAACTTTAGTCTAGCCTTGACATACAAGTAGCAACTAATTAAAGTGTGAGGTACTAAATTGTGCCTTGGTTTCTAGATAATTTGACATACTTGTTTGCGATGAATTTAAAGTGAAGTAAGAGTATTCCATTGTTTGGTTATTACATTATCTAACCTCTTTCTTTGATTATTAATATAAGACATTGTTAACTATATATTGATGATCACTAGATACTTGTAAAGATGGAATATTACATTAACTTCTAAAGAGTTGATCTCTATCTATAACATGATGTTATGTTAGTTAAGAAACCTAAAATATGGCATATGTCCCTTTTTTAGTAGAGAGATGAGTGTAGGTATAGAGATGCAATAATATCACCTTGATAAAATCATCACTTAGATATTTATATTTGAGAGCATCTTTGTTATTTTTTTCTACATAAACTATGACTTACATATTTGAATTCACTTCATTTCTACTAAGATTGTTACATTAACTGAGGAAGTAAATGCCTATATCCCTAACTACCTAAGTGGCATGTAGCATTTAATCTATGATTTACAGGGCTAATTGCAATTAGTTAAGTAGTCCAAATAAGGCCTAATCATAATATAATTATTAACTTAGGCTTAACTGTTATGACCCATCTCATGGTTATCGGATTGGCATAAAGATATCTAATTAGTACTAGCTTCCTGAATAGATATCTTTACAAGCTTTTAATATTTTGATACACTTATTAAATTATTATTGTAGAAGAAACAAATATCTAAACTTAGAAAATAAACTACATATATTATAAGTTTAAAAGCTATATACATATATACATATAGATACATATGTACATATATATATCCCAAAAATATTATTTATATAAATGTAATAATTAATAAAACATTTTACAACAACTAAACCTATATTAGATAGTGTCCATAGATATCATAGAGAAACTAGAAGCTTATTGTATAAGTATTATTCTGCTGCTTCGACTTTATGGTCGATACCTGTCATTAAATGTACATAACAAAGAATTAATATAAAATATATTTAGTGAGTGGTATTCATCACCTTCATCACAAAATATTAACCTAATCATTGTGCACAATTCCTACCTAATGTCTTATGAGGAATTTTTCTTCTATATATCATTGGTACAATTCATTATAAAAAATGACAATGGTAGGCATACAAGCATTACTTTATATCTTTGGTCCAATCTTATCTACTGCTATCCTAGTCTTTAAGCTGCCAACCTTTTCTCTCCACTGCTAACTACTTTTCTCCTTCTTTATGAAGGATATTATATCTCCCTCTCTCATTCACAATAAGCAATAATGGGATGTCAACATATCAATTATTTTATCCATTTCCAAGTATACAATCAAATACCCACCATGCCATAAGTGTTTTATGTCTTACATCAATGTGTTATATACATTTAAATTCCTTTTTGACAATTCTCAAGGAGTTTCAAGCAAACTTGTATTTGTGCTATAGCTTAGAACTTTTTTTTATGCTCCTAAATTCATTCTAAATTTCAGCATAATTTGTTTCAATATTTCTAACATTTAATTACATAATATAAAATAATCAAATTGTTGAAAATACTTCCATGAGTATTGTTCACTCAGAACCCAAAGGAAGAATTGCAAAACAGGGCAACACAAGGGTACATGTAATCAAAGCCCCTTTTTAGCAGTTAAATGGAATCTAATTATTACCAAATTTTGCCATAACATTTCCAACATATAAATGAAATATAAATTAAGTGTTGTATATATAATTTCATAAGTTTACTAGTGTATCAAAAGCAAAAACTTAGATCAACCAAATTTGGGCAACTTTAGAGCTGCTGAAATGAAACTACCATTTGGATAACCAAATTAACTCCAATTGCTATCAAATTTTTCCACAGGCTTGCTAACATCTATATCATAATAGTTTCATAATTTTCACCATTCATTTAAAAGGTCAAATAAATTTAAACCCGAGACCAACCAGATCAGGGTTCTGAAATGAGTAGAATTAGGAGTTTCACCATTAACTTGCCTTATCACCTACCTAAAAAATTTCAAAAATTCTTAAATTCATTTATATTCATCCTAACACCAAATATGGCCATAAAATGCTAAAAAATTAATTTTTAAAATTTTTAAAACTTCAATTACACTAGATATCCTAAATCCTTATTCATCACCACATAAGAGATGCTTGTTTTAATTCCACAAATTCTTAGTTCTATTTTTTCTAAAAAAATTTTATGAATATTTTTTTCTAACACTCTCTAAATCAATACTTCAACAACATGCCATCATAATATTGATTAGAACATTTTAAAATAGAATCATACCTTAGCATATTTCAAATAGAAAATAAAGAAGCATAAATTAACAATATCATCACCTATTCCTTTGAAATAGCTCCAAAAATAGTGAGAGTTTAGTCATCTTAACCTCTTCACTCTTTATTTTTTAATGACTTTTTGACACAACAAGAGAATGGTTTCATGTAAACAAATCATATTTTAGAGATTTATGAAGGGAGAGAATCATAAAATTTGGAAGAAATTGAAAAAAAGTGTTAAGCTACCTTATAAGCTTTGGAGAGCAATTTGAAGCCCTTGAACAAGCTTAAACTCTTCTCTTATTTTTGTCCTCCTCATATTTCTGCTTCTAAGGCCCTACATACATTTATATAAAGTTTAACCCTAATTTCTAAGAAAATCTAAAATTTTCTTATTATTTTTTTTTTGATTTTGGTGAAAGGTTTTTGGACATTTAGTTAAGAACTTTTGCTCTCCAACTGTGCTACTACAACCATTAAATGATGATTCTCTCAGCCATTAAAATTTAGACACATAAAAAGGTTGAATATGATTATTATACAATAGCCTCGATTTTTGCTTTTTTTCACTTTAGTCCCTAGCTTCCTTTAAAAGCTTGGGCCAACCATTGGTCCATATTTTTAAGCCTCAAAAGTTAGATTTGAGTCTCAAAAACTTAAGCTAAATTAGCCCAATACAAATAAAAATTAAACTACTTTAAAATAATAAAAAAGGTTTATTATAACTTGACCTTAAATCTTTCACTTCCTTGCATTTTCATCCCTAAACTTGTAAATATTTTTGAAGCTTTAATTTGACCTTCCAAAATCATTTTAAGCCCTAAAAATTAATTTAGGCTAGCTATAAAAATTTAAAATTAATTTACTACATTTTTTGCTTATTTTCTTACTTTTTCGGTTTACTGAATTCTGGAATTTCAATAAATTCCTAAATAAATTTTTCATAAACCTATTATTAAATTTGTAATTTATTTTTTATTTATTTTTATGGATATTAAAATTCTCAAAATTATTCTAATTAAACTTATTCTTAAATTAATTTTACAATTCATTCGAATTTTACTTGATTTTTCCTATCTAGTTTTCTAAATCAGGGTTTTCTAGAGAAATTTATTACTTGATATCTATTGTGCTACTTTATTATATTACACTAACCAAATTTCTCTAAATTATTTATACATTTGTTAGTATAAATCCATAAGTTATCTTTGATTATGTTAGTCTATAAAATGATTCTAACAATAGATATAGAGAAAGAGGATTGTTAACTTCACTTTCACATGTGCATGTTAGCAACCTTCACTTTTTTAATTAGGTGAAAAAATCATTCTATTAATTTAATGATAAGGAAATAATAAGATTTATTTAAATAAATTTAATAAAGAAATATAAATTTAAAATATTTAAGCTAACTTTACTTGTTCTCTTTCATTTTTATAATAAATGTACTCATTAATTGAAATAGTTGTTAGTGTTAGCAAATTAACTTTAATACCATTTACTATTTTATTGTTCTTAAATTAGTGGTATAGTTCTTTCATCTAATAGTGTACTTATTCTATTAATTTAATTATAAGGAAATAATAAAAGTTATTTAAATAAATTTAATAAAGAAATATAGATTTAAAATATTTAAACTAACTCTACTTGTTCTCTTTCATTTTTATAATAAATATACTTATTAATTGAAATAGTTGTTAGTGTTAGCAAATTAACTTTAATACCATTTACTATTTTATTATTCTTAAATTAGTGGTATAGCTTTTTCATCTAGTAGTGCAAGTAGGTTAGGCGACTTATCAAGGTTTTATAACCTAACTTACTCATGGCTTAACCTAACACGACTTATTTATCTAAACAAACTAAGCTAAGGCTTAAAAATAAGCTAGGCCTATGTATTTAAAGCTTGACTTATAGGTTTATTAGATTAGCCTACTTAATTATTAATATATTTATAAATAATATATATAAATTATACATATATATAATATAAATATTTTTAATACATATATTATATATATATAAACCATTGGATAATTTTGAATCTTAAGAAGGTTTTAACTTATTGGCAAGTTTGAAAGGTTAATTATATAATTGAGCTTTTAAATAGGCTAACAGATAAAGTCAATTTAAGCCTAAATTTTACCTTATATAGGTTAACAAGCTAAGCTCAAATCAATAATTTAGAAAGTAGGTTTGGCCTATTTAAGATAAAACTTAACTTAGCTTAATTTATTTACACTTTTATTTTATCCAATTAAAAGAGTGGAGGTTACTAACCTTCATATATAGATGTAGAGGTTAGCAATTTTCATGTACACACACACACACATACACACACACATATATACATACATGCATATATCTTTGTTTGTGGATATAAAGGTATATAGAAATATTTTAATGTAACATACTAATGAAACTAGTGATAAATATTAGGAGAACCCTAGCTTTCACTTTTTTTTAGTGATTTAATTTTTCAATTAGTTTCATCACTGTCAACATCCACCCCGTTTTCTTAACATAATCGATCCCTAAAACTTTTTTCTTGTACTTAAGCTTTTTTCAATGGAGAATTTTAGTGGTGGCAAAAAATTTTATTTTCACTCTTAACTAGTGTTCTTTCATTTGGGTTTTGGAGTGTTCAAGGGTTGAAATTTTAGTTGCTAGATCATGTCCTTGATAAGAAGCATCTAGGTTCTATTTCTAAATCTCATAAGCATGAGAATCTTGGGTGTGGATTTTCAAACAAGAGTTATTTACCTTAATCAAGAAAACAGATTAAGGGAGTGAATCCAATAGTCATGAGCCTTCATAATTTTATTCACGAGCTTAGAGTTTTTTGGTTTCTCTTTGTAGTTAGTATGAAACTTGTTTCTTCATCTACACTCTTAGTATTAGTTTTGCATCAATTTATTTTGTATTTTGGAAATATTGCTTAGTTCTATAAGCTAATTAAAAGCTTGAATTACTATAATTCTCTATCTTTATTTTCCTTTACTTGAAAATTTAGTTTATTTAAGCTCTAATTAGGTAAGGATTAGATCATTTATGCTATAAGATATTTCTTCGTTTGTTATCATATTATGGATGGTTTGAGCTTAAGAAAATGTTTTTTAGCATAAAACTCTAATTGTAACTCTGATAAGCATGAGCAATTATGAAAAGAAAAGAAATTAAAGAGGCTTGCATTCTTTGAGTTTAAGCAGATTGATTTTAACAATCTAAAATTTGTGTGGTTTTCATTTGCATTATAAAGAAACAAATTTGAAAATAAAAGCATTAAGAACTTGCTTTTGAATTAGATAACTTTGAGAATATATACATTATCGATTCTCTATTTATGAAGGTAGTAGATTATATCAATATAATTTGACCATCGTCAAAGTGTCGTTATAAAGATCATGAAATTAAAACATCAGAACAAGTTTTTAAATCCAAAAATGAAAAATTGCTATGAAAATTAGAGACTATAAATTCTTAAATAACTATTGATTTATAGAAACTACAAGAACAACACTTAAAACTCTAAAAGTTAGGCTACTTATTGCTAGTTGTTTAATTCTAAGGTATATCCTACTTTTCTAGTATAATGCTATATAAGTTTATTTCTACTTAGAGAGTTGGTGTTTTATCCTTGATGATATAATTAATATTCATTTAGGGTTTTACAAAAAAGAAAGGACTAGTCAATTTTGCTCAAGTTGCTAAAAAATAAGGTATTTTGACTCTTATTGCACCAAAACCTACCCTTTAAAAATTTGTAATGAAAATTTCCAATGCTATTTATTTTACTTTCGAAATTTGAAAGGACTTTTTTGTGGTTATCCACTTTGGCCTTTTTTATGTGGCTTGCTAACTAGTCATACTACTATATTATAGACTATCTCTATTAGTTTGCATTTAACAAAATTGCATTCAACTTTTAATGGTGTATGGAAGTCCAAGGCTGATAAAACTTCTCATGAATTTGAGTGACTTGAAAGACACCAAGATGTGATGAAGTAGGAAAGTACACTTGAACATGTCCATCCACATCTAATGAGGTTAGAAGAGAATCATTTCATCGATTCAAAAATTACTACTCCGTTATCTTATAAACTTCATTCACATTAGAGTTTTGGAAGACTTTAAAGTTTTTCATAATTTAAATTTTAAATGTCACATATGAAAGTTAGAAGTTGTCGACTATGGTGGTTCACAATCAAATATCAACACTTATGGGAGGAACTATCAAAGCAAAGATAACCTCCTAGACACTTCCAAAATTTAGTTGAATAATTATAATTTCTATTTACTATTTATCTTTGTTAACTAGTTAAGTTGTTTGTATTCTGCAAGTTATGTTAGATTAATAATTGTACTTGCTTTATGCACAATTTTGTATGTCATTCTTGTACTTTAGTTTTTGTTTAATGTGAATAAAAAAAGGAAATTAGCAACAAATATGAGACCTTTTTTAAGTTAAAGGCTCTTTTGAAAATTTTCATTTTCCACGGTGAGTTAAACACAATGTTTCATTTATTCTTAGTTTCCTTTATTCCTTCTAACAAAACTAGTGACAAATTAAATCCTTAAGTTTCTTTCACTTATGCCTAGCCATAGGCATCCATAACTAATTCCATCTTTAAGTTATGAATAATTTATGATTGTAGAATCCTCTTCCTTATTAAATTGGAGTTTTGCAAAAACCATGAGTGGTTTTTCCCTTTTTAATTTTGTTGGTTTAGGTTAATTTTACATTATTTAGCTCAGGAGTTTTTTTTATATACATGTATAATATGATTTTTTTTCCATTGCATAATATATTTATGACAAATTTGTGATGTAATCTTATGTTGAATTTGAATTTTTATAGATGAACACATTGTTAGGTATGAATTTAAAGTGTTTAGGATAATGGCTTAATAGATTTAATGTTATTTATAGATTTTGATTGATTTAGAAATAAAAATGATTTGGTTTCTTAATTTTACGCTAGCTTGATTGAGTTGTTCTTGCTTTGAAATGCATATTCAATTGGAATGGAAACAATATAAAAACCATAATATGTTATTTGGGAAATTGCGGAGAGTGATAGATTTAATGTTGAACTTCAAATATTTTTCCAATTTAACAATGAAATTAGTGATAAAATTAATAAATTCAAATTTTAACATACAAAAAGTAGTGAAAAATTTTGTAACAGATTTTTTTAAAATTTATTTATAGCAATGGACGAAATTTGTTATTATGATTATTTGATTGTTTTCTAAAATGTAAATTTGATAGTCACTTTTGATTTTAGTTAGGAGTTAGTGACAAATTTAGTGATGAATTAAAAGATTTCATTATTAAATTTTTACTAACACTAGCTTTAACGATGAAATATAACTCATCATTAAATTTTTTAGTGATGAAATTTCTATTGCTAATCACTAAATTTTTAGTAGTAAGTAATTTACAATACAATTTATACACTAGAGCTCAAGCTCTACTTGTAACAATTTTAATCTATTCATAATATAAAATAACTAATTTATCATCACAAGTCATTCTCAATTAACCAATAGTAAATAGTAGCATCACTAAGCCTAATAAGTATGACCAAACAACATTTACTCATTACACATGTACATCTATAGTTGAGTGTTCCATCGAAAATAGATAATATTAAGTAATATTAACAACTATGCCTTACTTTATCATAAGGTTTCAAAATAGGAATAATAGCATCTTATGAAATAAATATATGAATATACATATATGCATGTATGTATACATATTTATGTGCCAATTATTTCAGTGAAATATCGATAAAGTAAATAGTCACAAATATCAAAATTAAAACTTTTTAATCATAAATATATTAGAATCTCATATATGAATGTATTTGCAATTAGTATAGTTGATGAAAAGAGTATAAAATATAACATTCAACTAATACAAGTAATATATAAATTTTAGAATGAGATACATACTCACCTAGAAATGCTCATTTATTTTGAGAATCCCAAGTATTCCATTTTTATCTTTTTCCTTTCTTCATATTTCACAATTTATAATGATATATTACAAATACATGGGTATTATTTATTTTCTTTCCAAATATTACAATTCTACATTTAATTTATAATATTTCATACTCAAGATCATCAACTTCTTATATTTTGTAATGCTAATTTATGAAATTAAAATATGCCGTTATATAGTGATTTTTGTATCAAACTTATACAAATAAAAATATTAGAATGTGATGCTCTTAATTGACTCTATTCATGTTATTTAATCATCATAAATCATCACTTTTTATATTTTTGAAATTATTATAAAGAAATCACAAGTTTTCAAGAATAAGGGTCTTCCCGAATCAATCAATAAAATAATCAAAATATTAAAACTTTGAGCTCTAAAAAGACTCTAATTATATATATTTTTTTATGAAATTATACACTTAGTTCCTAATAATTTTAACTCCTTTTTAAGGAATCAAAAACTACATATATTAGGAATTTTCCAAATCAAGCTCTAAACATAAAAAAATATTAAATTTAATGATCTAGATATATTCTAAGTATACTATTTTAACACTTTAAAAAATAAAATTTTTATTTTATTAGTACTATATCAAGTATCTAAAATAAGATGATTAAAATAGGTTTTTTTTTAATTAAGCATGAAATGAACAAATTATTGAAACTTTATACTATAGAAATGCTTTATTCATATTATTCTATGATACTATACATTTAATTTCTAATAATTGTAGCTTAATTTCAATAAAATCACCAAATCACATTTCATATATTTATGCATTTTCTAAATCAAGCTTGAATCAATTGAAATTCTGGGATGTAATGCTTTAAAAATAATTTAAACATGTCATTCTAACATCCTATAATATAAAAATCACATTTTTCAAAGCTATCATTAATAACCCATAAAATGTATAACATAGGTTTTTCTTATTTCAATTTAATCTAACAAAATATGAGAATTTTAGTGTCTAGGGTGTTTGCCTTTATCCAAGGAGGTCGCCGGCTGTTGGCTAACACCAGAAATGATGATCTCTTATTGGAAAATGCAAAGGAATGGTACCCTTGCCCTAGCCTTGATCAATAGCTCCCTCTTGCGCCATGTAACTTCCAAGCTAGAGAAGGAATAACCCTTAAGCACGTGGTGGTACATGGTACCTCAAGGAAGCTAAGCAGTGACTAGAAGCTGAAACGCATTGGAAAGAAAAAGAAACATGCATCCATTACTATCATGATTTATTGCTTTCCATTTATGGCAGTAAGTAACTACCAGCCATGATAAACTTGTATGGAGGAGAGGTTGGACAGCGATGCCAAATAGTTAGAGAAACAAAAAGGGCAGTCAAAAAAATAGAAAGAAGAGAAAAAAGAAAGAAAAAGAGAGTATTGTGAGAAATGAAGAGAAGAAAAAAATAAGGAGTTAGGGGTTTTGATCTTACACTTCTTATTTGTGAGCTCATTTGTTCCTTTAATCACAACCTTTCATCTTGCTTAATCTTAATAAAAGTCAAATAAAAAAATATATGAAACTTGATTGTAGCCATCCATTTAAATTTCTATTCTATAAAACTCCCTTCTTCCATTTAAATTTAAAACTCCAACTTAAGTATTTCAATACTTTATAAATATTAAAAGAAAATTTTATTAGATCATAAAAGTGTGCGTGTGTGTATCACCGTTCATCACATCCCAAATTTCTAAAATATATGCTCAATAATTTATAAATTCATGAACAAAATCCTCTAACAAAACTAATATATTTTTCAAAACTTTTCATTCTCAATTTCTAAATATCTCAATAATTAATTATATAAGAATATTTGGGTAACATTTTCATTAAGTAAAATCATAGTAGTATTACTCAATCAAGATTTACACTATACATAATTCACTTTGGTATAAATAAATACAATTTCATTATCACTATTAACTAAAATAAATATATCAAGGCATTTATACTAATAGGTTTTTTTTTTTTTTCGCTTCAAGGTATTGCATCTATTTATCCTACCTTGACCTATTTATACTCATTCTTAGGGAATATTCATTCCATTAAATGATAGAATATATATTCCATAACAATAGTAATAGAATGACTTATTCCATTATTTTCTCGAATTGGACTTATGAATACATTATCCTTATTAAATTTTCAAAATTTCAAAATTATCTTTCTTAAGTATAAACCTTATTTGACCTTTCTTTTTCATTATAAGTGTGAAAATATTTCAAACTTCTTGCCAAATATATTGAATTTAACTTTTTTTAACAAAATAAAATACTAATAAATATAATATACATTTCAAGTCATCCATATTTTATTTTAATACTATATAATTTTTTTAATAATGTATAATACAAAAGTCAAATCAATATAGAAAGATTGCTATTATGCATTCATTTATAATATCTTTTTTAATTGAATGTAATATAATCTTAAATTAAATTCATTTCAATCATTTAACATATTTAAGTTAATCAATTTAATGCAAAATATTTATATGTTCAAATCTATAAAAAAAGTTATAAATAAATAAAAATAGCAGTATCATTTTTCTTATAAAAATGTATTGATTTCCACACTTTCTTTTATTTTTTATTGACAACTTTTTTTCTAATCCATTCCAACAAAATTTTATTTTACCAAACATAATTATGAAATAGTCATTTTATTCCATTTTCATTTTCTTTTTTATTTTACTCCATATAACTAAACTTAATATAAGTCTTAAAGATAGGTGGAAATGTTAATAACCTAAAAATGCATTTGGTTGGATAGAATGTAATGGAATGGGAATGGAAGAAGGAGTGATTAAAATGTTTGTTTAGTAAATCCTATGGAATGGAAATGTCTATTCCTAAAGGAATGGTTAGTCTATCAAATGATAAAATCTACATTCTATAGCAAACATGATGGAATAAGCCATTTCATCATTCATAGATTGTTCTTTTTATACATATATGTTGCACCCTTTTTAAAATATAATAAATTAAAATTTATTTTGGGTAAAGGAATAACTATGATGACCCACAAATTCAATTAAATCCAAAATTTTGAGTATAAATTATAAAATAAAATAAAGTTAATAGCTTAATGAAAAGGGGAATATCAAATTTTATGAGGATTAGGTGAGGAAAGATAAATAGAATCATAAAACATAGTGTTTGGAGTTATTATAAGTGAGTATATAAGTGTGAAAGGTTTAGAAAAAAAGTTTTCAAAAATGCCTTTGGGGATACTATTCCCCATTTTATGGTAACAACCCTAATTTTTCTTTATTTCAATCATCTTTTCCCACTCCTCATAACACTCTCCACTCCTTTTCTTCACTTTCATGAAATCAAGCAAGGGAATTCTAACCTTCCTCTAATTTTTTCATTCAATCTAGGTAAGAATATTATCTTCATTGAGATTCCTTCTTAATTTTTTCTTGGTTGAGGAGGAAATTGAAATTTATTTGATTTTTATTAGGGTTTCTAAACCCTAACTCAAGAACCATTAATTTTTAACGTGATTAAGGCTAAAGAGTTTTCAATTTAGCTTCCTAGCAATCTCTTCCATACTAAGTGATTGAATACTCTAACTAAACTCCTTAATTTTGGTTGAAATTGTATAGATTGCATATATGTTAAGTTTTGTTTGACTTATTGAAATATGATTATTCATGGAGTTTGGAATGAGTTTTGGTTAAGTATATTTATGATTGGATGATGAGTGAGTGGGTAATAAATGAGTTTTGAAAGGCATTTATGGTAGATGAACAATAAAAATTTTCACAGAAATGTAAATACCCATAAATGAATCAAGTATAAAATTAATTCTCCTTATTCAAAAGCAAAATTTAGATAAGGAAACCAATTTTACAATGAATTTTTCCATCTTAGAAATGTGAATCAAGTATAGAATCAATTCTCTTTGTCCAAAAGAAAATTTTGGACAAGTAAGTTAATTCTATAATCGATTCTCCCCTTTTTAGAATAAAAAACACATCCTAAATTGCTTCCTTAAGCAATTTTTCCTACCCTATTTCATATTTTGATGTATGTTTAATCTTTTGTTAAAGGTTTCTATATCTTTTTAACATATGTATGGCGAGTATAGCATGAATTGTGTTAAGAATGGAATTATTTTGTGATTTATGAAATAGGATGGGACTTAAACCTAATGTGAAATGTGACAAATGCTAAAATTGATCTATTCATGTAATTGTGAGATGAAATGTTGTATATAGCCATGTAAGAAGGCATGATATTGTATTATAATTATAATGAACATGGCATATGGCTGCTTATGAAAATTAAAAACTTTAAGTTCATTGTGAATTAGGAAATATGGAAAAAGTAATGTGAACATTGGATGAAATTTTTTTGATAAAATGCTTATGGAAGGTACAAGGTAAACCTTGAAGGGACAAGGATTGAAAATTTATAAAAGGTATAAGGATAAGGTAGAAGTTACAAAGTGGATACATGTATTTATCTTTATAGTTGTTGTTACTAATGTGATGAAATGAATGTTATTGCCATTAATCTTCCTATTGTGTAATGTGACTAAGATGCTAGGGATATGGTTAAGCTTATTGAGCTAATGGATATTATGATGACTCCTTGATTTCCTCATGTGATGTTTATTTACGGCATAGTGT
Source organism: Sindora glabra (assembly GCA_020226215.1). Classification (NCBI taxonomy): domain Eukaryota; kingdom Viridiplantae; phylum Streptophyta; class Magnoliopsida; order Fabales; family Fabaceae; genus Sindora; species Sindora glabra. The sequence continues at coordinate 109,534,795 of CM035226.1, forward strand.
AATTAGTAAGGTATTGTATTATATGTTCAATTATTTGAAGCATTTATTAACTGAGCCCTAGACTCACCTTTTTATGATTTATTTTGTAAATTCTCAAGTTGAACCTTCACAACCATCTTTTCTAAATTAGATCATCTAGAAGCTCTTTAGTGTGATTGATGGTAGCATTAGATATTTGTATCTAGGATATTACTTAGCCTTATTTTATGTATAGGCTTGGGTCGAGGATGTAGACATTAAATTCTTTTCTTTAAGTGAGTTAAGATGGCTTACTTCTTCCTTGGAAGGATTTTAAGCAACTTTAATTTCCTTGCAAATTTGTAAATTTTTACTAGATTATAGTATGCATTTCACCAATCCTTTATTTCTTTTATTCAAGTCTATCTCTAATAGATTATCTAATGTTGTGATAAATATATTGATTTAGATTTGTGGAACTGAGTAATGAATTCCACGCTAATGATGATCAAATTAAGGTCATGATAATATATCACTCTTATTTTTTATATATTTCAATGTTACTTTTTGTAAATATAAAAAAATATTAATTTTTGAATATTTTTTATTAAAATATTTTAACAATTATATTTTTAATAATAAAATTTAAACTATGAAATTCTTGTATTCTTTATAAAAAATATTTAATATAAAAAATTAGTAAATTAGAATTTTATATTTTTATTATAAATTTTTTTGTTTATTACCATTTTGATGATAAAATGTAGCTTGTGATAATTTTTATTATTATAATTATATTTTTTCATTTCATTCTTATATTATTTTATTGTACAAATATAAAATTAGAATGGAATATTTATTACATTATTCATCATACAAAAAATAATTATGAAATACTCATTTTGTTTCATTCTATTCCATTGTCATTTTTTCCTTCTTTTTTTCAAACTTTCATTTTTATTCTAGAAAGCGGAAACGTTTCCTTTGGGGATTGGAATTTAAATACATAAAGCGGAGTCAAGGGAGTGGCTGTTAATGGACCAATGCTAGGATCCTGATTGAAAATTAGTCATGTGGAATTTAGAAAATATAAACTTTGGCTTGTGGCTCGGGTTATAAAATTCTTTTTGTTTTCGAACATTATTAAACAATTTTTTCAACATTCTATCCTTCATTTTCATTTCCACGTCATTACATACAAAAAAGTATTTGTAAGGACTTCGAACTCCTCAATATTCTCACAATTAATTTTAAATGTAAATTAAGATTTATTCTTCTTTATATTCAACTTTTCCTTCTAGAGGGCAATGATACTAATAATATATTTGAGAGCTAACCCCATACTTTGTAGCCAAAAGAAGATAGAAAAAGAATAAAAAATTCTAATCTTTTTGTTTGGATTTGAAGGAAAAAAGGAGAAAAATAATTTGTATTATTTTTACACATCAAAATTTTAAATTTTCTTTACTTTACATTTTCTGTTCCATGTTAATTTTCAGTTTTTTTTCCCGTTTCTTTCCGTTTTCCTCTTAACCAATCAAAGGGTAAGAGAGTAAAGAAAAGAAAGATGATGGGAGAGAGTTAAATACAAGGAAGAAGAGGAGAATTGATGGTTAATGACTTCCCTTCTCATTTAAATATTTAGAAAATCTTTCAAAAACATCCAAATTAAAAGATTATAAAAATGACAGTATTAAAGGATGTTGAAGGATTTTGGATGATTAATTGTAATCCATTCTTTCACTAAAATTTTAATGAAGTAAGGAATCATTTAATTTATATGAAAAATAAATTTTCGTGAAAATTTGATCTTTTTAGGAAGAAATTTTTTTTGTAAATTTTTTAAAAAATGCTTAAAATTATTTGATTAACACTTCTCAATAACTAACTTTCTATATTTTATTTAGTTTAATTTTAAACTTTTTAAAAAGTAATATCAAAATAATTAATATACTATTTAAAATTATGATAAAAAATTAAGAAATGTCAATAGATTTTAATTATATCTGATTATCTTTTTTTTAAATTATACTTGTAATCTCTCTTTTCATCATAATTTTTTAAAACTAATAATATTTAATTTTTAAATTTAATGTAAAGAAAGCAAAATAGGTTTATATAAAAAATTAAAATGTTTATATATATGAAATTATCTTAATAAAATTAAAAAGAAATAGGATTTAAAAGAGAAAAATATTAGTTAAATAATTAATACAATAAATAATTAATTCTATCTAATTTATATAAAATATGTAAGAAATACATAATTTTTATTTTTATAATTGAATATTAAAAAATAAATAATAAACATAATAAATATAAAATAATAAAGAATATAATATAATATATTTGAATAAAATCATATTTACAATTAAATTTCTATTATAATAATATTTATGATATCATATTTTGTATTCATTTTATATAATTTTATATAATATTCATTCTATTTATAATGTAATTAATAAAATAATTTTATTTTAAATAATTAATAATTATATTTATTATAATTTTTAAAGATAAAAGATTAAAATAGTCATTAATTAAATTAAGTAAGAGTAATTATGTATTTTTGTTTATAAAAAATATAAAAAGTTCTTCTTACTAACAAAAATGTGAGTAAGTGATTTTTTATAATTTATGGTAAAAAAGTTTTACTTTTTTTATTTTAACAATTAGTATCAATCAAATAATTTAAATATTTTCTATTTTCTAGAATATTGTACTTCTTATACCACTTTTGAGAACCAAACCAAGAGTATATAATGACCTTTTCACTTTATTTCTCACCGTTCAAACATGCCATAAGAGAGTTGATTAAATTGTAATACCAGTGCATCTCTTTAGTATTTTAATGTTGGTAAAAAAAAAAAAAAACTATCATTAAAATTTTTCTACGAATAAAAAATCGTGGAAATTGAAGACAACAACCACATGGCAAAATGGAAGTCTAGTTAGTCTCCAATTTTATATATTTTTTTTAGTCTTTCTTTGTTTTAGCGGAAACATCTTAACTTAGCGGAAAGATAACATGCGAGAGTTGGAGATAAGGGAAGAGAGGGAATTGTGGTTAAGATTCAAGAGCTGATTTCTCCTCTTCTTTTTTGAATGTACAGAAAATCTTCCAAAAACACCTACATTGGAAAAGTATAAAAATGGTAGTGTCAAAGGATATTGAAGGTTTTTGGATGATTAATTTTAATCCATCCTTTCACTAAAATTTCCAAGGAGAAAAGAGTAATAATATCTCATTCCGTTCATTTTTTCCTGTTCAAACATGCAGAGAGAATTGACTAAACCGGTGTATCTCTTTAGTAATTTAATGTTGGAATAAAATAACCTATCATTAAATTTTTTTTTTCTAGAAGGAAAGAATCGCGGAAATTGAAGGCAACGAACACCCGAAAAAAACGAAGTCTAGTCAGTCTCCAATTTTATATTTTTTTAAGGATATATTTGTTTTAATGAAAAATATATTTCATAAAAACATGCTTATAAAAATATTAATATACAGCAAAAAAATTATATTTATTCAATATTAAATATGAAGGATATGATGAAAAATAACATCTTTTATTTCAAAAAAAAATTATTATTCTAAAGAATGTTGTTTTCTTATATTATTATGTATCATAATTTTTAATTAAAATATATAAATAATATATGACTTATTTATTTATATATAATAAATATTTGAGATATTTCTATAAAAAATATATTCCAACAAAACAAACAAAATTTTAATCTATGCATGAACTGTGCGGCTGGAGAACGTCAGTAATGCTAATGAATATTTCTATATAAACCATCTTATGGTGGCTTATCATCCCCTCTCTATCGCCTTCTCTTTTACCTTAACTTTCGCTGCTTCTGTCTCATTTCTTCAGGCATCATAAATCGCTTTGGCTCGTTTCAGCTTCTCCATGACAGCGTGATACACCCAACACAAAACCATTTCAAATTCAGGATACGATAAAGTAAGGGGACTTTCCTTTATTATTATTTCTTGGCAAATTATGTTCGATTTCTTTAGACAGAAAAGTATGTTAACAAACTAACGATTTCTTTATTGCTACTAATTACTGCTAGCTAGTTTGATGATTTATATCTATACTTGCAGTTATATTTAATACAACATCTGCAAATCAACGGTTGAAAGAAGGCAAGTTCTTGTTGTGACCCCAAACCAAATCCCTTTCTTCTCATTATGAGACACCGTTTTTTTACCGTGCTTTGCTTTTCTGCCTTCTTATATGTTGTATCTGCTTTGAACTCGGATGGAGTGACTTTGTTGTCACTCCAAAAACACTGGACGTTTCTGCCTTCTCCTATAAACTCAAGTTGGAATGCTTTTGATTCTACTCCATGCTCATGGGTAGGAATCCATTGCAATAAAGCTTACCATGTGATCTCCCTTAACCTCACTTCTCATTTTATTTTTGGTCAATTGGGATCAGAAATAGGACATTTGAGCCACTTGAAAACTCTTGTGTTGACACTTGATGGTCTTTTTGGAGAAATTCCTCCAGAGTTAGGCAATTGCACTAAACTTGAGCATTTGGATCTTTCTAAAAACAATTTCACTGGAAAAATACCACATGCCTTAGAAAGCTTACAAAAGTTGAGGAAATTGGTTATCAATTCTAACATGCTCGTTGGTAAAATTCCTGAATCCTTGTTCCAAATTCCTCATTTAGAGCATGTGCATCTCCAAAAAAACAATCTTAGTGGCCCAATTCCTAACAATGTTGGGAATTTAACTATCCTTTCAATACTGTCTTTAGATAATAATAAGTTGTCAGGCATCATTCCCTCATCCATTGGCAATTGCTCCAAGTTAAGAAGACTATATTTGTCTGGGAACCAATTAGAAGGAATTTTACCTGAAAGCCTTAACAATCTTGAGAATCTTAATGAGTTATATCTTGATAATAATGGTTTTCATGGTATTATTCCACTAGGTTCAAGACAATGTCAAGAATTATGTGATGTGGACTTATCATATAATGCATTCAGTGGAGGTATTCCCTTAGGCTTGGGAAATTGTAGTGCTTTATCATATTTAATCATTGTCAACAGCAACTTGAGTGGTAGCATACCTCCATCCTTGGGCTTCTTACCTAACCTTTTTATGCTTTGTCTTGGTGGGAACAATTTATTTGGAAGAATACCCCTAGAAATTGGTAATTGCACATCTTTGAATGAGTTGAGGTTGCAAGTCAATCAACTTGAGGGAAAAATTCCTAGTGAGCTTGGAAATTTAAGTCAACTACAAGTACTACAATTATTTTCCAATAACTTGACAGGTGAGGTTCCTTTAAGTATTTGGAAAATTTCAAGTCTTGTAGATTTGAATTTTGCAACTAATAATCTTTCAGGTAAATTGCCTTTGGAGATGATAAATCTTAAGCAACTACAATCCATTTACCTATTTGACAACCAATTCTCTGGAGTCGTACCTCAAAGCTTGGGTATTAATAGCAATTTACTTCTATTGGATCTTACAAATAATAAGTTCACTGGTAAAATTCCACCAAATTTATGTCATAAGAAGAAACTAGAGTACCTAACTCTAGGTCAGAATCAATTTCAAGGTAGCATACCACTTGAGCTAGGAACTTGTCCAACTCTTAAAAGGTTGATTTTATCAAGTAATAATTTAACTGGGGTCCTTCCTAACTTTTGGAGTAATACAAATCTAACCTATATAAACATCAGTGAGAACAACATTAGTGGAACAATCCCACCAAGTTTAGGAAATTGTAGAAATCTTACTAATGTTATTCTTTCACTAAACAAACTAAGTGGGTATATACCATCTGAGTTAGGACAACTAGTGAATCTCCAAAGGCTAAATCTCTCCGATAATAATTTGAAAGGCCTTTTGCCACCTCAACTTTCTAATTGTATCAAGATGGAATATTTTGATGTTGGATTCAATTCACTAAATGGACCATTTCCATCAAGTTTGCAAAGCTTGAAAAAGTTATCTTCATTAGTTTTGAAAGAGAATCAATTCTTTGGAGGTATCCCATTTTTTATATCAGAATTTAGAAATCTTTTGGAACTACAAATTGGGGGAAATAATTTTGGTGGCAAAATTCCAAGTTCCATTGGAGACTTGCAAAGTTTGAATTATGGATTGAATTTAAGTGCAAATAAATTAGTGGGTGATATTCCTTCAAGTATTGGGAAACTAAAGATGTTGCAAAACTTAGATATCTCTCTTAATAATTTAACAGGAACCTTGAATGTTCTTGAAGATCTTTCTTCATTAAATGAAGTCAATATATCATACAACTCCTTTGATGGTCCTATACCAAAGTCACTAATGAAATTGTTAGGCTCCTATCCATCATCATTCTTAGGCAATCCTGGGTTATGTGTTTTATGTTTACCATCAGATGGCATGAATTGCAATCAGAATCACACTTTGAAGCCATGTGATAACCATTCTACCTATAAAAAAGGATTGAGTAAAATCAAAATAGTCATTATACCACTTGGGTCTTCAATAGTTGTTATCATTCTTTTCATAGGCCTATTCTTCATGTTATACTTGAGAAGGTTAAAGCAAGATCAACAATCGTGTTCCTTTTTCAAGAAAGTCATAAAGGCTACAAATAATATGAATGATCAACATATTATTGGACAAGGAGCCCATGGGGTTGTTTACAAAGTAGAACTCAGTCCAGATAAAATCTTTGCTGTCAAGAAAATTAAATTTGCAAAGAATGATGGTCAACAGAATAAAAGCATGATGAAAGAAATCGAAAGCATAGGGAGGATCAAACATCGAAATCTTGTCAAATTGAAAAACTTCTGGTTGAGAAAAGGTTATGGTCTAATCTTGTATGACTACATGGAAAATGGAAGCCTTCACGATGTTTTGCATGAAAAAAATCCACCATTATTCTTGGATTGGAATGTTCGCTATAAGATAGCAGTTGGAATTGCTCAAGGATTGTCATATCTCCATTATGATTGTGATCCTATCATAGTGCATAGAGATATCAAACCAAAAAACATACTATTAGATTTTGATATGGAGCCTCACATTGCTGATTTTGGAATTGCCAAGCTTTTAGATCAATCTTCTACAACTCTATCTATAGATGTTCTTGGTACAGTTGGGTACATTGCGCCAGGTATTTCAATTTTCTTCTTTTTTTTTAATTTAGTGTTTTTATTTATTTTTTAAAAAATAAAAACCTTTAAAAAATTTACATTACATTGACTCTAACATTTGACAGAGAATGCATACACAACAGTGGTGAGCAAGAAGTCAGATGTCTATAGTTATGGGGTAGTTTTACTTGAACTTTTAACCAAAAAGAAAGTCTTGGATTCTTCATTTTTGGATAATGAAGATATTGTAGGGTGGGTTACTTCTACTTGGGAAAAAACAAGAGACATTACTAAGATCGTTGATTCAGACCTTGCAAATAAACTACCTAACATAAATATATGCAAACAAGTTAATGAAGTGCTTCTGGTGGCTTTGAGATGCACAGAGAAGGATCCAGTGAAGAGGCCAACAATGAGAGATGTTGTCAACCAATTAACTACCATATAGAAATTTAGCTCTTGTTAAAGGCATAATTATCTTCATTTTTTATTTATGATCTATTTAAAGCTTTTCTTTTATAGTCAAAACTATCTACATTGTAGTATGTTTAAATGTCTTGCCCTAGTCATAAGCTTGGAATAAATATTTGTGTTTCCTTTTAGACTTCATTTGTTTTGTCAAAAAGTATTCTTCATAGGAAAATGTCATTTGCGCGCGCACACACACACACACACACACACACACACACATATATATATATATATATATGTGTGTGTGTGTGTATACACACACATTAATGAAAGAGTGATATGCCACTTATAACTTATATTAATGGTTAAAAAAATTATACCTAGAGGCATCATAATGGAGGAAAGCAAATTTCTTCTTGAAAGAGAGGAAATTGTTTCTTTACATTTTTCATATTTAATATTAAGTAAATAAAATATTTTCTTGTCTTTTAACATTTCTATAACTATATTTTATCAAAAATGTTTTCATTAAAATAAACTAAGCTAAATTTCACTTTTATATGCATGTTTTTAGTGTTGTATTATAATTTAACTAATATCTTACTATTAGCTTATAGGGAGCTACAAATTACAGATTCATAATCATTTACTTGTATGCAAACCATCTTAAAAAAAATATCTGTGAGAAGCTAGTTTATCTAATTTCATTAGGGCACAACTTTTATGAAAGGAAAAGTGACTAAAATATCTTTACTTAAAAAATTAAAAATATGTAGTTTCATTTTAAATTTACAAAATTATATCTAAGTTCCTAACTAATGGCACATAAGTGAAAAATCTATCTAAGCAAGTTCCTAACTTGCACCCTATTTTTGAAATGCTATTAAAAAGTAATTTATTATCACATGTTTATGTATATTTTTCTAAGTTCCTAACTTGTACCTTATCTTTGACATGTTATTAAAAATTAGTTTATTATAACATGTATTTAATGTATTGGCAATTTTTACACTTACAAGCCACCTTTTCACACCAGTTCAATGTTTTATATTTTTATTTATTTATATAACAATCTATTTATCTATCTATCCAAATTCCTAACTTGTACCATGTTTTTAAAATGTCATTAAAAATAATTTATTGTCATATGTGATATTGACAAATTTTCTACTTGCAAGCCACCTTTTCAAACCATCTCAATGTTTTTTTTATTTGTCTTATTATTTAGTTATTGGGAGATGATTAGCTTCTTTTTTTTCTTTTCTTTTTTATTATTTTTATATAAATAAACAAAAATAACAATAATAATCTGTATCTGTATATTATGTATATTAGTGATGGCAATGTAGCGAATAAAAATAGATTAACCTTTTCTTGCCCCATACTTCATTATTGCAACATTCCATTCCTCATAATTAGGATAAAATTCACCTTATCCCCATACCCCATAGGGGTAAGAACTGTATCATGTCTCAATTCTAGGCATATGGCTGACATAGGAAAACATTATAGTGTGACCTTTTACAAGCATAATAGACTTTAACTAGTCTACAACACAAATAAGACCCTTATAATTATAACTTATAAAATGATAACTTTCTTATGAAACTTACTGAAATTTGGATAGAATCTCTTTTATTTTTATACAATCACTAGGGACAAACAAGACATATTTGAAAGGGTTACATGCCTAAAACAATACTAATTATGCAAAAGTATGTAACCTAAATATATTTTAAACAAATAAACTTAACAAGACGTACATATGTACTATTTTTTCCTTTTCCAAATGTCCTATTATCTTATCATTGCATCATAAGACTCTCGAATGGTTTAAATACTTAATTTATATGTGTAATCATGTTCAACATTGAAAACCTAAAAAGAAAAGAGAAAAAGGAAAGGTGAGTCACAAATACTCAGTAAGTGAATAATTAACTAAAAATCTTTTATTCAAAACACCATTTATGAAAAAAATTTACAAAAAGCAGCTTTATTTCTTTCAAGACATTTCAATCATAAGCTTGTGAACTAAAAGATTAAAGATATCACATGAGTTTGAAATCAAAACTCTCTAAATAACATTTTCCTTTCACAATCTAGTTTAATATTATTAAACACTTTGTTTGTCATTCATATTTTTCATAAAATAACTGTAAGAATTTTAGATTTTTAGGATTTTATGTATGATAATTAGAACATTATAAATATGAAATTAGTATTTACTTACCTGATGGATTTGCAGTTATAATCAAATTCAGTAAAAGCTATTAAATTCTCCCCTTTGACTAGATCTTCCTCTTTGCTCTTCTCTTAGTGGTAGCTCTTAATGGGTAGAAACCGTATATATGAGAAGTGAAAAGGGGACTTAGCCTTAATCCTTATTTATAACCCTAGCAATCCTCCCCATAAAAGGATTACTAAGTCTTTGGGCCTACACAACCGCCAAATCATACTAAACTATGTAGATGTGCTAAGCCCATATATTTAAGATCATAATTTTAAATAGGCCTCATGCATGTCTCACAATTAGATTAAATTTTAATCAATCAGTTTTATTAAATTAAAAAATATCAATTAATAACAGCTCACTTTATGAAAAATTCTAGTATTCTCCCACTTGAGCAATATTAATTGAGTTTTATAAGAGTTTTAACAAAATACATTTTGAAAATAAGACTCTAGATTGATTGATTAAAAACTTTTATGTGGCCACAATTAAAAAAAATAATTTAGCCCTCTAAGATAACATCACAACAATCCTATCTAATATAACTAACTAACACTGAATCATAGCAGCCTTTATGCCCCTTATTAACATAAGACCAATCTATGGTTACAAGTGCCAGTGACTTTATCGACCATGGATTTTAGTATGGCCGTATAGTAAGAAAATAGCACCAAATGTGATCAAACATGCTATTTTCATTATCAGTCCTCCATGATTTCTCTAAACTTGATGAGAAATTCATATACTATATGTATGTCTCATCCATATTCTCAAGATTATTCAATAGTGTTATTCTATGAGATATACTTTCTTAACATCAAAGTCATATTTAAGACAAACACCAGTCTTAAGAAGTAAGATTTCAATACTTATAAGCATATGTACAAGTAAGAATATATAATAACATAGATTATCCACTTTATGATGATCATCAATAAAATTAAAAATCTTATAAAAAGAGTGTCCAATATAACAAATTATAACATGAGAGTATCAAATACAGGAAATATGCCCTTATTAATAGAATACATCAAAAGACCTTAAGACACCCATATTCTTAACATGTTTGCTAAAAACTGCAGGTCTCAATCCTTTAGTCAGAGGATTAGCAATCATGTTATTTGTATCAATATACTCTACAATAATATCACCATTCTTCACAAAATCTCTAACCTTAAGGTACTTTATTTCCAAATGCTTAGACCCACATGTAGTGTTGTTGTTTTTGAAAAATAACATAGTAGATTTGTTATCATAATAGATTTTTAGTGGATTAGAGATGGAATTAATGATGCGAAGACCAAAGATAAGATTCTTTAGCCAAATGGCATGCATAGTTGCTCCATAACATGCAACAAACTCAGCTTGCATAGTAGAAAAAGCTAAGAGTGTTTGTTTTACACTCTTCCAAGATATAGCTCCTCCAGGTAATGTAAAAATGTATCTTGAAGTGGATTTCATATCATCCTGAGAGCTAGCAAAGTTAGAATCTATGTATCGAACAATCTTAAAATTGTTAACATTTCTATAAACCAGCATGTAATCTTTCATCTTTTGTAAGTACCTTCACACTTTCTTGACAATAACCCAGTGATTCATACCAGGATTAAAAAGATACCTACTAAGAACTCCCACTGCAAATGCAATGTCAGGCCTAGTGCAAACTTGTGCTTACATAAGACTCCCCACTGCACTAGAATAAGGTATATTCTTCATAGATTCTTTTTCTAAATCATTCTTAGGACATTCACTAAGGATGAGTTTATCACCTTTTATAACAGGTGCATCCCCACCCTTGTAATTTTGTATGCCAAATCTAGTAAGTACATGATCAATGTAAGACCTTTGTGAATGTCCCAACAAAACTTTAAATTAATCTCTACGGATCTCTATCCTAAGAACAAATGAAGCATTTCCAAGATCTTTTATGTCAAAAATCTTAGACAATGATTGTTTAGTCTCATGCAGTAATCCATTATCATTATTAGCTAATAAAATATCATCTACATAGAGGATAAGAAAAATGTACTTACTTCCACTGATCTTAAGGTATATGCACTAATCAACTTTATTTTCCTCAAAACCTATAGAATTGATCACCTCATCAAATTTAAAATACCATTGCCTTGAAACTTGTTTAAACTCATGAATAGACTTTTCAAGCCAACACACTAAGTGTTCTTTTTTAGGTTCTTGAAAATCCTTTGGTTGTACCATATAAACTTTTTCTCTCAAATCCCCATTCAAAAAAGCTGTCTTCACATCTATCTGATGGAGCTCTAAGTCATAGTGTGCTACCAAGGCCATGATGATTCTAAAGGAATCTTTGGATGAGACTAGTGAAAAGGTCTCATTATAGTCCATTCCTTCTTTTTGAGTGAACCATTTTACCACTAATCTAGCTTTAAGCCTTTTAACATTTTCCTTAGAGCCTTTCTTGATTTTGTACACTCATTTACAACCAATAGGTTTGCATCCATTTGGAAGTTTAACAAGTTCCCAAACACTATTGTGAGCCATAGAATTCATTTCATCTTTCATTACATCCATCCACATATCAAATTGTGGACTAGTTATTGCATCTTTAAAAGTCACAGGATCAATAACATGACTAATATCATAGTCACTCTCTCCAAGGAAAATTAAATAATCATTAGAATTGTAGATCTTCTTTGTCTAGTAGATCTTCTCAAAGGCACCTCAACTTCATTCTCTTGAGCTTGAATTGCATCAACAGGATCAAGAATTGGATTATGAGGATGAGCAAGAGGAAGAGGATCTATATTTTGCTACACATTATCTTCTTTTTCAATATTTATTGGTACTACAGGACTTTGTGGGTTTGGTAAAGGAAAAGTGACATATCTTGTAGGTTTATTATCATTGATAACTTCTATGATGCTTCTATCTATAGTATTTTATTCCAAAAATTTTGCCACCTGTGACTCTACAATTTTAGCTCCACATTCAAGATAATAGAATTTGTACCCTTTGGAATGGTATAGGTACCCTATGAAGTAGCAAAGAGTGGATCGAGGTTCAATTTTCTTTTGAAAAATATTATAAATTCTAACTTCTGTAGAACATCCCTAAACTTGAAAGTGGTTTAAGATAGGTTTTCTACCAGTCCATAATTCAAAAGGTGTTTTTGTTATAGATTTGCTGGGTACTCTATTCAATATATATAATGCACATTTCATGGCTTCACCCCAAAGAGATTCAAGAAGATTAGTTCTGCTTATCATGCTCCTCATCATATCTTTAAGAGTGTGATTTTATCTTTCGATCACACTATTTTGCTCAGGACTACTAGGCATAGTATATTGGGTAATTATCCTATTCTCTTATAGGTATTTGGCAAATGGTCTCATATATTGTCCAGTTGTGCCATGTCTACCATAATATTTACCACCTCAATTAGATCTAACAATTTTAATAACTTTTCTAAATTGTTTCTCTACCTTTATTTTAAAATTTTTAAAATTTTCAAAAGTATCATACTTCTTTTTGATGAGGTCGAGATAACCATAATGAGAAAAATCATTAATAAAGGTAACAAAATATTTATTACCACATAGAGCAGGAGTAAGTGGTCTACTAATATCAGTATGCATAATTTGTAAAAGGTCTGAACTTTGAGTAGCACCTTTGCTTTTAATCTTAGTTAACTTACCCCTTATACAATCAACACATGTATTTAAGTTTTCAAAATTAAAAGAAGGTAAAGAACCATCTTTTATCAATCTATTAATTCTCTCATTTGAGATGTGATCTAATATTTTATGCTATAACAAGAAAAATTTTTCACTAACTAAAGTTCTCTTAGACACTATGTTTTCAACATTCATACTATTGTATTCATTATTTTGGGCCAAGCACAATCTATATAAACTATCAACAAGCTTAAATTCACTAACAATTTTAGAATTTAAAGATAAATTAACTTTTCCATTCTTAATAATAAAATGATAACCATGTCTATCCAAAACAAAAATTAAAATTAAATTTCTCCTATAGGAGGGCACATAAAAAATATTTTTCAAAATAAGTTTAAAAGACTCTAAATTTAAACCTATTATTCCTATAAAAACAAACTTCTACTTCAACATTATTTCTAACTCTAAGCTTGGCCTCTTTCTTATTTGGCTTTCGTTTGCTTTTGAACCCCTGCAAAATAATAGTAATGTGAATAGTTGCACCACTATCAAGCCATCATGAGTTTAATGGTGTACTAACAAAATGGAATTCAAAATAAACAAAAGTTAGTGGTTTACCTTCTTACTTATCCTTTTTCTCTAACCAAGATTTGTATTTGTGACACACAAATTTCTTATGACTTTCTTTTTGCAAAAAAAATATTTATCATCTTTCTTAATGACTGCTTTAGGACCACTTAACCCTTTTGTTTGATTACTGCCTTGGCCTTTCTTGTTCTGAAACTTATTTGGAGCTTTTGACCCAAACTTTCTAGACTTATTGAAATTTTTCTGGTAGGTAGGTTTGGAGTTAATGGTGAGCAAGGCACTCTCATTTTTCTCTCTTTTGAGTTTTTCCTCTTCAAAAATACATTTAGATATAAGATCATTGATACTCCAAACTTCATTCATGGTGTTATAGGCAGTTTTAATTTGAGTGAACTCATAAGAAAAAGAGTGATGGCATAGTGAACAATGAAATTATCAAGTGAGGTGATTTCATGGGAAGCTAATTTGTTTTTGATATAAACCATTTTCATGATGAAGTCTCTAACATTTCCTACAAAATCATACTTCATACTTGTCAACTCACTCATAAGATTCCCAGTCTCAGACTTATTGGATTTTTAGTACATTTGACTAACAACATTATGGAGTTCTTTAGCATTCTCAATCTCTTCCAACCCACTCATAAGATGCTCAGAGACAGATCTCTTACTAGCACGTAGACACATATGATTTACTCTATCCCACTTAGCAAAAAACTCCTTTTGTTCAGTAGTACTTAGGGTAATGATGGTAGGGGTGGATTGATATGTAAGGCTAAGTCTATGTCGCTCATAACTAAGGTAAAGTTTAGGTCTTTATCCCATCTCTTATAATTAGATTCATGTAGGATCTCAATGGTAGCTTGATTGCCATTTACAGCAAAAGTCACTATTCAAGATAAAAAATGCAATAATTAACCAATGGATAATTTAAAAGAAATATAAATAGCAATGATTCCTGATGTGCTACAATAACTAAAGAGTCTAGATGCATCATTATATTCTCCCCTTTGGGTAAAGAATATGATATGCTAGTAAGTACTTTTTTCATAAGGCTAATATGAAAATATCCAATTTTCAAAAATCCATCCCTTTTAGGGAAATAGACTTTCTAAACTGATATATTTCCAATCGTGATATCATATGCCACATACCAAAATTATCTTACATAATAATCCCTTTTGGGCAGGTGATTATATAAGATAATTTTAGTATTATCTCATGATTTCTAAATAAGAAAATATTTCATTAATCACTATAAATGAGCCACTTTGGTAGCCAAACATTTATAGTTACTAATGAAAATTTTTTTTCTTAAATTGAGAAAAATAAATTATCCAATATCTCAATTTACATACTCAACCATATATATGCAATGGGCCACTCCTGATGAGATTTCAAAAACTTAATGCATCTCAGTGAACCCATAAATATTGTTACATAATAAAGTATTGAACAAAATTTAAAATTAACATAATTGTAATATATAATTATATTTACTCCTTAAATAAAAGAATTTAATAAAAAATAAAAATTAAGAAGAGTAAATATCATCAGTGGATTGATGAATTATAACTATTTTACTTTATTTTCCTAGAAAATTTCATAATCTTATAATTCTAGAACATATTTTTAATTAATTCAAAAAATAATATATATATATATATATAACCAAAGGCAGCAGCACGCCAAACTAAGAAACCATGCCAAAGCATATGACGTATACATATATAAACCATATGATGAGATTCATATATGTGTATACAGCACAGTAAACCATAAGATGTCTTATAAATATATATAAAACCATATTCAAATATATGGCATGCTAAACAATATTTCAAAAAAAATATTTAAAAGTCAATTATATAAATAGGAAAAAAGCAAACCAGATGGCAAAGCCAAACACGTGATTCAAGGAAATAGATATATGAAGCACGCCAATTAAAGAAGTTAAGAAGATATATATATATAATTTACTTTATATATATATATATATATATATATATATATATATATATATATATATATATATATATATATATATATATATATATATATGTCTGGAGAGACGTCAAACAAAAGCAAAAACATGTATTATTTGTTTTATAAGTATATACATGTCTGGTGTGTCGTCAGAAAGGGAAAATAGAAGCATGCCAAACGAGATTCAATCGGCATGCATATATACGAAAGCTAAACCTGACAACGCGTTATATATATATATATATATATATATATATATATATATATATATATATATATATATATATATATATATATATATATAATTCAAGAATTTCAAACATCAAGTCTATCGGAAAGACATATGCTTCCGAAACCAGTAATACTTTTATGTAAATTCTAAACCGAATACGTTATATATATATATATATATATATATATATATAATAGTTAATGAAACAATTCCAAACAAAATGCTACATAGAAAGACATATGTTTTCTATACAATTTCATATAAAATTGATAAATTAGGATTTCTTAATTCAACAACCCTAATATATATAAACAGAATATTAATCTAAAATCTTTTCTAAGGAAAAGTTCATGATGATACATTAAAGAATTATAAAACAGACATTATAAATTAATCATATAATTTTATTTTGAGAATCATACATATAAAATTTCATTACAAATCTTCAATCAAAATAATATAAAATATAATTAATTATTCTAGATTCTAATATAATATATGTAAGTTCTGATACCACATATAGAAATTTTAGATTTTTAGGATCTCATGTATGATAATTAGAATACTATAAATATGAAATTAATATTTACTTATCTGATGGATTTACAGCCATAATCGAATTCAGCGAAAGTTATTAAATTCTCCCATTTGACTAGATCTTCCTCTTCCTCTTTGCTCTTCTCCTGGTGGTGGCTCTTAATAGGTAGAAACCATGTGTATGAGAAGTGAAGAGGGGACTTAGTCTTAATCTTTATTTATAACCCTAACAATCTTCCCCATAAAAGAATTACTAAGTTTTTGAGCCTGCACAACCGTTAAACCATACTAAATTATGTAGATGTGCTAAGCTCATATCTTTAAAATCATAATTTTAAATAGATATCATGCATGTCTCACAATAAGACTAAATTTTAATCAGTCAATTTTATTAAATTAAAAATTATTAATTAATAACAACTCACTTTATGAAAAATTCTAACAATAACAACTATGCATGAAAAATTAAAAACACTAAGAAACTTATATAATCAATATAATAACTTACATACTTATATAAAACAATCAAATAAGATCCAATGGTATTTTCACATAGAATATCATACATAAATCAAATATAAAAAAGTTAATTTCCTTTCTAGGATCAAAGTCAAATCCAAGACTTAGTCTAAAGTTAAAAGTATAAAAGATCAAATTTCTTTCTAAGGTTAAGGTTAAATCCCAAGCCTTTGTCAATTTGTATCCCAAAATCCCCCTTGTTGCTCCATACAAAAATCCTCCCATATGCCTCTCCTAAGAACCATGATAATACAAAGAATCCAAGCATGCTTGGGGTTTTCTAAGAAAGACTCTCAAGGATCAAACTCATATAAATCATTTATTTTACTTTTATAAAACATTTTTCTTGTGTCCATAAGTTCCATAAAGAAAGCCAAACATGCTTAAAGTCTCAAGAAATGCCATTCACTTCAAAATTTGAAAGATATATTACTTTTAAAAGCATAACTCAAATAATCATTCTCTAAACATTGCAAAAATCATGATCATCTTAATACCTTCAATTATTTAATTTGACTTTCCAAATTTCCTCAAAGTGATTTTTAAACCTAATAAGAATAGACATCCATATAAGCATGGAAAAATAAGTAACTTTAAATAAAATTCATCATCAAAACATAAATAGAGAAATCAAACATTTCAGGTACACAAAATATCATTTTTGCAAGCTAAAGTAGGATACCCACTCTCCTTGAACACTCATTAATTTCTTTGGAATCCTCTATGATTGAAACAAGCCCTTCCATTAGTCCAATTCATTCAAAAAGCATTTAATAATGCATGATTAAATTCTAGAATTAGTTCTTAATAAACAAAAGATTAGCTACATAGCCCAACCCCCCAAATTTCTAATTATACTTAAATTAGTTAACAACACTAAAATAAGAATGCCCATTACTAGACATAGAATTATTTACCCTAGCCAAGCAAATTTTAATGTAAATTTATGCTTAGTAACCCTAATTTGCAAAATTGCTTTATTCATAAAATCATTATTAAAATTAAATTTAAAGGACTATATTAAGACTATAAATTCATACTAAGATTAGAGAGGAATCTCAATTCAATGCTATATGAACCTAAGCTCAATGGCTAAATTTTGAAGGGAATGGAACTCTAATTTTAGGAGAATGAAATAGGAAGCTAGTTATTAAAATGATTTTTCAAAACTTCAAAGAACAAAAGTCTAGGGTTAGAACTAAACTTCTTGAAAAAAATATGATGACACATCTATTTAAGAACAAATTAATGGTTTATGATTTCTTACCTCCTTCTATGTAGGTGATCTCTAGCTTTGTTTAAGTTGATTTCTAGTGGAAGGACACCTAAAATGAAGATTGATGTAAGCTTTAATATAATGGTTCTAACATGTTGTAATAGATAGCAGCAACCTTCAATGGAGTCATGATGCCATTGCTATTAGATTATGGAGCATGTATAACAAAATCCCATAATGAGTAAAGCCATTAAAATGAACTCGGGTCTACAAATGGGCCACGAGTCCACTAAAAAAATATTGACTAAGACATGTAAAATATAGGTCTATTTAAATATGGACCTAAAGTGGTCCAATTTGTCAAGTTCACAATTTGCACAAACCAAACCAGATAGCTCCATATTTTTTCTTTGTCCTTTTTCTTTACATTTTCACTTTCAAACTAAATTGATATACTATAAAAATTTTCACCCATTGAATCCTAAACATAATTATTTATCTTGTAACTCAATCCACCCTAAATAAATTATTTTCAAGATCATAATTTTGTTTCTAAAGTAATAATTTCAAAGTTAATAAATTTTTTTTATAGTTTATTTAGTCTTATATTGTTGGTGCAAATTAAAAATATATTAAATGTGTGATATTTGAATTTACAATTATTATTTTACATTTGAAATTATTTTAAAAACCTTAAAATTATTTTTAAAAAATAAAAGTTTGCAAACTCAATCTACAAGTTCACAATTCGCATTTGTTAGGACTTAGACTCCTTAAATAGGAGTTCTTAATTTTTTTAAGATTGGACTTAGTCCGATTTATTTATGGCCAATCCATAGACAAATTGGACAAGTCCATTTAACAACTCTAAGAAAGAATGATCACATAAGAAAGATGGAGAAATAGAGAAGACATGCACAATGGGAAAAATAAAAGGCCAAAGGAAAATATATAATGGGGTGGGTGTACTATTAGTAATAAGGAAAAAAAGGGATCTTAGCCACTCATTTAAAAAAATTCTTTAAATTTTTATAACCAACCATCATTACTTTCATCTTCTTTTTCTATTAAATGAATATTACTCTCCTCTAAATCATAACTAAGTCACTAATTAAATTATTATTAGTATTTAAATATGTCACTATAACCTATTTAATTTATCCAAAATAATCCTCACATTCTATAACTCCTAAACAATAATTCCAAAAAATTACATACTCACAAATTTTAAAATTACTAATATAACATAATATATAAAATAATAAGAATTACAAAAAACATTACCATAAAATCATAAGTTTTTAGATAAAATTATTTACTAAAAATTTTTAAAACATTTTATAAACCTTATAAATGTTATAAGATAGATATTATACAACCTATATTTATAAGATATTATATTCCACTATACATACAATGATTCATACAACCTATATTTATAAGATAGATAGGTTAAATGTTGCAATTCTATAAGAATGGTTCATAAAGAAAATTGAAATCTATTAGAACTAAACAATTAACCATAATGGGAATATAATGCTTGACCTATAGACATGCATATTTAATTACAATTATTCATAACATTCCTTCTTTGATGTCTATCTTGTAAAGAATATGCTTCATTAAAATCTCCACCAAGAACTAATAGGAAAATAAATTTTGGTGAAGGAAAAAGAGTGTATTATTCTTTCAATGAATAATTTGCCTTATTAAAAATCTTGGTAGAAAAACTTAATGAAAAAAAACCATGGTTAAGAAAAATAGAGTATAGCATGAATTTGACTCCCCTTATTGAGAATATCATTGAAAATCTTTAAATCAATACCTTTGTTAGTAATTCTATTAAGGATCATTTGAACAAATTTGTTATCATGATCAAATATAATCATAATTCTTTTGTGAGCATGAGAAAGAGCTCTGATAAGATATAATTTGTTACATCCCTTTTCATGTATTATTCTTTAATTGAACTTTCCATATAGTATTACTTTAATATGGATTTGTTGAAATTTCTTTCTTGAAATTTAGGAAAATTGATTCTTTATTTGTTACATATATGCTAGAGAACTTGCAATTGTAACTTATCTTGCCAAGAAGTATGATATAAATGTATTATCATAAATAGTAATATGAGATTAAACTTTATGTAGATCAAACATCCTACATATGCATAACTAAATACTTATATTTCAAAATTCACACAAATAAAATAATCCTATATCATTGTTTTATAAAGATACTAAAATGCATATTTAGTTTTATTCCAATATCTTTTAATTAGAAAAGAACTATATATTACTAGTAGACTTTCCAAAAAGTTGTACCAAGATATATGTAGTAATAAGATATATTTGTGCATTAATTGCACTAAGATATAGTACATTAGAACAAAAAAAGTCATTACTCTTTAAACTTTGAAGTGCATCTTTATTAGTACTAAGTGATTGAGCAATAAGTGGAATACTCAATAGATGTGATTTATCCATGTAAAAATATTTTAAGATTTTTTCATTTTGATTGATAAATAGATATTTTATCATTTAAATGCTTGATTTGTAAGCCAAGGTAAAACTTAATTTTTCAAAATTTTTCATCTTAAACTTCCTTTTTCAAATACTCCATTATCTTTGAAAGTTCTTCATGAGTTTTATTAGTTTAGGAAAGATTACAGTTCCTCCAGGAGTTTCTAAATCCTGAGTATGTGGCACAATCTCATCCATTAGATGAGATTACTAAAGACTTAGGTAATCTTATTCAATGGATGAGATTGTACCACACCACCTAGGGTTTAAAAACCCTGGAGGCACCTTAGAATTTTCCATTTTATTAATATTCGAATTATCAATATATTATAGTGAAACCATATTTAGATTTCTTGATTAAAATACAAGGGATTTTTATATACTTATTTCAATAAATATTTATTAAGATGATTACACCACATTTATTAGGATTACTTTAATTCATACAAAGATCTTTGTAATTTAATTGAATATATTTCTCAAAACTTTAAATTTCATGCTTTAAACATCTAAAATCTTTAAAGGATTTTCTTACAAAATTTTAAATCTTATAGATGTATATTAAGTTTTGATACATTGCTAAAAAATTATATCCACCATATAAATATTTCTCATAATCAATAACAATTATTGTAAAAACCCTTTGGATATAAATCATACTTTCTCCTTGTAACTAAAATTTTCTTATTATATCTATACAATTATACATGTTTACCTTATAACATCACACTTTTAAGTTATTTTATTAGCTTGATACCTTCTAGGCATTTCTTTACTTTACAAATAAATTTAAATTTTTTATTTCTATCTAAATTATGTCTTTTCTCTTTTCTTTTGGCTAATAATCATTCTATAAATTGAATATCTTTACTAATCATTATTTTTCATAATTTTGAGTACTATATTATATATAAAACTAAAGATTCTCAACAATTATTTTCATTTTGGTTCCATCTTTTTTATTAGAGGCATAATCAATTGAGATCTCTTTATTTTTCATAAATTTCAAGTACCTAAACTTTTTCAAGAAGATTATCTTTAATTTAATCTTAGATATCTTCAAAAATATTTAATTTCTCAATAATGCCATTCATTTACTCTTTCCTTATTTTGAGAATACTTGTATTTGGAACTAATAGGTTTATTATGCATTTTCCGTGTATTAGACTTAACTATTATTGATAAATAAATTGCCTTACTTGGACATAAATCTTAATAGAAGCATTTACAATTGAAATATGACATTTATTTATTCTCTTTCAGTCAATAATATATCTAGCAATTTTATTGTAGTTTATAAACTAATCATTTTATGAACTTTTAGTTTATATTCCTATGTATAAGGATCAACATGGTTGAATATTATATTGTTTCCATAATTGCATATTTTCTTCCATTGATTTTAGCAATATAATTCCACATATGGACTTGTACTTTCTATCACTTTTCAATATCAACATGATGAAATAAAAATATATCACACAATAAAAAAATTCATATATAAAATTTTTTAACTCATGACTAAAGTAATTATTGGGGAGAATTATAACTTTTTAGTTTGATGCACATAAATATTGCAACATGTAAAGTTGTATATCTCTCAAGATGATATAGGGAATCTTGTTCTCTTAAATAAATATGTAATTAATAATTTAGATCATAAAAATATTATAACTAAATCATTTTATATATGAATATACTTCAAGATATTCGACAATTGTTCTAATTGACAAATAATAATCAATAAAAGTTTTAGATGTAAATTTCCTAATATTATTAAGATATATTATCTTAATTATGTAATTAATAAATTGTACCTAAAGTTAAATTATTTAAGTAAGTAATCTTGCATACACCAAGTTACAAATTGACAATAAATTTAAATGTGATTATTTTGTTGAAAAATTAACTAAAGTTATAAAATATTCAAATAATTCACAGTGGATAAATAGATCAATATATTTCACTTTGTATTCATTCTAAAAATATTAGAAATTTAGTTCCAACTTTAGCTAGTAATGGCCTTGTAATTAAATTGCTTTGAGAATCAGTAGCACATGAAATTTTAATAGATTAAAAAATCTTCTTGTTCTTTAATGAATAACCTTATGAATTTTTAATCACTTTTTACATCTTTATTGATTTAGAATGACCCATTTGATCATACAAAATTGTGAAAACATTTTGGCCAACGAATTTCTAGTTCACATTTCTCTAATCAACTTTGTGTATATATAATACATATAAAAAGAAAATGACAATAATTTTTCTAATAAATTTTATTATTTCAAATAATTATTATAATCTTAAAATATTTAATATCATATTATCTCAATATAGTATTATATATCTTTAAGACTTAGTAAATATCTTTGAGACTTGATTGACAACCATGCATATCAATCAACTAAACCTCTTCGAGACTTAATTAATAATAATGCATATAAATCAACTTTGTACTGTTAGTTATTATATTAATATAATTTTCCTCAATCATTAATTAAAAAAATATTTTTTTGTTATTAAGGATGGTGCACATTGTTGCACTACCCATAAGAGATAAATATTTAATATTAATTTAATAGAAAATGAGATTAGCCACTTTCATTACTAATCAAATTATTAATTCTTTCTTTGATATGTATGAAGAAATTTGCTACATTGATAACATGTTGTTGATAAAACTTATAGGTCAAGAAAAGGTGAATTGGCTTTAATAAAAATTAATACTAAACAATTGTATCAATGCCTTATATAAAGTCGTGATGTGCAAGAAGAAATTCTTGGAATTTTTATAAATATATTATTTCAAAAATATGAAATGATTTGATAAAAAAAGTATTTCACAAAAAATAATTTCTTTAAGAAAACTAGTTTAAAGACTATGTATTTGCTTTTCAAGAAAGAATAACTAAAATTTTTGTAATAGTATAATTAAGAAGGTAGAGAAGAATGATGAATACTAAGAATTTTTATAGAAGTTCTATGATCTAAAAAGAATGTATTTTGGATTTATTCCTCTCTTCTCAAACTATTGAGTATCACTTGAGATATATACTAATTCTAACCAAAATTACAGCACATAACTTTACAAAATCTATCTAATATTTACTAAGATTTTGCCCACAACCTGATTTTACAATATCTACCTAATCTTCACTAGGATTTCAATCACTATTTAACTTTACAAGATCTTCCTAATCTCTATTAAGATTTTAATTACTACCTAACTTTATATGATCTTCCAATCTTTACTAGGATCTTATAAATACAAGAAGAAAATTTTCTCATAATCTCACAAAGAGATTTTACAAGATTCACTCAATAACACTCTAAGAATGAATACGTAATTTTTAATTCTAGAATGAAAAGAAAGAGAGTTTCAATTTAAGAGATAAGAGTAATAAAGTATTTGCAAGTGATAATGCTAGTACTTGTTGTTGTCTTCAAAGAAATGCATCCTATTTATAGAAAAAAAATTTAATGAAGATAACTTAACCTTTTTTTTAACTCCAAATTTGAAATTTTAGCTCCAATGTCACTAATTTTAATTTTTGGTTTGCTTAAGAAAGTTTTTTAATGTCTTATGTGTTGAATATACATTGGATGTATCATTAGATACAAGAACCAATCACTTTTTCACTTAATTTAGAAATTTATCCAAGATGGCAATTGGATTACTATTTTACTAAAAGTGGAATTTCTTTTAAAAACTTGGTCTAATTGATTGGTACTATATGCACACTATTTGGAACTATTTCTCTTGCTATAAGAAAAGTGTGTCAACTTCATATATTATCTTTTATTGATTGTAGTACATTTTAAACAAATTTAAATTTGAAAATCCCTTTCATTTTGAACTTCCCTCTTTTTAAAAATCAAAGGCCTATAATGGCTACTAAATATTACCTATTAGATTTTGTCATCTTTTCTTTAAAAAATAATACAGTGAATAAGATGATTTTTTGGAAATTAAGTTTGACATTTTCAAAATAAAAACAAATGAAAAAATTTTAAAGTAATTTTTCATATAGGGAAATATATTTCTTATGAAACAAATTTAGGCTTTAAAATTTGGAAGTGTGATGGTCCAAAGTCCACTAAAATATTTGATAGGTTTGACACTTATTGTCCATTAATTTTGTACCACATAAGTTGGATATATGATAAAATCAATAAGTACAAATTCTAGCATATATTTTGCAATTAAAATACTTTATAGCTTAATAAATCAACTTATTTCCCATTTGATTCCTTAG
Source organism: Sindora glabra (assembly GCA_020226215.1). Lineage (NCBI taxonomy): Eukaryota > Viridiplantae > Streptophyta > Magnoliopsida > Fabales > Fabaceae > Sindora > Sindora glabra. Next base: position 109,560,036 of record CM035226.1, read on the forward strand.
TTATGTCAAAAAAATCATGGTTGAGAGCATTATTCTTATTAATAAAATTGGCCTTGTTTTATTTTTATTTAAAGTGAGATTTAGCAAAGTTCCACAAGATGTTTAGGCGTGCGACATGTATGTAACCAATGCCTTTCATACTACCTTGATAGCATATTCTTTCACAACTTTCAATGCCCTTTCACATCACACAGGTAAAATATGCTTTCTGAACCTTTCTAGTTTGAATTGGCCTTTTTTTCCCTCTTTTGATATATCATAGGTACACAACTAACAACCTTTATCTTCATATTCTCTCACTTCTGAGGTTGAGAAATAATCATATGATCATTTATATTATTTTTATAACCACCAGACGATTATTAGTTTAATTTTTTTTCATATCCATGATTATAATCAAAACCTTATCCACATTTAAACTTTTTAATCATCAAAATATTCCCTTAAGGCAATATAACAAAATCAGTTGGAAATGCTTCATTCACTTCACGTCTCTTTTGAACTTATTCAAAGTACAAAGAAATCTTTTGATTTTAAAATATTTTCCTTTCAATATTTTTTCTATAAAAATAAAACATGATGGCTTCAATAAATAATATAAATGAAAGCCAAAAAGCTTACCTAAATCAATTTCAATCAAGCATAAATAAACTTGATAATAAATACACATTCTTAAATTAATTGAAACACTCAAATCTGAAGCAAAATCTCAATGGATAGCAACATTAACATTAAAATGAGTAAAGTGATAACAATCCAATGATTCTTCCAAAAGGATAATAATGAATCAAGATTTAAGTCAAACAAATCATAACTAAACTAGGTCTAACACAAAATGAAATCTTTAAGTAGGACCTATATAGGCCACCATACAAAATGCAAGAACATGCATTTAAAACATACATTGACATGAAAGATTTATTATTTTGAAATTGAATTCTAAATAGATATGATAAGAAAGAATAAAGAACTGAAATTTGTACAAGATTCTTAAAATACCACTTTATATCTAACATATTGACCCTTTGCTAATTATAATAGTGGTAGAACATATAATCAAAGATAAAACATATAAGAGGGAATAAAAATAATTTAACCATTGATCGATTGCATATTAATAACAAAAAAGTATAAAAAAAATAGGCATGTAAAATTAACAAAGTTACCATTGGCACAATAAGTCCACCTAATATAATTGTAGCAAACACGAATAATATGCCTGCTAAAGCTTCTTTGATATTTTCACATAACTTTGCATTAGCACTTTATTCCTTTATTAAATTGCATCTTAGGATCCTTTTAAGCATTCAATATCTGTAATAGATAATTTTTTTCTATAATATTGAGTACCAATAGCTATAATATGAACATCAATCAAATTAAAAAGACATGTCAAATAAAAAAAACAATATATGCATACATAAACTATTAAATTATTTGTATAAACATTATTTCAAAACATAGTTAAATCAAAAGCAAATGGTGTGCATTAATAATCAAATAAAATTCATAGATGAATGTCAAATTGATAGGCTCACTTTTCTATCAGATAAAGTGAATGCTTGGATTAGTAAAAAAAAATAATATTAAAGAATAACAATACAAGAACAATTCATCATGGCACAAAGCAATAATCCACAAATAAAGAAATAATTTTATATGCATCACAACAATTTTATGTGCAAATAATGATGATCACAAATTACAAAAGCAATCACATGTAAATTTTTCTTTTTTTATTCATCGAACTTGCACAATTATAAAAAAAATAAAAAGGGTCTTTGAATAAATAATTTATATAATATAATAAAAATCATTATTTGATCATATTTAAATTTGATAGGAAAGAAGTTATACACATAAACTTTATAGATATAAATAAATTGAATGATAATGTTTCTCTTACGAATCTAGAAATTTAATCTAGAAGAGAATCATGTTGATAACATCTCATAAAAAATGCTTAACACTAAAAAAATGATTTATAGAACCTATATTTATAAGGTAGAAAGGTTAAACATTATAATTGTATAATAATTGTTCATAAAGAAAATTGAAACCTATTAGAACCTAATAATTGATCATAATGAGAATATAATAGTTAACCTATGTTCATCTACATTTAATTACAATTAGTTATAACAATAAATATAAATTCTAAAATTTTCCAAGCTTTATAAAAGATGTTTTATAGATGTTGTTCAAAAGGAAAGAATTTTAGATAACTTTTAAATATTCATAAATAATACATATTATGAAGAGTTTTTTTTTAAATAAAGGTTATCCAAAAGGATTTTTGGATATTACAAGAGCCCCACAGAAACTTGCAAGAAATGATAAAAAAATTGAAAAAAATCTTTAAAAAAATACAATTTTAAAATTAAGTTTATAAATTTATATATAATTACTAACTAATCTCAAACATTAGTAAATAAGAAAGAAACAAAAAAATTCTAAATTTAAATATTATAAATCATACATAATTGATAAAATATTATAATATAAGCCTAAAGTTATATCTGATTGATTCATACAATTTAAAACTTAAAAGAAAATAAATTAGTATATAACTGATAAAATATTATTACTTTTTATCTTCATCATCTCAAGTGAAATCTTAATGTATTTTTAAATTTTTAAATAATTAAATTATTAATGTGACGAAAGAAGTTATATACATATTATGTATGTATATATGTATATTAATATATAAGATAAAAATACAATAATTTTATAATAGTGAGTTCCATAGGAGAAGACAAAGTATTATTACCCCATCCTAACCATCTTACTCGAAATGAAAACTTGTTTCATACCTTATCTACCCTAGAAATATATCATATCATTCTCAAATTTTGTTGAGACTATCCCCATGAGATATTGTAAATTTAAGGCATTTTGTTACCCATAATATATAAGAGAAACGCACGAATGTTATGTTGAAATACATGAAAATTTCTTATAAAAAAGTATCCTCCAAAATAGTTTCGATAATGTTTTTTATATCATGATTAAACATTCTAAAATCAATTATAATTTTAATAGTTAATCATGAATTTCTAATTACTTTATTTTTCTTATATATAACTAGCTTTTTGCATGTGTATTTGCATAGATTTGTGTTATGTTTGAATGAATTTTTAAAGTATTATTAAATTAAAATTAAAATAAATGCATTTTAAAGACTAAATTTTTATAAAAATATTTTTTTAAAAATAGTAATTAATTTAATTTAAGTGCATATGAAAATGCATCCTAAAAACCATCCGAACCAATTATAGGAGTCTTGAAATTTATATTAATTGCACACTAAAAATTAACCTAATTAATTATGGGATTCTTTAAATTTAACTTGAATATATAGCAACAAATAATTAAAATTAAATTAAATACATATTAATAAGTAAATTTTCTTTATGATAATTAAAATTCGAATAAAAAATTAATAATAAATATAAATTACATGCATTTGAAAACCGGTCAAATGTTATTTAATTTGTTGGTTGTTGACGAGTTAAATAGATAAGAAATAGTTTCCAGAGAGGGAATGACATTTTTTAACTTAATTATGACGAATTAAATAGGTAAGATCTAAATAAAGCTAATTATTCCCATAGTATTTAAATAGATAAAAATTGAAGAATATTACGGGATAATAATAACTATAATTATGAAATTAATAATAAAAATAATTAAATTAATAATTAGATTATTAAAAATTAATGCTCAATAATAATTATATCGAAATCACGACTTTTATATTAATCAGTGAGATGAATGAGTACAAAGTGAGAGAAAAGAATCAGAGGAAAAAGGGAAAAGGGAAAAAAAAAGAAAAGTATGGGGAGGAATAGAAACATTTAAAATAAAGAAATTGATGCGAAATAGAATAAAAAGATGGTCCATGTAACACACTTTACAATTTGCGGTATACCCAAAAGTTCACAAAATAACCAAACTGGACATTAGAAAGGGCGCATGCAAATGAAAAGAAGAAAAAATTATTCTAGTTTGTTTTCAACTGACTTCACGCTGTTTACGGCCTTTGAAATGCCACTAAATTTATAAGAATATGATATGATGATTCTTTATTACATTGATAAATAATCCATAACAGGAAAAGTAAAAGTTGCAAACTTGCTTGGAGAAGAAGGGAAAAATTCAAAAATTAACCATTGTATATCATTCAGATTGAATATAAGTCAGAGATAATTCCTTATCCAAAGAATAATTTTTTCCCAATACATCATTTCAAATTTACTAATTGAAATTACATGTTTTTTGAGATAAAATTGTTCATAAATTAGAAGATTGAATTTAAACGGTTTATAGAGCAATTACTTCATAAATACAAATCATTTCAATTTCATGAATTGAATGTATATGATTATTTAAATTTGATTTTAGAGATATAATTATTTAAATTTGATCCACAATCATTATCACTATGAATCAATTTTATACTATTATCTATTTGTATGTTATCATATTATTAAAAAATTATTAAATTAGAGTAAATCATTCTTTTTGTCCATGTGAAATTTGTTTTTCCTCACTTAGTTCACATGAAATATTTTGTATCAATTTTGTTCTTATGAAATATTTATTTATCCAATTTTGTCCCTAGAATAACAAATTTAAATAAATTCGTCTTCATATGAACACTAACAAAAAAAATAAAATTAGATAAATTAATATTTTATAAAAATAAAATTAATACAAAATATTTTATAAGAATAAAAGTGGAAAATGGTAATTTTCATAAAAACAAACAAGAGAGTTTATTCTGAACGTCAAAACTTTCTTATCATTGGTAAAATCTCTTAGAATAAACCTGCTTCTTCATCCCCATGAAACTTATTTTTTTTTTAATTTTCTATAAAATATTTTATATCAATTTCATCTATATAAATATTAATTTATTCAATTTTATCCTAAGGATAAAATTGAACAAATTAATTTTCATATAAAAACTAATAAAAAAGACAAAATCAGATAAATAAGTATTTCATAGAAATAAAATTGATACAAAATATTTCTTAATAATAAAAATGTAAAAAAAAGTAAATTTCACTAAGATAAAAAAGAGGCTTACTCACTCTTAATTACCCTTATTTTTTCTTATTTACATGACATCTTCATGTTCACTAATGTGTTAAAAGTTTTGAATTAATATTAAATCAATAATAATTCTTTATTAATAATGAATTATTTGGACAAATCGATTATTTCATCCGATGGCATGTATGGCAGTCTAGAATTCGACATGCAGCTTTGTCTTTTGTTTTTCTCCCTCTTTTTTTCTTTTTCATTAATTTTTTTTTTGCCGGGACACATTCATTAACAAACAACATGAATATAATCACTGATGCAGAAAAGAAATGATTAATGTTTTAAAATATGATCCAGCCATCAATTTAGTAAATTTTTTGAATCAAGATTGTAGTTGAGTTAATTCACTTGTGTGTATATATATATAAACACACTCACATAAACATATATACATGCACAAACATATTACATATAACATTAAAAAAATATTTCATAAAAGAAAAATATCAAATCTAAAATTATCATTACCTAATGTAACACTTATCACCATCTTATAGGCTAATATAAGGAAATTTTACATGAAAAATAACAATATATATTGATTTAATCACAATTATAATTATTAAATCTAAAAAAGTATCATTAAACTTATATAAATGTATGTTTATTATACAAATATAATAGTATTATATTAAAGTTATATATTTATTACTTTTTATCCATGTATCAATAATAATTTTTAAAATATAAATTTATTTATTTCGTATTAAATTATTAATATTTGATAAACATTGGACAAAAAATGAGTATCACTTTAGCACATTAAAGTGAGACAAAGTTTGGAAATTTAATTAATAGTAAAATATAAAATAACATACCCCTATAACAAAAAGTAGTGTAGGTAGAATGGTTTTGCTCTCTGGGTAATGAGACTAGTGTTTTGGATTTTAGTAGATGAGTGTAGATTTCAATTTTATAAGCCCTTATTAAAAATGAATCAAACTTTTTTAACTTTTGTTAATTTGCAAATCAAACTGTGGATTTATATATTTATAAATCTATGGAAATTAATTGTAATGTTTGTAAACTAATCCAATTCGGATCTTTCCGTCTAAATATTAACCCATATGGATTGGTTCAATTCAAATCAATTTGCTCAAAATTCAATCCACACAAATTGATCCATTTAAACCCAAGATTAAAATGGACATAATTTTGATTAATTCATTCTATAAATCACAATCCATTTGATACCTCTAATGAGTCTCATTGCTACCATATTGGATTATATCGATTCACCCACTAATATCAGTAGAGCCATTGAAATGGGTCAAAACTTGCAAGCTGGCCCATTAGTCCGCAAGTTTTGAAAAACTTAGGCCTTCCTGTCAAAGGCCTTAAAAGTTACAAGCCATAACCGGCCTAGCTCACAAAAGTCTGGCATTCATGCAGGCCAATTCATGAATAGGCTAGACAATTCAAGCAGTTTTTTTTAATGCATTTCTAAATTTTATATAAACCTATATTTTTAATTAATATAAAATTACACTTCTATTTTTATTTTTAATTATAAAGGGTTGTGTTATGAATAATTTATAGATAATATTTTTATTTTATATATATATATAATATTTTTTATAATTATATATAAATTTAAAATATATTTTGACTAATTTATGAATAAATATATGATACTTTTGAATAATTTTAATTTTTTAATTATTTAAAAGTTAAAAAAATTTAAAAATTAAAATTAAAAAAAAGCCCATAGACTAACCCAAGTCTACAAGGACTAGATATAGAGGCTTGTAAAAAAATTGGATGGTTCTAGTTTGGCTTGTCTGTTTCCCAACTCTAGATATCAGTCAAGACTAACTAACTAAGTTTTGTAGGTTTTTACTAGTCCAAATCAAGCTAACTAAAATCCTAAGTTTTTTAAGAGTTCTAGCTCGTTAAAGGTCTTAAATCATAGTCTAGCTAGTTCAACTAGCTAGGCTGAATTAGGCTTTCAAACAATAGGAAAAACATAATGAAAAACATAACACGAGAGAAAAAAATGCTGAAAGGTAAAATTAAAAGAGAAAAATAAAGAAAAAAACACAAGAAGCAAAATACAGGAGTGAAGAATTAAAGGTCTAATGATCCAACCTACACAAATCCTCTTTAAGTGCATAAGCAATCATATTAGTTGTTATGTTAAACAAATTAAGAAACCTTAAGGAAGAAGAACAATTTTAAGCCAAAAAAACTCTATAAAAGCATTAACAATGAAGCACTATAACCATAACTAGAAAATCAATCATAATAATCCTTTTATTAATGTGAGATTTACATTTTCTAGTAGATTGTTTATTAAGAATGCCTTCTCATATCATATTTAAAAGAAATCCTACTATAGCTTAAAATGATTTCAGCATAAAAAGGGAGGCAAAGCAACTTGGCCATCTTTATTAAACCATAAAAGTGGGAGAAAATTAAGGGTGATCAAAAAATAAAAAGAAAGTTTTATGAGCAAAAAACTATAGCAATTATGGAAAGGGTATGACAAAAGTGGCATTAAGCTTAAGAAAATAGGTTTAAAGGAGAAAAAGGTGAGATAGCGGGAAAAAAAAAAGAATAAAAGAAAATGATGAAGATCAAACTCAAGAAAATTCGCATAAATGATTGTGACAAGAATGAGATGTTTACGAAAAACCTTAAAGTATGTAATATCCCCTTCAAATTTTAAATTTATTTTAGATGCGAAATAAATAATTAATTATCACGATAATGATTAAAATGAAATCTCATATGTAATGGATGAATTATAATAAGAAAAATGTAAGATAAGATATTAAGTAAAGGAAAATTAATTAATTGGATGAAATTTAAAATGAGAAATTTATATGAATTAGTTAGGAAAAATGGATAGATACGATGAAATCTTTAAAGGTTATAATTGATCAAAGGTGAATATGTGAGTATAAAAGAAATTTAAGCTTACCCTTGTCTATAATCCCTATTTTTTCCCTTAAATTTGGCCAACCTTTCCTATTTTAACCAAAAATACACACTAACTTTCTCCTTCTTATCCTTTTCTCCACCATTTCTTCATCTTCTCCTTTTCATCAACTAGCAAGGCTTCAACTCCTCAATTTAACCAAGGTTAGAGCTCTTGAATGATAATTATCACTAATCACTTTCCAATTTCTTTTAAATTTGTTTAAGTCGAAAAGTTTTGGTTTAAAAAGAATTTTGGACTTTAACTTGAATCTATAGGTTTTGTATGGTTAAGTCTAAGCAAACTTTAAACCTACCCTCTTGTCATTTCCTTTGTACTGGATGAATGAACATTATAGCTCTAACTAAAGATTAAATTGCAATTGCTTAAATTAAGTTAAGGTTTCTAATTTTTTTATAATTTTGTATAAACTATGTTGATTATGATGCTTTGAAATTTATGTTGAATTTGATATGAATAAGATCTTATTGGTGAGTTATAGTGATTTGGCAATGGTTGGTGGCTTTATAAGTGAGTTTTAATTGAATTTTAGTTGAATGAATATTAAAATACTGCTAGAATCTATAAAAAATCATGCAATAATCAACTATATAGTTGATTATAGCTTGAAAGTTTATCTTTAGAAAGTCATAATTGAGTATATAGCTAACTATTAGTTGAAAATCTAACCTTAAGAGGACTTTAGTCCACTATAGCTAGAAGAGTTTCTCTTTGAAAAATCTTAGTTGAGTATGTAGTCAACTATCCAAATGGACTTTACTTTTTGAAAGTCTATAGTTAACTATGGCCTTTTCCTAAGGATCCATAATCAATTATGAGTTACTCTCTGAAGGATTGTGTTTGACTATATAATTAACAATACTTTAAATAATCGCTCCTGGATAACCTGTAGTTAAGTACATAATCAACTATAACCCTTGTTTATTTAATAATTGATCTTTTTGGAATGCTTTAGTATATATTTGTTTGAAAAGTTTACTTAACCAATATTGTAATTACCTTATTGGTAACACGTGTCATATCATAATTGAAAGTAATTGTTAAATAATTATGTGATAGTCATAACTTTTCAACCTAAACAATTTGTGTTGTTTCAAATTAATACATCTAGATATATTACTCAAATGATTGTTTGGCATCTTAATGTTCTTTAAACATTTAACAAATACATCATTCATTGGATTTGTCATTGCAAACAATCATGGAGAGCATGTTCCATTATCATCAAACCATAAATCATTTCGTATACTTATTACTTTAAAGTCTTTTCAGATCATCAAATGGTCTTTTCTCCTCCTATTATCATTCAAGATAATGTAAATGATATTGTCATGCATATTTTTTTTCAACATGCATTATGTCAAGATTACAACATAGCATATTATTCAACTAGTATGGAAGTTGAAAGAATATAAACTTCTTCTTCCATTACTACAAGTCCACTTCATGATTTTTCCCTTAAGCTTACTTCCCTTTATCATCCCTTCAATTAGCTTTCCAAATGTAACATCAATATGTTATACTTGATTCAATATTTCAATGCCTAACAATAGGTTTAAGAGGTCCCTAAATTCTTATGTTTTGTCAAAGTGAACCTGTATCAATTGAGAATCTATGATAGGGTTCAAGAAAATGATGATGCCCCCTAAAACACCCTTTCCTACTATAAGGTTAACACATTGGATTTACATTGAAGTTACAATTTAGACAAGTTATTCTAATATGTGTATTCCACCCAAATAAGGTACTAAGCCTAGAAAAGTCCTTAGTTATCCATATCAATGTTGCTCGCACTCTAAATGTCTCATGCATAAAAATATCATATGCTTCCTCACTATCCAATCATAACTCTTCTAACTCTTTTACTAGAGGTTGTAAATAGACATTTATGTCATTCTCTAGCATTTTCGAACCCAAAATGATCATTAAGAAAATGAAGTTAACTTTATACACATCCAAAAGGTATGTTGTACAATATCATAATTATAGGCCAAATGTTGTGATTGGTGCTCATGTTTCGAAAAGGATTGAAACCATTACTTACTAGATTAAGTCGAATATTATAGGGATTTGATGCAAATTCTAGGTGAGTTGTATCAAATTTTTTCCACACTTCAAAATCTCTTGAATGCCTTATTTTGTCATCTTCACTACTTTTATTAATATGCCATCTCATATGCTTTGCTATCTTAGTAGACATAAATAGCTGCCGCAACCTTTGCTTTAGTGGAAAAGTAGTGCAAACTCTATTATTTATTTATTTTTCCTCCTTATAACATTTTCATTCCATCTGGATGTATTATACCTTTTACATTTTTTCCTTTTTGCATCTTCCCCTAATACAACATACAGTTATTATGATAAGCATATATCTTAATATACTTAAGTTCTAGTTTGTTAATTTTCTTCTAGGGATTTTACCATGCTGAGGTCATATTTAGTAGTTCTAGAATCATTATTATAGCTTTGTCAATCATGCCACACAAGCACTTAATGTGATATAAGTTTAACAAAAAAGAAAGCTTAGAGAACTTCATGCACCCCTCGTAAAGTGGTTCACTTCTATCATTAAGAAGATCATAGAACTCAATAGCAGTTACATCATCCTCCTATTTGGTAGCTCATCATTATATTTGACATTTTCGAGTGATGTGTTTGGCTTGGCATTGTATTGAAAAATTCCTAATGTAAATGCATCATGCAACATGTCTTCCATGAGATTTTATAGTGTTTCAATTGAGTTGTGATAAGTTTCTATTACATGTGATGTAATGGAAGAAATTTCGAGTATGTTATCTTCCCCATGCCAAATTAGCTTAATGTAGTCACAAGGAAATTGCTTTCTAGTTAGATGGTCAAATGTTTCAGCTTTAGTCATCCACTTTTTGTTTTACATTACCTATAAGGGCATAAGATGTGTCCCTTAACGAATGCTCGCTTAAATGTAAAATCAAGAAAACTATGCAATCTTTTCTTGTATTCAATTGTACTCCTTCACTGACCAATCCAAGAATTGTCCACTTCTAAAAAAGTAATCTAAAAAGGGCATCATTTTCATATTTAAGGTTTGAAATTGAATGCATCCAATATTTAATATAATTTAATTATGTTTGGTCAATTAGGAGATCACATACAACCAAATATGCTAGGAATTAAGAATAGTTATTATCAATGTGCTTGACTACATCATTGTGCTAACAAAAATTAGGATAGTGGGGTAAGTTATTTAAGTGTGGGTGTTAGTCTTTCTTTATTAGGGACACCAAAGTAAGGTTAAGTATGAGTTAGGTCTAAAGAGGTACATATTTGGTCTTTGATTGTTAGTGTTTGAATGTCTAATTGGGTTATGGCATAATTTACTAGTTTTTCTATGTTCTTTTGAGTTTTATTTTGGTTTCCTTGGAATTTTCCAATCTTCTAATTCACTAAGTTGTAATAAGAAATAAATGTTGTCAGAAATTATCATTTGAGTAATAACTCTAGCTAAGCCTAGAAGATAATACTCATATGACAATGCTCAAAAAGATGACAAAGCTAATAACTCCTAACTTATCTTTTTTATTAGAAAAATTAAATCAAGACATCAATATTGACTTGAAGCACATTATTGGGATTCTTATCTATGTTATGATAGTTTCTATTTGCTGAAGACATCATGAGCACAATAATGTGTATGACAGGGAGAGGGAAGTAGATTGGTCATTTAATTGATTGGCTAAATTTCAAACTTGAGAGTTTTTAAATATAAATGTAGCTAAAAAATATCATCAAGGAAAGAGGGGTAAAGTATGGATAATCTGGAAAAGAGATATCTTAAGAAATTGTTAGAATGTATGCTACATGGAAAACTAATCCTACTTTGATAGTGACTTCTATTTCGGTCAAAATAGAACCATATTCATATCCACTTCCCAAAATAAATATGTAATTTCTACAAGATGAAAGAAAAATGAAGTAGGGCTCCAACTTATCATTACATGCTCATTAACAGAACAAAGCTGTTGATGAGGGGAACTTGTATTATAATTTTGGGTTATGGCATAATTTACTGGTTTTTCTGTGGTTGTTTGAGTTTCTGTTATTCTAGTTTCCTTGGAATTTTCCAATCTTCTAGATCAATGAGTTAACCCTGCTTTGATTTTTTCCAGGCGATCTATAGCGAGAATCATTAGATCACTTAAAGCTAACATCAATCATCATCTATAATAAATTGGAGTATTCAAACCATACCTCTATAGTTGCAGTACTAAGAGCAAGTCCTGGGTACGTAAGCTTAGGGACTGCAAGTCGTAAACCCTAGGAGCAATGATAGCAAATAAAATTATGAAGCAAAGAAAATCAGAAAATTAGAGAAAAATAATAGAACAATTAAGTCATTAAATCGATAAAATGCTAACATAAATTAGATGAAAACAACTAGAACATTAATAGTGTCTCCTTGCCATAGAGATGACTTTCCGGAACAATTAAGCAATCCAAATTCCTAGCATTGACAGTCATGTGTTAACCAATCTTTCCTAAATACATACACAACAGAGTATTAAAACTGGCATTCTATACATTAACTATGACCGTTTAAAATTACCCTATGAATGTAAAGACTTAGCCGCATTTATACAAACTTTCAGCCTTTCCTGCCATGGAATTGCTCACTGCTCCCGTGAACAACTAGACAGTCACAGAACTAAATAAATCACTATCTAAAAGTTCTGAGATCATTAAATAACCCACGATTTCTAGCTCAAAAGACTCCTACTTGTTGTATGTCCCTCTCATCTTTCTATAATGATGCTATTGTACCCTGCCCAACGTGAGCATGTGGTTGCCAAGGCAACTCTTCAAACTGGGAAATGTGTGGAGTTAAGTTTTATCGTCCGGAGTGGTGTCATTGCCTTGAAGATCAAATAGGGAACCGGATGCAAAGATCAAGTTTTCCTTTAAATTATTCCTTAGCGACAAAATTGGAACAAATCTCTTCTTGCTGACGCCCCTAAGAAGAAGACTTTCTTTTAAACTAGTGCACTCACTTAGTAGGACCAATAATTATGATCTGCTGCAAGTTTGCGCAACACAATCTCTCCTATTTTGAGTTTTAATTTTCCTAATTTTAAGAGTTGAGTTCATGTTTTTCTTCACTATTCAGCGACTACGTGTCATATTTAATTATGTTAGTCACTCACATTTATCATTTATGGTCATTTGTCAAAGAATCGTGCGCCTATCCAGACATTCCTCATTTAAGTGGGTCCCAATCTCCCTCCACTGCAGGACTCTTATTTCATCTAACAACTATTTCACTAACACTGCAGTATTCTTAAAGCAGGCTCACATATTCACTAAAAATATTAGTTGAAAACCCCAAATGAAGAGACAATATTTTACTAAAAAGTCAAGCCAAACAGATGGTTTGCATTTACCGTAGCAGGACTGCTACACACAGCTAAACAAGCTAACCTAGCTTGCGGCCAGGGCAGAAGCAACTGCAACTATCCTTTATCGTCCTTTCTTTTTAGCTTTTATTAACTTTATTTAGCCCTAACAACATTTATATTAGTAAACGCTAAAGTTGATTAATTCAATCAAGTTAGTCTTTCATAGGCTTATACCTTTGGAACTACTAATAGCACAGCTTGTTATTAAGCAGACATTTTAACACTGCCAGACCTTACCCTGCCTATTCTCTACATCTATTTAAATAAATAAACTTTCCAAAAGAGAACTCTTGCAAATTGCTAGAAATTTATGCATTTAGACCTTAAAACTTGTTATCTTAACGACAATGCAACCTGCTACAATAGAAACTCAATCATAAATATTTATACATGTAAAAGAACAGCACCTTACTCCAGACTTGCACTCCCTTAATATCACATCGAACACATCTGATCAAGTTAGTTTGGCATTTGATCAGAACAGGGATCCCACGATCCTTGGTCTATCCCATTTATTATTAATTTATTAATCTCGGAGACAACAGTTCTAACGCTTTCTCAGGCTAGCTTCTAAGTCCTCACATTTCAAAGCAACTCATCCAAGGTTTAGACTATACATTGATTTTCCTGTCACTATACCTTTTAGATGATCTTTGCATCCAGAAAAAATAAATAAATAAATAACTTGATTCATACCTTAGTTGACGGTCAACTAAATAAACAAATGTGTTAAAATGAGCTAAATTTAACGATTTGACCCGAAATTAGCATAGTTTTGTCTAATCTAAGGTTGAAATTAATACAGAAATAATAGTGGCCCGACCTGATAAAACACTAGGACTAGAACTGGTTAGCATAATCTAGTAAAAGACTAGAACTTATAAATGTTAGTCTGTCAGATTATTAGGTTATTTCATTAGCATGATAATAGTAGTAAATAATAAATAATTAATTTATTATTGTATGTTTAATTTATATATATAATATTAAAATTATACATATGAGCAATATTAAATAATTTTTAATATTAAAATTAATAAATTTATATATTTAATATTATCAATATATATTATATAAGTTTATCAAAATAAATAGTTACATTAAAATTTGAATTAGTACTTTTATATTAAAATTTTGAATTATTTAAAAATTTAAATAAATAATTTTGATATCAATTTTAAATATATTATATACATATATATAATATAATACATTATTATTTATTTTTATTTTTATATACAAATTATTATAATTATTTTTATTATTTATATATATTTAATAAAATATAAATTATGAAATATATTTATTTTTATATATAATACTTTGGACATGATCAATATATATATATATATATATATATATATATATATATATATATATATATATATATATATATATATATATATATATATATAATATAAAATTCTTGATTAATGTAAAAATTAAAATTTTTTATCAAATATATATTATTAAATGCAAATTCATGTATTTACTAGATTTTAATAGTATATATTTATTTTCATATATAATATATATGATTCACTAACATAAAAAATAAAATTTTAAGTAATAATAGTAAAATATGATTATATTTAATAAAAATAATAGCAAAAATAATCATAAATTTTAATTAATTAATGATATAAAATTCATAATAAATAACTAATATGATGATGATGATAATAATAATAATAATAACAAAATGTAACAGATTATAAAACTTGCCTGTTAAATGTTAATCTAAGACTAAGACTAAGATTAGTATTATAGTAACCTGATCTGAATTTTACTTAGTGAAAAAGTAGCTCAATTTGAGACTGACCTAACATTTAATTTTTGCTCATTGGATTAGTTTAGTAGAATTAGATTAGCTCATTTTGATATGTTTATAATTAGAACTCCACTTAAAGGTAATCTACTTGAGAGACATAGATGTGTGCAAATTATTTAACATGAATTAAAATATATGAATATCAAAAAATTAAGGTAAAGTGGATCCATTATGTATTAAATATAGAAATATAAAAATGGAGATATTATGATATAAATTTTTTTGTGAACAACATGAAACATCATTGAGTTCTACCGTACATGACTTGCACTACACAAATTCCATTATAAGCATCAAAGTATAATCAAGAAATGAGATTTTAGGGATAACTCTATCATGATTAAACTCCTATATTTAAGTCACCTCTCAGATGCACAATATTATTGAAATGTTTCAAGGACACCACAAAAATGTTTATTGTGAGGCAAGAGTATTGAGGAAAGTATAACACAGTTTTGTAGTGAAGTGTTTCAATGACACCACAAAAATGTTTATAGCTTTTCCATGAAACAATTGATAATTTCAACTCCATAAATAATGTTTGATCTAATAGAAGTCAAATAGCATAAACTACTAACTCTACTTTTAAAGTAAATTAGATTTACCAATTCTTCACTAGCTTCTTTCTTTATCTAAAGTTGTTTAACAATTAAGGTTTGAATTAAAACTGCTAAATCCATTTTAAAGTTCTTTAAAATATTATTGGCATACTTTTGTTGGAAAATGAAAATGCTTTCATCAATCTACTACATTTCAATGCTTAAGAAATAGGCTAGCATTCCCATGTTTGTCACTTTAAACTAGTTGATCATAACCTTTATAAATTCTACAAACATCTTTTTAGAATTTTTTGTAAATATCAAGTCATTAATATAAAAGCATACAATTATTAGATTTTCATTTACTTTTGACTTAATATATAGTGTATGCTTCCAAGGACATTTTTGGAACCTATCTTGCAATAAATATACATCGATCCTCATATACCATTCTCAAGGTACTTGTTTTAATCCATACAAATCCTTCTTCAAATGGTAGACTTTTTCTTCATGTCTTTTCTTTAGATAACTGGTGGTTGTTTTATATAAACTTCTTCTTCAAGCATATCATTCAAAAATGCTAACTACATATCTGTTTGGTAGATATTCCATTTATTTTTTTACTATAAGAGTAAGAATTATTTAGATGCTCTCCATTCAGAAACTAATGCAAATATCTTAAAATAGTCAATTCTTGACCTTTACTTCTAGCATTTAACCACTAATTTGGCTTTATGATAATCCACTTGATCATCAAGTTTGTACTTTATCTTATACACTCACTTGACACCAATGGACCTTTTATCAAGTGATAAAGTTGTCAACTCTTATATGTCATTTTTCACGATTGAATGGATCTTATCATCTATTGCTTAAACCCACTATTCATCAATTGTTGCATCTTCATAGAAAACTAGGTCACAATCTACAAATAGGCAAAAGTTTACAATTGTTCCATCAATAGTTGTATCATCATTGTTATTATTTAATGTGACCACATAATCATGCAAGTGGGCTATAGCATTACTCGCTTTTGTTCAAGGTATGTTGAAGTCTTTAGAACTATTATTAGCGAAAAAGAATTTCTAATAGGAGTTGGACTGCCAAGAAAAAAATTGTGTCTCAAATGTTTTTAGTTCATTTTCTATAATAACTTCTTACTATTGTGGTTCGTCATTTTGATTCCAAGTCCAAGCTTCATCATCAATGAATTAGACATTTCTACTAATAATTACTTCTTCTATCATTGGTTAGTATAATTTATATCCTTTGGTCACATCACTGTAGCTATTGAAAATGCACTTTTAGCTTTTATCATCTAGCTTTTTTCTTCGCTCATTTCGAATATAAAGATATGTGATACATTAAATACATGTAAAAAGGAAACATCTGGCTTGTTAGCACTCCAAGCTTCTTTAAGGGTTCATTAAAAACACTCTTTGTTAGACACTTGTTTAATAAAAATACAACATATGCAATGGCTTTTGCCCAAAATGATTTTAGTAAAGTTTTAATTTTCAATAAACTTATGACCATTTCAAATATTATTTTATTTTTCCTTTTAAGTATACCATTCTATTGAAAAGTATAATTAGTTATTAGTTGATGTTGGATTCCTTGACTTTTGTAAAAGTTTGAAAATTAATTTAACATAAACTCTCCACTTCTATCAGATTTCAAGGTTTTCACATAAAAGCTATTTTACTTTTTAATAAAAGCTTTAAATTCTTTAAATTTTCCAAAAGCCTATAATTTTTCTTTAGGAAAATAAACCTAAGTTTTTCTTGTAAAATCATCCATGAAAATTAGAGTGTACCTTTTATGTTCAAGTAATTCTACCTCAGTTAGGTCACAAATGTCTGTGTGCACTAACTCCAACAGTTGTCAAGCTATTTTAGCTTTTCCAATAGGAAAAGAATCTAAATGCTACTTTTCAAGGATACATCCTTCATATTACTAATTAAAAGTATTAATTATTGGTAAAATAGTATTTATCTATTTCTGAGCTAACAATAACCCACGGAAGCTCAAATAACTAAATCGAAAATGCCACTACTAATTATCCTTTTTCATGATTGTTGAAAGATTTATCAAGATTTTTGTTTAAAAAATCCAAAAAAAATATATGACTTAGTGTCATTTGCACTTTTGCAATCATCTTGCTATTTTTGCTTTTGATTGTGCAAATTCCATTCTACATATCAATTTTATGCCTTTTTTTGGAAAGTTAGCTTACACTTAGCAAGTTTTAAAAAAGTCCTAACACGAAAAAAGTATCAACAATAGTAACATTTGTACCATCTTTAGATTAAATGCTGGTATCGCCTTCCACCATAACAAGAATTTTAGATTTATTTGTAAAATTAATTTCTTACACGTATGGATTCATCCAAATGTGAGAAAAGCTCATTTTTTTCCACATGTGATTACTGCATCCAATATTAAGATGCCATATATTTGCTTGCTCTATATCTAACTTATTTGATATACATGCAAGCATTATATTCTTTTCAACATCAGTTGCATTTACATGTTCCATTGGTTCATCTAGCATCTTGAGTAACATTTATTTCAATAGTGTCCATATTTTTTATATCAATGACATTGGATGTTAGATTTATTTCCTGCTCTAGTATGACTTCCTCAACTTCTTAAAGGATTGTTATCATTTGATTTTTCTTTATTGGTAGTATTAAAATGACCACCTCTTCCTCTCTCATCCTTGTCCTTTTCTACCACCTTAATAACCTTCATAATTTTATTGAACCACCTTACTTCACAAAGCTTGCTTAAAACTCAAGTTAGTGGCCTTTTTGCTCATTCAATGCTTGTGTAAGCATAATGAACTCATTAACTTGTCTATTAATATGGAAGATATATCTTACGATTCTTCAATTACTATGAAAATATATTCAAACTTTGCAGTTAAAAATTGCATGATTTTTCCTACAATTCTAGTATCTAAAATGTCTTCATCATTAATTCTTAACCAGTTAACGATAGTTTGAATTCAATCAAAGTATGCTTGAATGAATTCTATGTCATTCATATTTAAAAACTAAAAATCACCTTGTAGTATTTATAACTGCACTCATCTAACATGATCATCACCTTTGTAAAATTTTTATATTTGTAAATAATATTTTTTTTCAAATATCTATTCTTCAATGGCTTTAAAGATCGCATACAGCATTTTTTTTATCTTTTTTGTAGGTTTCCACCAATGTATCTTTCTTATCTTTCTCCAATGCATCAAACTTTTGTTGATCTTTTACCTCGGTATAGCCATTTTCTATCAAATTCTACAAATCTTAGGATTTAAAGAACACTCTCAACTTAATGCTCCAATTGCTAAAATTTTTGCTGCTAAATTTAGGAAGTTGTAATTGGATCAAATTTATTGCCATTGTATAACCAAGCACTAATACCAAAAATTAGAATTAATGTATTTGCTAATAATATTAAAACCAAAAATAAAAAAATATAGATAAGGAGAAAAAATGAGAGAAATTCTTCTAAATTTATAATTGTAATAATTCTTATAATTTATAAATACACTATAATTTTTTCTCATACACTATTATAAAATAATACTTAATATTTTTCTTTCTGTCCCTCACTTACCAAGTGAAGCAACATCATTCATTACATGCTTTGCAGAGCAAAACCATATTGAAATAAAGCATTGAACACTAATATTGTAGACTTGATCAAATTGCATTGCTTCTAAAGTCCAATCCTTTATCCTTTCCTAACTGCAATATAATATTCGTTTGTTCACATATCCCAAAACTAACCATTCATTTCATTGGGTTTTGGCTAAAGTCTATCAATTTGCAAGTTTTGTTCTCTATGTATTACTTACAATTGGATAGTTTGGCACCTATTTTTTTCCTTCATAATGAAGGAGTTAATTTCTTCTTAAGCTTTGCTACCTTCTTATATATATAATATTATTTTTAATTTTAAAATTAATTTAATAATTTCAACAGTAGGAAGATTTTGAACTATTTAGAGGAGAAGAAGATGTGTCACATTCACCAAGAGAGGATCCAAAAGGTAAATTCCTTGTTTCCCCAAAAAATAATAAAGAAATATTCCCACTTTCCTTGTATATGCAAAACTACCATTTGTGATTTTATATTGCCTTTTAATGTAATGTTATTGATACTATATTTGATATATAAAGGAAAGTGTTTGATTATGCTATACATATCTAAATGTAGTCAAATTCTTTGTATATTTTTAGGGATGTCATTCATGTTTCAAAAGTTAGACTAAACCTATTAAATCACTACTATTATGTTATTTAATTCAAATTGATCTAAAGAATCAATTTAGTGGTCAAATAAATTTAAACCAACTAAAATTAAAAAGAAATTTAAAAATTAGTTTGATTTTAAAAAATCAATTAGTTAATATTTTGTTAACCTTTAGACTTCCTTTTCTAAATTAGATTAGCTTAATAAGCCTTTAAATAATTAAAAAAAATAACAAAAGAATAAATTTATACCTCATTAACTAAAAATTCAATAATTTGATTTATTTCTTTTTTATATAAATTATGAGTTTGTATATATACTATAAATTACATATTATTTAATTTCTTTAATAAATTTATATAAAACTTTCTATATGATTTCATTCAATTTGATCATTAATTTAACAAGATAAACCAATCAAATTATGGTTTGATGACTTTTTCATTTTGTTGTTCTATCCATTTTTAAATCATTGAATCTAACAACTAATAAGATCCACATGGAATTTCAAACAAGTTTGAAGCTATAAATTTAATGCAAGTTTTTATAATAAAAACCCAACTAAAAGTTGTATGTGGAAGAATTGTTATAGCTTCAAAATTGTAAACATTATAAAAATAAAAATATAATAGCCAAAAAATAGAACAAAAGAATAGAACAAGAGGAAGAATTTCTTTTATTTTTGAATATTTTAAATGCTTCATACAATACCTATATATATAGACCTAATGCACTAATTAATATATATTACTAATTGATTAGTGTCACTAATCGATACTTATCACTAGTCGATTAGAATTAGAAGTTAGATAAATCTCAATTACAATAACTAATAGATAAATTAAGGATATTTTTTGGATATCCATATAAATAGATTCTATAATACTCATCCTTAGATATTCATTTTATAAAGAATGTTACTCATTAAAACCTCTACTAAAAAAATCCAATGGGGAAAAAATCTAAACAAAGGAAAAAGAGTACATCATTTTTTTAAATAATAGTTTGCATTTTAAAAAACTTTGCTAAAAAAATTCTAATTAAAAAAAGCCATAATGAAGGAAAAAAATAGGGCAACACGAGCTTTACTCTCCCTATTAAAAATATTATTAAAAACTTTTGAATCAGTGCATTTACTAATAATTCAATCAAGGACTACTTAAACAAACATATTGTCATAATCCATTATTATAATCCTTTTATAAGTATAAGAAAGGATTATCTCATTTGATGCATTATTCTTCCAATTGAGCTCTAGCTTGCAGCATTTCCTTCATACAAATTTGTTAAAATTTCTTTCTTGAAATTCCCAAAACATATAGAAATTTATGTTTAGTTTTATTCTAAAATATTTTTGCTGAAAAAAATTATATTTTGCTAATAAACTTATTCAAAACCTATATTTAAACATATATTATTAGCAAACTATATTAAAGCATCATTTGCACTAAGATATGATATTTTAAGATTAAGAAATATTTCATTATTCTTTGGATTTTAAAGTGGATTCTTATTAGTACTAAATGATTAAACAATCATTGAGATATTCAATTTATCCATAAAAATATTTTAAGATTTTTTCATTTTCATTGATGAATAAATGTTTTATCATTTAAATATTTAACTTGTAGGCCAAGATAAAAACTTAATTTTTCAAAATCTTTCATCTCAAACTCCATTTTCTAAATACTTTGTTGCATTTCAAAGCTTTACATGACTTCCCAAAATATCAATACATGTAGCAATAATAGTAAATTCAGATTTAGATTTCTTAACGAAATCATAAGGGATTTTAATATATTTATTTTAACAAATATTCATTATGACAATTGTATCATATTCATCTTTGTTATCTTAATCTATACAAAGACTTTTATAATTGAATTGAATATATTTCTTAATAATTCAAATTTCATGCAAATGAAATCCTTCAAGGATTCTTATATAACATCATCGTCAATTATCATGCATAAAATATGGTATATTCAAATTGCATACTTTAAGCATATGAAATCATTTAGGGGTTCATTTATAACATTATTGTTAATTGTCACACATGAAATATAATATATTAAATTCATTATATGCATATCAAATTTTGATATATTGCTACAAAATTATATCTACCATATAAAAATAAATATTTCTTATAACCAATGACAACTTTCATGAAAACCTTTGTGTTACAAACCATACTTTCTCTCTGTAATTTCAATTTTCTTATTTTCATATAGCAATTATACATTTGTATCTTATTATCTGCATACATTTGAGATGATTTATTGGCTAAGGACCTTTTAAGTGTTTATTAACTTTGCAAATAAATTTAAACTTTATATTTTTTATCTCATTTGCATATTTTCTCTTTGGCCAATAAATACCATCATTTTATAAACTTAATATCCTCATTAATTATTATCTTTTATAATTTTGAGCTCTACATTATGTATAAATGTTATCAACAATTATTTTCTTTTTAGTTTTATCTTTCTTATTTGAGACATAATCAATTTAGATTTCCTTACTTTCATAAAATTTAGGTACATAAACTTCTTCCAAAAGTTTGCCATTAATTATGTCTCAAACCTCTTTAAAAAATAGTTAATTACTTAATAAATCCATTTATTTAGTCTTTTTTTCATTTTGAGGAAATTTGTATTTGAAACTAATAATTTCATCATGCTTCATGCATGTTTTAAAATCAATTATTATTGATAAACATATTATCTTTCTTGGACATCAATGTGAATCAAAGCATTTGCAATTAATATTTAATTATTCTTTTTTAGTAATAATATATTTGATATTTTTTCTATATTTTGTAAATTAATCTTCTTATGAACTTCTAGTTCATATATCTTTGTGTAAGGATCAAAATGATTATATGTCACATAACTTCTATAATTGGATTTTTTTTCCTTTCAATTTTAAAAATATAATTTTACGTATGGACATATATTCTCTATCACCTTCAAGATCATTTATGTGCATTGTGATGGAGAAAAAATATATATTATGCATTTGAAAAATGCTCTATCTATGAAATTTTTTTAGCTCATGACTAAAGTTAATTATGAGGAGGAACTATGGCATCTTAACTTGATATGTATAAGTATTGCAACATATAAAGTTGCATCTCCCTTAAGATGATATAAGGAATCATGTTTTCTTTAAATAATGATATAGCTAATAATTTATGACATTTAAATTATTTTTTAAATCATTTTACATATAAATATATTTTAGGATGTTCAACAATTATTGATATATGGTAACCAATATAGGTTTTAAATATAATTTCATTAACATTATCAAGACATATTATCTTAATTGTATAGTTAATATGTGCTCGAAACCAATTTATTTAAGTAAATACTCTCACAAATATTAAGTTTCAAGTTTACAAACATCTTGTTAAAGTTTTAATTCAAACAAAAAATAAATATCTAAATAGTCCATTTGGAGGGAAAATATTTTCACATATATCAACTTAAATTCATTCAAAGATATGTTAATCCAATCTCAACTTTAACTGGTGATAACCTTATAATTAAATTTCCTTGAGAATATGCAAAACACAAAATTTATTAGATTGAAAAATCTTTTAGTTCTTCAATGGATGATCATGTGGATTTTTAAAATATTTTTTCACCTCTTTATAGATCCAAGATAGCTTAAGTAATCATGTCAAGTACAAAAATGATCATGGGCATTAACCTTCTAATTTACTGTAATATTTATTTCAATGGTTTCATATGTGTAATAAAACAAATGACAATAACTTTTCTAATATATATAATACATATATATATATTGAGATAATCATTATGATATAAATATCATTTTATTTACCATATTAATGTGGCATTTATTCCACCACATGTCTCTAAAACATATTAAATTTCTTTGAAACTTTTGCATTTCTTCTAATCAAACTATATTAGCTCTTCAAGTGCCTTTAATTAAATTTATACTACCAGATATTATATTGACATAATTTTCATCAATCATTAATTGAAAAATATATTTTTTTTTGTTAACAATATCATACATTAATGTATTATCCATGAGATAAAAATATTCAAATATTTATTTAATAGAAAAATTAGTCACTATCATTATCGATCAATTAAATTATTAATTCTTTCTTTAAAATATTCAAAAAAATGTCACATCGAAATGTGGTATATCATAAATATCACAATTAAGAGCATTATTCTCCTCAACAAAATAGACTTCAATCTTTTTTTATAAAGTGGGCATAGATATTTAGATGTACAACAGGTATAAAATTAGTGTTTTTTCATACTACAATTGATAACATATAATTTGACTTTGTATTACATTGACATTTTTCTTCATAATCTCCCATTTCTAATGGTAAGAAATAATCTAGTGGTTATTTGTACTTTTATTATAACTACCACAATTGTGATCATTAAATTAATTCTTTTCATATCCATAGTTGTAAACACAACTTTGCCAATATTTAAACCTTTTAAATTTTAAATGCATTCACTTCAAGGAATATAATTCATTATTTTAATTGAAATTCATTATTTGCATATAAATTTTAATCTTGCATCAAATTATAAAATATAACATTTGAATATCATAATTTATCACTCGCCTAAAGCATACAAATAATTGTCAATATTTAATTTATACAATATTTTATGTGAATAAGCCTAAAGTTAATATAATGCCAATCACATAAAAATACTCAATACTAATTTTTAATAAGAATTCATCACATAAATATACAAACTACACTCTAACAAATAGTTCCTAGAATAAACAATGCAATGTATAATTAGTGGGATACAAGACTCTCATAAACAACTTTAAAACTAATAATCTTACATATACATGAAACATAATGTATAACTAGAAATTATAATATATAATCAGGACAACATGAAATATTCAATCTCATAAAACTACTATATTGTAGTTTTAGTAATAAAATTTTTCATCAAAATTTCCTTAAAATTAGTTCATATAATTAATGATATCATGTACAAGGCAATTTTAATTCCACCAATAAAAAAATAATAATCATCATTTAAGAGAGAGAAAATTTTAAGATGAAAATAAGTGTATAAAAATGATAAAAAAAAGAATTCATTTTCCAAAATAAAACTAATTTTCTTTATGGTGAAATGGTCCATCATAGGTATAGAGTTAGCCAAGGTTAATTTGAAGCATATAATAAAATCATGAATCATTATAATATTTTACTTTCTAAATTAAGATGAAAATAATTAATACACATAAATAATCATGAATTTAGACATTATATATGAGAGTAAAATGTTCATGTCTAAATTGCTATAAATTATGACCTTAAATATACCACAAGGAAAAAAATTACCTTTATATATTGATTATCCTAATAAATTTAATTTATAAATAAAGTGGCAAATAATTTGGAAAAATCCCAAAATGTTAATTATCATTAAACAAGATATCTACTTCAAGTACAACAAGTACATAGAAAATAATTTACACAAATTCCCAAAATATGTATTATCATGAAATTAATTTCTAAATAAAGGAGAAAATAATAAATAATTGCAATAATTAATTTCATCCCTTAATCATTCATGGTTATAACCACAACCTTGTACATGTCTATTCCCTCTTTTTGTTAGATACACATTCACTTGAAGAAATACAACAAAAGTCATGGGGCAGCCTTCATATTTTTCATTAAAGAAAATTTATAATTGTTGGAAATACAATGAAACTAATTGGGTGAATTTCATATTTTTTATTAAAAAAATTAATTATTGATGCATTCATTTTAAGTAATAAAATAAAACTAATTGAACAGATTTCATAAATAGAAAATCCAAAACTAATCACTAAATTTTAGCCACTAACAAAAATTTAATGAAGAGAAAATCCAAGATTAGATTTCAACAATATATTCTTTTACCAACTTAATTTGAGGATAACGCACAAAAATTTGGCATTTTTCTCTTAGATCCTTCGACAAGAATTGGGTATAAACAAATTCAAAAGCCAAAACTTCAACTATGACCATTTGCAAGAAAGTGAAACCCAAAAATTTTATATCTGTAGATTGAATTCATACGAATTTACAGATATAAAACATGAGCAATTTACATGATCAAACCATGAGAGAAAGGTATATAGAGATAATCAACAATGGAAATAGAAAATAAAAAGTATAAACCAAAGACACGGGAGAACAAAAGAAACTCATTTCCTTACCTAATCATTCGATGAAATTTCCTGTTAGTTTCATGAATAGCATTGACAAGAAACCATAAAATCAAATTGAAAGAGTTTTTCTTATTTCTAAATATTTTAAATCTTTCATGCAATATTTATATATATAGGCACAGAATATTAATTAATAGGTATTATTAATTAATTAGAATAAGAAATTGGATAAATCTCAATCACAATAGTTAATAAATAAATCAGGGATATTTTACAAATATTCATATAAATAAATATTTATGACAACAAGTAAGTTTTATCCTTTAAAAAGGTATTCATAAATGGCTAGTTGATTGTATCGAATTTTTCATACGAAATAAATATAAAATAACGATTTAATTTCATCATAAAGTAAAAGGCATATAAGAAAGTAAAAGTTACTTGTCGTCCGAAAGACACTGCTAGACAGCAAATCTACTCATGACTAAAATGAAAAAACATTTTATTAATGACATAAATTATTTATTTTGCAGGCGGATGCATGTAAGCAACTAAAACATGATGAATGAATGAATAAAAAAGCTATCATTTTTGTGCATGAGAGGCATAGACTAATATATTTATA
Source organism: Sindora glabra (assembly GCA_020226215.1). Taxonomy (NCBI): domain Eukaryota; kingdom Viridiplantae; phylum Streptophyta; class Magnoliopsida; order Fabales; family Fabaceae; genus Sindora; species Sindora glabra. Next base: position 109,586,970 of record CM035226.1, read on the forward strand.
TTTGAATAAAATACACTATACTCCCTTATAATTTATTAAAATTATATGAATCTTTGCTTCAAATTTTACACGTTGATCTATTTAATAGATAAATGTCAAGAATAAAATAATAAAATGTATTAAAATTATTTTTACTGCTATCAATAATTTTTTAAATTAATGAATATGAAAATAAGAAAAAAGAAGTAAAATTGACTTAAATGTTTTAAAATTATATTTCTCTAATAAAATTATCTAAATAGTTGTGTTACTTTTTAAATTTAAGAATGATTTTTTGTCTGGCTAAAAGAATAAAAATTGTTAACCTTCATACAAAATATAGAAGTTAGCAACTCTCTAATATAAATAATTTAAAATATTGTTCTATTCTTTAATTTGGCCTTTGCATTATGAGACAGTATGCCTTAATTCTATAATATCAGCAGCAATGCCAGCAAAGGCACTCCATTTCCGCACGGATGCCGATGATTTTGGTACTGATATGCATTTCTTTAGTTGTCTAATTACGGTAAAAACACTTGTGTATCTGCATCTAAACCCTGTGAACTATTTACCAAAAAGTTAAATGAAGCAACTTTATGAAATAAAAAAGCCCAGTAAAAATCAATAAAAATCAGTAAGGGTCACCTAACCTTACCTCTGTCTAGCTTTCTGCCCTGGACAATATGCGCTATAGCAAGATGATAAGAAAGATCATGCAGTTAAACGGTCAGAATAATCTACCATGAGCAAAATATGCAGCCTTCGGATATAATCACATGAAAATTAATTAATCAAATGACTTAAATCAACAAAAGGAAGATAATCAGATATCATCAGAAAATCAGTTAAATTCCTTTCAAGATTCGCCCTAAAAAGAAAAAAAAAAGCATCTGCACTTATCATTATCGTAACACAACAATGTCACCAGGAAACTGTTTTGATGTAAACTACCCAAACTACTAAACATAGGCAGCAATTTGATCCTAGTAAAAGTAGGTGTAGGTGTTAATTGATCAAGACACTGCAATAACAATAATCAAGAATATCCCATCAGAGTTGAGATTTTCAGACACATTCCAAGGATCAAATTTCATTAAAACTACCCTTCAAAGTTAAAATCCATCATTCAATCCAAATTTAAATTTTTATTAAAGTCATATATCATATTCAAATTCAATCAAGATCAAATTTTTAAAAGTTCTCAATAGAAAATTCATTAAAGAAGGGAATAAAAAAATTTCTTATATTCTTTGTAAAATATTACAAAAATAAGAGATTGTACTCTATATCTTCACATCATCAAAAAAATATATAAATTCATTTGTTTTGCATTTTTCTCATGTCATTAATTATCTTATCGTGAAAATTTATGTATACAAGGTCATAGTGAAAAAAGTGCTGTAATAGTGTCTTAGCAAGACAAGTGTGAACATATGACGTGCTAAAATAATTATGATGCACTATCCTGGAACCCAAAAAGTATTTATTTCAATGAGCGAGAGTCACACATCAACTTGCTTCTTGGTTAAAAATTTCTTGTATAGAGTTTGAGCAAATTAAGTTAACCAGGAACGGTGTGGCTTCCCATGGGATTTTTGTCTTACTGGAAGGCCACAAAAGGAAGCAAAGCCTACAAAGGGATAAATGAACCCTATGAAAGGAAGCCCATGAAAAGAAGAGTAAGAATGATCGAAGAGATCAAGGTAGAGTGAAAACCAATCCCCTCAAATCCATTTAAATCCTAACCAACTGAGTGGTGCCACGTCATGGGTACGGACCTTAATGGGCTATAAATAGTCAAGAGAGATGAATCAATCCATCCCCAACCTCCACCTTCTCCTCCTTCTGCTCCCACCATCTCATTGCTCTCAAATCTCAGATTTCATCATGATCTATCTGAGAACCATGATAATCTTCTTCTTTGTTCTGCTGTTGGCGTTGGCTTTACTTGGTGACCTTTCTCATGCTCGAGCTCTGATGGAGCATGCAGCCAATCACATGTAGGTTAACTGGACATCTGTCTGATACGCAGTTTATATGTTTCTTGCTGATGATTAACAAATAAGTGTTGATGTTATATTGTTCAGGAACATCGGGAATCCACATAAGAACGTCGGACCGCCCCCTACGCACCATCCGTAAGGCAAATAAGTATGTAAATGAATAACGATATATTCTTATGTTTTCTACTAAAGCCGCATATAGTTGATTGACGATAATCTCTGTAGTCGTGGTGCCGATGTCACAGGAGAGTTAAGTTTTTCTTGTGATTACTATCTAGAAGAGCTTTACTGCTGGGGTTCTCCATATCTCTTTAATTACTTTGTCTCTTTGTGCAAAAGATGTTGAAACTAGGGTCTGGGCCTTGATGATGGTAGCTTGGATATTTGCAAAGCTGATGATGATATGCAGAATTTTGTCTTTTCCATTTCAGAGATGGTCCAGGGCCTTAGCTTTAGTACTATCTTTGTCTATGTTTGCAGAAATAATTTGGTTTTCTCCAACAAAACCTACGAGGTTTGGATTATTGCTAAAACTAAGGCTCTGGAATACTCCTCCTTAGGTGTTGTGACCAATAAGCTCTGTTAGAACTGATCAAGTTAGACGGTGATGCCGGCACATATTACTGAAGTGCAAGATAAATTGTTTTTTGATGCTGCAGGAACCTGGTTTCGAAGCGGATGGACTTAATTCCAGCATGCTGTTGCTTATGTTGTGATATCTGGATTGTAGTATTATGTAATCCTTTTAGGTATGCATGTATTATGTAGTGTTTGAACTCCCTTCTGGAACTCATGGTATCGCACTGTTCTAACGTCTACCTAATATGTTCCCTTGTTTCCTCCAAAAAATCAAGAAATACTATTGTTTAGGGTGCAGCCAAGTGCTTTTCTACAAACTTACTAAAACTTGCAGTGCTTTTCCTCTCTCATCTCATCATGATTTGTCTGAGAACTATATAATCTTCTTTGTTCTGCTATTGGCTTTACTTGGTGAACTTGCCGACGCTCGAGCTCTAATGGGGGCAAATGGGTAGGTTAAACTCATGTATCTATCCCATACACAGTTTATATGTTTCTTGCTGAAGATTCATGGATGAGTATTCCTGTTGTTTTGTTCAGAACAATTGGAGATCCTCTTCACAATTATGGGCCTGCAACTCTGCATATCCGTAATGAACTCTCTTTCTGCCGCTCTTCTTTCAAAAAAATTAATGCATTTTGAGCCTGTAAAAACATGGGGTCACTTTTCTTGTTATGGAAAGGAGTGAGAAGGAAGTGAGAGATAGAGAGTACAAATAGTATTATTTATTTATAAACAAGTATGTGTGTGTGAACGCGTATGTTATGCACTAGCCGAATTACATGGGATATAGGGGAAAGATAGGTGAAAATACAAATAAGCTTTTGTAAAATATATTTATTGTCACTTAATTTTTATTTTTTTTGAAATTTCAAAACTTACAAAAAAATTTGAAATTTTTAAAAATGTGAAAATATTAAAATTTCAATTTAAAAAAAAGTAAAAGATACAAACGAATCACTTATAACTTCTTTTAATTATTTTTAATCCCTCTAAATGCAGTTTAGTCAAATTTTAGTAATAATTTACTTAAAATATTTATTTTCAGTTATGTTATAAATACATTTTAGATTCAATTCAATTGTTAATAATTTATCTTAAAAGAAATCTCATTTAAAAAATAATTAGAAATATTTATGAATAATTTACATATTTTTTTTCAATTTTTTACACTAAATTGTCAATATTTTGATTAAAAAAAATTTAAGAGGTTATTTGTAAATTTTAAAATTTCAAAAAAAAGAGTTATATGATACTAAATTATATTTCAAGGTGTAATTTTCCCAGAACCAGCTAAAGTGGAAGGTTACGAAGAAACTTTGGGTTGAATGTGATTATACATATGATATCTAAATGATATATAATTTGGACATTGGGGAATCGCATCCTTTTGCTGCCCTATTTTTTACTTAAGGAGAATTTGAATAAATTGGAGGAGAGGAAGATAAATTTCTTTTTGATGCTGTAGAACCTGGTTTCAAACATGTGTAGCCAAATTCTCTGTATTATCTGCAATCTAACCACCGAAAAGATACACGAGGAATTTCAAACAAGTTCGAAGCTACAATTTTAGTACAGGTATATATCATATGAACCCAGCTAAAAGTTGTAACTGAAAAATTTGTTATAGCTTCAAAATTGCAAGTAATTTTTTTTCCTTTTAAAAAAGGCATCCGTAAATAGCTAGCTGGTTATATCTAATTTTTCATATAAAATAAAGAGAAAATATTAATTTAATTTCTTCCTAAAGTAAAAAGTATATATGAAAGTAGAAGTAACTGTTCGTCCAAAAGACAGGCGTGACAGCAAATCTACGCATGACTAAGATGAAAAAGCATTGGATTTATGACAATTTATTTATTGAGCAAATTACATTATCACCTTTAAAGTTTGGCGCCTTTAATTACCTTCCACATCTATTATTTTTTAAAATTATATTTTACCTCTAATCATTCTTTCATTATTATAAAATACAATAATTTTAACTTTTTAATTATAATTCCTTTCTTAATATTATTTCCAATTTTCAGAAGATAATTTTTTTACATTTCCATGTATAAATATACTTTTTTATTAAAGAATAAAAGTACAATAAACTTACAGTTTTTTAAAAGAAAAGGCAGATTTGTATAAAAAAATTGCTGGAAAATGATTTTTCAGATAATATGGACAACATTAAAAAAAATTATAGTTAAAAAGTTAATATCATTATATTTCATAATAAATAAAAAATAATTAAAGATAAAAGTATATAATGTTAAAATTTGAGAGAGATCAAATATAATTAGATCAAATTTTAAAGAAAATTAACGTAATTTATCCTTATTTATTTTGCATATGGATGCAAGTCGCTGAAACTGTGAAAGATGATGAATGGATAAAAAGGCTATCATTTGACAACCATGTATTATTACTCTGCTGAGAGACATTGGTGAATCTTTCATCAAATTTTAAGAATAAAATTAATAAAAGATATTAAAATCAGTACCAATAAATTTTTATACCAATGAATGTATTTATTATGTAAATAAAAAAATAAGTAAGGTTGATTTAAATATTTTAAATTTATGTTTCTTCATTAAAACTAATTAGATATCCTAAATTATTGTGTTATTTTTTAAATTTAAGAATGATTTTTTTGGTCAAACTAAAAGAGTATATGTTGCTAACCTCTGTATAAATTGTGAAAATTAGCAATTCTTTAATATAAATAAATGATTTAAAATATTTTTTACTGTTTAATTTTGGCCTTGCATTGTTATGAGACTGTATGCCTTAATTCTACAATATCAGCAACAAAGGCACTCTATTTCAGCATGGATGCTGAACATGCATTTCACTAGTTGTCGGATTGCAGCAAAAACACTCGTCTATCTGCAACTAAATCCTATGAATTACTTACTAAAAGGTCAATTCAGAAGCCAACAAAATTTAATTTCAGTGATATAAAATACTTTTTAAAAATTTTATACCTTTTATTATATTTAGAATTCGATTGATATTCTTAACATATGTATATTTAGTGGTTTTCCCACTTTTCTATTTAAAAAAAATGGGGGGGCGGTGGTTTTGAATCAAGCTAGCCTGGTAAAAAATCAATAAAATTCAGTGAGGATTTTCTAACCTTCCTTCCATCTAGCTTTCTGACCTGAACAATATGCACTATAGCAACATGAGGAGAAAGATAATGCTGTTCAACGGTCAAAAGCATAAACTGTTGAAGCAAAATATGCAACCTTGAAATATAATCACGAGAAAATTAATCATGTCAAAAGACCTGATGAATGAACAAAAGAAAGATAATTAAATGTCATCAGAAAATCAATTAAATTCTTTTTCAAGAATTAAATAATTAAATTGTTTTTCCTTGAAAAAGCTGTGCTTATCATTATCATAACTCGACAGTCTCACTGGGGAATGGTTCTGATGTAAACCAAGTATTCAAAGAGGCAGCAGTAAAAATTAAGGTAGAGTTTACTATGCATCATTTATTTAATGATGTACATTTATATCATTAAATCAATGATCATAATTTAATCAAATTTAAATGAGATTTATTTTATTTTAAAATTAATTAAATTATAACTATTAATTAGTGATATAAATTTATATTATTAAAAAATAATACAAAATAGATTTTTTTTAATAAAAATTAATTATGGTTATGAGTTCAACTTTACTGCTCTTCTTTTGCATGTTATCATTGCAAATTCAACTTATGAGTCATCAAAGTATATATTTTGGAGTCGAAGTGACACTATTCAAGTCCAAAAATGTAAAGTAAAGATCCCAAAGTATTCATTTTATATGGTCACGGGCGTCGCCCAGCCAGCAAACCACGTCTGACACACTGGGAGTCTGGGACAGGCCTACGTTGTGGGCTCCGGGCAACGGTCCCATCAATTTATTTCGTGCGTAAATTTTCCTTTTTGTTGTTGTGAAATTTATTTTTTTATTTTTATCTTTGTAAAATATTTTGTATAAGTTGTCTTCGTAAAACATTGATTTGTTCTATTCTATTCTATTCTTAGTGAAACAAATTAAACATGTTTATTTTTATATAAACGCTAATAAAAAGAACAAAATCAACAAAATTCCGGGTAGTTTATGTTCGCAGGGGTGAGGAATGAGATTGGAATACGAAATCTAAATTTTACTTTTTTTATTATATTAATTAAAAAAGAATTAGAATTAAAAAATAGACAAATAACTCTTTAATTTATGTAAATTGAGTAACAAATTATTATAATTATTTACTTTTTAATCCTTAATTTCATTTAACTTTAGCTAAGGTGGAACCTTATCATAGAAAAGAATTCAAAAAAGTTGATTGTAGATAATTGTTCATTTTTTAAATCTTATTTAATCTTAAAAAGGAAGTATATTACCATAAAAAATGATCTAAAAATGATAATTGTTGATAACTTAAACTAAAATCATATGAATATATAGATTATGGTAATACTATAAATATCATTTAAAAATACTTTATAATTAATTAAATTTATTCTCTTTTATCAACATTTATTTAAATGCTATTGGTTTTGGAAATATGCTACAAACTAATCGTGAAAAGTTTAAAATTATTTTGAAGAAGTCAATATGTTTTTAAATTGTGTAAATGGTAGAGAACTTTCTTTTCAAATTCTTTATGTACAATCATTCATATTAAACTGAGGGAAAAAATTTGTCATCCATGTAACCCACGAATTACTATCTAGTATTTATATAATTTAAGTTAATAGATGGATATAGCATATATTAAACGATCAAGATTAAACTTATAAAGAAATGATATTAATTGGCAAAAAAGAAATCGACATGTTTCAAAGTGCATCATTCTGGTCAATAAAAGACCTTCAAATAATTATCTTCTAATAAATTAAAAAGTGATAAATAACAAAAATAAGAAATAGTTATTTCTAAACGTTTTCCTAACAACTCTATGAATAAAGAATTTATATTTGTCATTTTACAAACAACAAATCATTAAAGAAAGAAAAGTAAAAACTCTTAAATGCTCTCAAAGCCTTGTTTGGCAAATATTTAAACATTTTAAATCTGCAACTTCAATCATGAGCAATGGTTTCGAGTTAAAGACAAACCAAGTTCAAGTTGAAGCCCTCGAACCTTCTCAAGTACGAAGTTTGTGTAAAAATTTAATATTTGATTGAGATTAAGTTTTCTTAAAGCTCTCATTTAAAGTTAAGATCCGGTCATTAATTCAGGAGTGGACTTCTTCAAAATTCTCAACCGTTTAATATAAGATTAAATTTTCCTAAAACTTTTTATCAATGTAAAACATTTGTCATTCGGTTTGAGATCATCCTTTTTTAAAGCCCTTCCGATCCAACATCTAATTCGATATGAAGCTTCTCAAAGTCTCCATTAGAAGTCAATTCTCGAAGAAAAGAATGAAAGGACATTATTTTTCTCGTTTTTTAAAATTTCAAAATTAGGGATTATATATACTCGTATATACAAAAAGAAAAAATTTAAGTAAATTTTTTTAGATAATTGCCATAAAGTTCTTTACTTAAATTACAACATGCGATAACATATGTATTAATTATTTTATTATAATTACATCTTTCTTAATTTTTGTAATTATCAAATTGATTATTTAGCAATTAATGCATTTAATATAATCTAATCTAAAGATAAAGGTTGTCAATGGTCCAAAACGTCATGTAGGGACAGGGGTCAAAAACACTAACAATTTTTTTTGGTTGTCCACTAGGCACTATCTTTCCAAAGATATAATTGTAATTTGACCCCGGTCCCTACATGACGTTTTGGACCATTAACAATCTTCATTATTTAGTACACCAATGCCCAATATAGTATCCACATATTATTTTATTTTAATTTAATTTAAAAAATTCGTATTGAGGCGATTCCTACTAGGAGAAGTAAGCATATCCAGAACAGGTGGTGAAATCTCATTGGTTCTCAGGTAATTTTCAGTTCTAGAAAATTCCCACCCCACAGTAATTAATATATTTTATGCGGAATGTCTTGGATTACGCTTCATGGCTACTTATAGTGGCCAGATTCATGCACTCGAGTTTATACGTGTCCTCAGTTAGTGTAATTTTTGTTTTCACTTTTGTCACTTTAGCGTAAATTGATTGGCAACATTGTCCTGTGCGCAGATTATAAATTTATTTTCACTTTAATCGAATTTATATTATAAAAATGTTATAAAAATACAATAATATAATTTATTTTATTTATTATATAATTATACTATTAATTTTTTAAATAAATTTTTTATAATATATACATTATTTTTATGAAATAAAGGTACACAAGATAATTTAAGTTTTGTCATCAAATATAACACTCTTCATAAGTTCTTTAGGATTTGAATCTATTGTTAAATGAAAACTTTTGAACCTAAAAGAAGGTCTAATAAAGAGTAAATAGAAACTATCACAACTTATTTTATTATTCACTTATTATTTATAAATCACACTTGAAGAAGAAATTAATTTAAAAAAGTTCCTCCCGGTATATGTAAAAAGGCAATATATAATATTGGTATGCAAACTTTGGATGAATTCCTATTTTATAAAAAATTATATATGGTGAAAAGTAACTATAATTTCAAATCACTTAAGCCATATTTAATAAAAAAATGTATCTTAAAAAATGATTGTTGTAGAAACTTGATATAAAAATTATATTCAATTTCGTTTAAATTATCAAATATTTCTTCAATGTTTAAAAATTGAGCATTTTAATCTTTTAAGTATAGTACTTGCTTATAACTTATTTAATAATTATATAATATAATCATATATAACTTATAGTTACATTTAAATATAAGAGTATTGTAGATATAATATGTTGCATAATAAAAACATAAAAAAGGAACCTACAACTATGAACACAGATTTATTAATAACTCATTTTTGTTTCTAAGAGAAAAAATTTTAACCACAATAAAACTAATAACAAAATAGAAAAAGGCATGTTATTTATTAAATACAAAGAGTAAAATTTATCACAAAATATTTGTTTTAAAATTTCTCCCCCAATCGTTTCACATGAACCTTGAAAATAATCATTAAATTTGAACTTTGATATTTAAAAATAATACCTATAAAATTAAAAAATAAAACTTATTCTCAATTGATTAGAATATTTTTATTGAAATATTAAAATTTGATTTATTTAGAAATATATATTATTTGAAAAATAAATTAACAAATTATGTATAAAATTTTGATAATTTTCAACTTGATTATAAAAAAATTAATATGAAATATAATGCTTAAAAATTAATATTAAGAAAATATCTGCAAAGTTTAAAAAACTAATTTTTATTTTATTTTTTAAATATTTTTATTAAAAAATTGATTTATTCAATTTATACTTTGTATATTAAATTTTTAACATATTTGAAATATTTTAAAATAAAAGTAAAATATATCACATTATATTTATATTATTTTGTAATATGTGTATATGAGTTCCAAATAATATGAGTGGACATGAAAGAGAAAAACATGCAATAAAATAGATAAAAGGAGGAGAAAAGTGCATCTACTACGAAATCTAGACAAAATTTTAATTAACATATATTTAATTTAAAATATATCACTTGAAAATTAATATAAGAAATATTGATAAATTTTAAATAAGTAAATTTGATTTAATTTTTTAAATACTTTTTATTGAAAATGAAATATATAGTTAATTTATTCAATTAATACTTTTTGTATTAAAGTTCTAGCTTATTTAAAATATTTTTATAATAAAAATAAAACATATTGTATTATATTTTTATTATTTAGAATATTAATATATAAGTTGTGTGAATAAAAAAAGTGGACAAGTAAAAAGAAAAATATACAATTAAATAGATAAAAGAAAAGGAAATAGTGTTTGACTTGTAAAATATTAACAAAATGTTAATTGATTATATTTAATATGAAATATGGCACTGAAAATTCATATTATACAAACGTAGGCAAAATTTAAATAAATAAATTTAATTTTAAATTTTAGATATTTTTATAAAAAATGAAATATTTAATTAATTTATTTTATTAATATTTTTACATTAAAATTTTAACTTCTTTAAAATATGTTTATATTAAAAATTAAATTTATAATATTATATTTATACTATTTACCTATATAATCATATGAAGCCTAAACAATAGCGGTAGAAATGTAAAAGAAAAAATACAACAAATTATATGAAAGAAAGAGAAATAGTACGTGCACTATAAAGTCTTGATAAAATTTTAATTAATATATATTTAATTTAAAATATATCATTTAAAAATTGATATAAAAAATTTTCAAATTTTAAATAAATAAATTTAATTTTAAATTTTTATTAAAAATAAATTTATAATCAATTATTTAATTTAATACTTCTTGTATTAAATTTTAATTTATTTAAAATAATTTTAATAAAAATAAAATCATATTTATAATATTTGGTGATATTAGCATGTAAATTGTGAATAATAAAAATGAACTTATAAAAATAAAAATATGTAATGGAATAGATAAAAGGATGCAAAACAATGTTTGAGTTATAAAATCTTAATAATATCTTAATTGACATGTATTTAATTTGAAACATAACACCATAAAATTGAAGTCATGCAAATGTTGTCAAAAATTAAATAATATATTTTATTTTTTTATAAAATAAAATATGCAATTAATTTATTCAATTAGTACTTTATATAATAAAATTTTCATGTATAAAAATATTTTATAATAAAAATAAAATACATCATGTTTCTTTTATACTATTTAGCAATATAACCGTCTAACCTATAACTAACAAAAGTTTATAAAAAATTATACAATTAAGCTAATAAAAAAGGTACATCAACTATAAAATAATAAGAATTAGAAATATAATATGTCTTTAATTAATTCAATTAAATCTAACTTATTTCAAACCTTTTTTAATAAAAAGTAAATATATTGTATTATATTTATACTATTCAACAATATTAATATCTAAATTATAAATAATATAAGTGAATCAAAAAAAGAAAAGGAAATGATCAAGTAAATAAAAAGAAAAGAAACAATGCAAGAGTTATAAAGCCTTTAAAAAATCTCAATCATTTAAAATTGATATCAATGATGAAATTTAAATAAATAATTTAGTTTTAATTTTTAAAATTTTATTAAAAATATATATAATTATTTATTTCAATTAATAATCTATCTATTAAATTATAAAATATTTAAAATATTTCATAACAAATATTAAATATATCATATTAATATCTAAATTATAAATAGTATGAGTGGATTAAAAAAAAGAAAAGGAAACAATCACTAAAATAAAAGGAAAAGAAACAAGTTGACATTGTGATTCATATCCATCATTCATTTGATTCATCCATAGTAATTGTAAAGTAAATATGGATTGTGTCGTTATTGGCTCCATCATATAAAAATCAATTTATTGATCATCATTTACTCATTTATATATATATAATTGACTTATATATTATATAAATTAATATTGTAAATAAAGAGAATATTATATTAAAATATATTTTTTTATTTATAAGAAAATATATCTTAATTATTTAATGTAAATTTAAATATTTTAAAATTTTATATCTTAATTAAACCATTATGATATTGATTCTCATTTGAAAAGATAAAGTAAAACTAAATCACTTATATTAATCTTACTTTAATTATATAAAAAAATTAAATTCAAAAATAAATTTAATGATGTTAATTAATATTTAAAAAAAATATTAAAAAATATTAAATATTATTGTTAATTAAAGAGATTTTTTTTACATATAAGCTATGGATAAGTCTCACAAAGAATATATATATCAATATCATAAAAATGAAAATAGTTATTTATATCATTAAGTATTTTATTATGAATAGTATTATTATCGTGCTCGTAGCAAGCCTTGCTTTTAAATATTTATTATATTTAAAAATTTTCAAGATATCTTTGAGGGTTAAAAGTTAAGATAATGTGATAAAATTTATGTTATTAGATGAAATTATCATATTTTTATTATATCTGAAAAATTTTAAAGTATCATTGAGAGTTTAGAATGCAGGATGATGTGATAAAATTAAAATATTAGATGAAATTATTAAATTTTTTAATTATTTCTCTTAATTATTTTATTTAATAGCTTAAATTTTATCGCATTATTTTTTATTCCACACTCTGAAGGGTACCGTAGAAAGCACGGTTATATCTCTTACCCACCGTAACAGAATGCTGCATGCGAGCATAATAATACAACCAGGCAAACAAAAACCAAGCTTCTGTGCTGAGGCTATTTGTCGTTTATCGTTGACCTTGTTGCAACTATAAAATACCCCTAACCATTTTTTGCAGCGCAAATCACTCCTAGGTCCAGGGGCCGCCAGTTTTGGTTGAAATTTTACGAAAGAAAAAAACTCTCCCAGTACTAAACTTTTTAGCATATTTTTCTTTCTTTTTGAAGTACTTAGTCATTAATAATGGCCTCAGTATTTATTATTTATTTATCTTATGACTTATGCCTATTTAAGTAGTACTTTTCAGGTATAATACACTATTAAGGAAATGATTGTCTATATCATTAAATATAAAAATTAGGATTTAAAAATATAATTTGAAATTTCTAATAATAAAAGTTTGTTTTGAAATGGTGGCCATAAATATAATATAATGGTGAAAAATAATCTCATTAAAAATAAAAATATAAAATAACAATAATTTAATGGATGAATTAGTTTAATCATTTATTCAAAAATTATATGTCATGTATAATCAATTTAAAATTTTATATTAAGTTAAAAATAGATTAGTAATTCTAAAAAGATCCATCCATTTTTAACAAAATTTATATCCATTCTCACTCATTCAATGTAGGAGTTATAAAGCCTTTAAAAAAATCTCAATATCTTGAAAATTGGTATCATTAATAAAATTTAAATGAATGATTTTATTTTAATTTTCATAAATTTCATTAAAAATAAAATATATAATTTTTAATTCAATTAATGCTTTACTTATAAACTTATAAATTATTTAAAATATTTTATAATAAATATTATATTATACTATTTAAAGATATTAACTTTTAAGTTATAAGTAACAAAAATAAATAGAAAAAATTAATGGATCAAATAAAAAGAAGAGAAATAAAGCATAATTTGTAAAGTAATTAAATTTTAAAAAATGAGATTAATAAAAAATGTGTATGAGAAAAAGAGAAAAATAGAATGATGCCATAAAAAAAGAAAGAAAACAGCAAGCTTTAATTGATAAAATAAATATTGTGTAAATGAATAAAAGAATTTGGTACATGGTAATAAAATAAAAAAATAATTTTTAGATTAGATAAAATTATAGGTAAAAGAATATTATAGAGTTAGATATAAAATAGAAATAACAATAAGCATATAATAGGAATCGAAGAATAGTAATTTTGCAAATTTGAGCGGAAAAATTTTCAACTTGAAGAAATAGCTCGACACTTATCAAGGAATAAAAAATGCTTATCCTACCAAAAAAACCCTTTTCATTAAGGCTATAAAATAGTTAGTTTGTGCATATACGAGCCCATGATAGATCAGTTCATATTATCCATATTTAAAAATAAACTTAATTTTAAGAATGTAAATTCATAAAAACCTATAATGAATACAGGTCAGTCCAAGAACTTTAACTAAAAGCTCGTGAATTTTGTGAATGTAAGCCACTTTGTCACGGATCGGCTTTTGACGACTTTAGTTTTTATCTTGGTACTAGCCTTTTTTTAAATATGTACAATGTATAGGTATTTACTATATAATTATTTGTACATTTTTCGGATGAATATTTATTTTAATAATATAATATTATAATTATATATTAATTATTTATAAAGAAGATTAAATGAAAAATTAATTAATATATAGCTAATAACTCAAAAAAATAAATAAAAGTTATCTCTCTAATTTTAAGATATTTGAAAAAGAAAGTATCTAATAAAATAAAATTTTAAAAATTTAAAGAAAAAAAAGCCATCTCTCTACTCATTTTGCTCAACATTTAAGTAGATAATTAGTTTTGAATTTATTTTACCAAAAAAATTTGATTTTGAATTTAAACATCACATTAATTAGATACGATTTTTCAAGATAACTATTATCAATAATATTAGTATTTAATAATATAATCTATGATAAGAATAGATTTTTTATAATGGCAATATATTTACAATTTTTTAAACTAATAATTTTATATTACAAACAACTTATTAAAATTCAAAAATTATAACATACATGTTGACTAAAATTCAATGTTTTGATATCAAATATTTAACATTTTTTCAATTTACATGGAAAAGAGGAATAACTTTTAGATGGAAGATATCAATGAGTGACTCATATTTAGTATCTTCTAAAAGTTACATTATAATAAGGTTCCTTTTTTGGAATATAATAAAAAATATAAAATAGTAAACAAATAAAAAGGGTGTAGTAGATAACAAATTTTTTAAAAGAAAATTTGATCTACTTTTTAATTGAAGTTTTAAAAAAAATATGTTAATGACATGGAGGAGGGAAAAAAGGTGAGAGAAGCAATATAATTATTTAAAAACATATACAAAAAAATTAATTAGATTATAAAATAAAAAATAAATTTAGAATTTTCATAGGGAGAATTCAGTAAATAAAGATGAATATTGATATATTTAGTGACAGATGTTGTTCAATAAATAGATGCAAGTAAGATTGTTCATTCATACATAAAAGTAAAGAGTGATTTTATCAAATGAAAAAGAAGAGAAAGTACATTATAGATTAAAGTTTATAAATTTTAAATTGGATATAAAATGATATGAAGATAAAAAGAAAAAAAATTCAATCAAATCAAATGAAGATAAAAAGAAAATTTTTTTAAATAAAATTAGATAAACATAAAGATAAAATAACTTTCAAATTTTAAAATTAAAAATTTATATTTGTGAATCTCAATGTTATCATACAAATTTAAGGTAATAAAAAATGATTTATCCATATATATTATTAATTGTAAATTTAATAATTGATGGTCCATATATTTACATGGCAATTCTCCTCTTTCTATAATTTCTTTCAAAATTATACTTTTCTTATTAAATAGTATGAAATAATTAAAAAAATTACCTAATAAAATAAACTATATACACTATGTATATTTTTATAATTTTACATATTAAGAATCTATTAAACTAGTAAAAATCAATTATTTATAAATTTTCTCATAATAAAAAAGGACCATCAAATTACAATAATAATAGTATAAAAAAGAAGCAAAAGATAGAAAGGTATTTATATGATAAAAATTTTGAATGAACTAACTACAAATAGTCAGAAGTTGTGAGAGAAAATACTTATACATATTACAAATAAAATGAAATCTCCCATCCTAAAGAAGACTATGACTTTGAAGTGACTAAAGTTAGAGAGAAAAAAAATAAAAATATAATTTAGTGAGTTTTTATTAGAATAAAATAATTATATAATTATGAACTTATAGATAATGAATATGAAAATAAAAACTCTTATTTCAAATAAAAAGATAGTTTTGAAGTGACTAAAAGTGGAGAGTGAAAAAATCTAAAATATAAATGTAATTTGAAAATATTTTTATGAAAACAAAACAAATAATTAGGTATGAATTCTAATGATAGATGGAAATTTAAATTCAAATTTTTATTAGAAACTAATTCTATATTAGATGGATAAATAAAAAAAGTAATTAGTGACTTTATATTTATTATTTATTATTAGTGATTAATAAATATAAAAAAATTATCTTTCTATTTTATAATTTATCTTTTAAGTAAAAAAGAAATGATAGATTGAATTTTTATTAAAAAATAATAAATTAACATGTGGCAAATTATGACAATGACACTTGTCATAATAGGAGGTAAGAAGTATTACATCTAATATATAATATAGAGTTTTTTATATAAAAATAAAAATAATGAATATATATTAAAATCATAAAAATTTTATTTATGATACTTATTTAATAATTATGTATTCAGATTTATAAATAATTTTTTTAAATATAACATAAGAGTTAAAAAAATATAATATATAATTGTTTTTAACTTATTTAAAATATTTTTAAAATAAAATTTTTATATTTTATTTATATTATTTTGTAATATTAATGTCTCAATTATAATGAATAGTAGTGAATAAAAAATATATGAAAAAGGTGTAGTGAAGTTGATAAGAGAAATAGAAATAATGAATGAACTATAAAAAAATTATATTTAATTTAAATATAGTACTTGAAAATTGATATAAAAATTAATAAAACTTAAATAAATAAATTCTATTTTACATAATTTTATTTAAAAAGTAAAAATCTTAATTATATAATTTAATTAGTGCTTTCTAAATTAAAATTTTAAGTTGTTTGAAATATTTTATAATAAAATTAAATATATCATATATATATATATATATATATATATATATATATATATATATATATATATATATATATATATATATATATATAGTAATGTTAACATCTTATTTTTTTAACAATAGAAGTAGTAATTTACTTAATATACAAATGTAAAATTTTGAGATCAAAATCCATACATGATGCAAAGTAAATTCTTTAAAGTAATATCAATTATTATTATACAATTAATGTGTTGGTATGTTAATGTCTAAGTTATAGATATTGAACATGAAAAAGAAAAATATAAGAAAAATGTATAATATAATAAGGTGCTTGTTAAGGTGCCCTTAAGGGTTTGATACGCAGGGTGGTGTGATAAAATACAGGCCATTGAATAAGATTACAAAAATTTTGGTAATGACTTAGTAACCTCACTAATGGTTTGTATTTTTCTACATCACCTCGAGTACCAAATCTCTAGGGGTATCTTAGAATTCATCAATATAATAAATAAAAAGAAGAGAAATATAAAGTGAGTTATCAAATAATATAAGAGTTAAAAATAGAATAAGTAATTAAATAATTCAATAAAATTATGTCTTCAAATTATTTAAAATAAAAAAATAAAATATATCATGTTTTTCATCAGCATGTAAGTTACAAATAACATAAGCAATATTGAAAAAAGAAAAGAAGAAAAATATGTAATGAAATAAATAAAAAGATGACATAGCTCCAATATTAAGTAATATAAGAGTTAACTATATAATAAGTAATTAAATACATCATATCTTTAACATATTTAAAATATTTTTATAAAAAATAAAATATACTATATTTTATCTATATTATTCAGTGATTTTAATACAATTAATAATGTCAACTAAAAACTTTTATATTGAATTTTAAATTTCCTTAAAAAATTTTATAAAAAAATTAAATTTATCATTTTATATCTATACTACTTTATAATATTAACAACTAAATAATAAATAGTAGTAGTAGACATAAAAAAAGAAAAACATAAAATAGTAAATTAAAATATATAGTTAAACAATTTAATTAAAATAAAATATATTATATTGTATCTATATGCCATTAGTGTCTGTATTATAAATAATATATATATAACAAAGTAGCTAAAAACAAAAAAGGAATATGTAAATTTACAGAGCCTGAACTGATATATATTTAATTTTATATACAGATATAAATTTGAAATGAAAAAATATTGAAAATTTTATACAAATAAATTGGATTTTTTTTATATTTTTACAAAATAAAAGTCTATGTAACTAATTTTTTAATTAATATATGCTTTATTAAAATATTAATTTATTGAAAATATTTTTATAATAAAATTAAATATATCATACTTTATTTATCTAATTTATAGTATTAACATCTAAATTGTAAATAACAATAATAGTCACAAGAAAAGAAAAACATGCAATCAAATAAATAAAAATAAGAGAAGTAATGAGTGAGTTGTAAAGAAATATTAAGTTAAAATAGATTATATAGTTAAGTAATTATATTAAATAAAATCTTTAAAATTATTTAAATTATTCTTAAAAAATAAAATATATCATATTATATGTATATTTCTAATGATATTAATATATAAGTTGTAAAAAGTAAAAAAATAAAAATAAAAATATGCAATAAAACAAATAAAGAGAAAATAAACACTGAGTGTGTAGTAAAATGATATAAAAATAAAAGTTAAAACATAAAATTAAGTACTTCAATTAAATAAAATGTTTATAATTTTTTTAAAATATCTTTATAATAAAAATAAAATATATTATATTATATTTACATTATTCAAAGATATTTGTATCTAAATAGAACTAACAAAATTGAACATGAAAAAATATATAATAATATAAATAAAATGAAATGCAATAGTTTTGACAAAACATCAATTTATAAATTTTATTTTTAAAATATATCCCTTAAAAATTAAAATCAAGGATATATTTATCAAATTTAAATAAATAATTTTAATTTTAATTTTTAAATATCTTTATAACAAAATAAAAGAATGTTTAACTTATTTTATTTTAAAAGCATCTTATACTCGAGCCACATGACTTTAATGGTACAACCTTGTGCCCTCACGTGGCATAGAGGGAGAGAGTTCGATTTCCCCTTCTCCCCCCCTGTTCCATCAACTCCCCCGAGCTCCCTCCATTTCCTCTCCTAATATCTTCTCCCTCAAGTCACATGATTTTAATGGTACAACCTTATGCCCTCGCGTGGCATAGAGGGAGAGCGTTCGATTTCCCCTTCTCCCCCCTTCTTCCATCGATTCCTCTGAATTCCCTCCATTTCCTCTCCAAATATCTTCTCCCCAAAGAAAAGGAGAAAAAAAAAAACAGTAATTGTCGGAAGCATTAAAGCAAAATTAGCCGGGAAACTAAATGTTATAATTCCTAATAGACTGACACGTAGCATAAAGAAATAACAAAAAATGAAAAACATAAACCTTGTTTTCTTTATATAAAAGAGGATTAATATATTGAGATTAACACATGTTCCGTGCGCAAGCACAGGTACATATTATCCTTTTTATTCATGACATAAAAATAATATATAATAAATATCCAATAAAAATATTAAAATTTAATATATTATATTTATTTAATAATTATACATTCAAAAAAGGATTTATTCTAAATATTTTATTCCATTCATTCGTACGACTACCTATTTTTTATATTATATAAGAATAAGAATAATATACATGTAGTAAATTATTATTATAAAAAAATTAAAATTTAATTTATTATATTTAATCTATAATCATATATTTAAATTTGTAATTAACAAATTTTTAAATATCTAGTGTATTCAACGAATATTCTAAATGTGAGTGTAATTTGAAATATAATAATTAAAAATTAATATAAAACTATTGATTAAATATATAAATATATTTAATTTTAATTTTTAATATTTTATTAAAATGAAATATATAATTAAATTATTGTATCAATATTTTTATCATAATTTTAAATTATTTAAAATATATAATATTATATTTATACTATTTAGTAATATTAATATTTCACTAATATACATAAATAACACAAATAAAAAAGAGAAGAAAGGAATGGACATGATTCTTCTAAATTTAAATAGCTACAAATTATTGAAGTGCTCGGTTGTTCATTAAAAAATAATAATCAATTTGAGAGATAAAATTTTATGCAAGTAGAAAAGTCAAGAAAATTATATAGAAGAAAGTATCACCAGCCTCCATTAATCCATACCTTACAAATAACCAATATATATTATTTCACACCGTATTATCGACAAATAAATAAATAAATAATCTATCAAATAAAACGTTCCACTAAAATATATTATTATAGAAAAATAGACTTCAGCTTTAGGAATAGTAATCCTACTCGAATTACCTACTACACGATATTTTACAAGCAAGTGTAATGTGAATTTAAATTAGACTATTATCAGACAATTATAACATAACAAGCTTGAATATGAAAATGGGATGTGAGTTGTTTTATTTATAACCTATTTATTATTTCTCTCGTTCTTTAATAATTTTTTTTATTTTTTATGTGTTATACTATTATTTATAACTTAGACATTATAATATATTAAAGTTCTATGAATATAATATGATATATTTAAATTTATTATAAAAAAATAAGTAATTATATATAAGACGTATTAATCAATATAACTAATTACACATTTTCTTATATAATGCAATAATTTAAATTTTATATTTATTAATTTAAATTTTCAATATTCTCATGATATCAATATTTAAGTGTTATATTCATTACTCAGAATTTCTGAAGGTTTTATAATTCAAATATTATTTTACTTCATTTTATTTACTTTATTATATTTTTTCATGTTAACTCTTGTTGATTGTGTCTCAGAAGCTAATATCACCGATAAGTATATGTATAATATGATATATTTTATTATTTTTATTGTAAATAAAATTTAATTTAATTTATTTTTTTTGACAAAAATAAGTTTAAGTACACGGGTGGCTCCCTTTCCTAGAATCAGGGAAAGCCCGAAACCTTTGTTAAACCTATTCAAAAAATTATAACGGGACTTAAATTCGTCAACAAAAGGGGGATGGTGAAACTCGAACTAGGAATTTTCGGTCGAGAAGCCAAGTTCAAACATTTATGCCAGCCCTCCTCATCAGGTAATTTAATTGAATTTTTATTTACATATATATTTTATTTTTAGCTTTTATATTATTTTATAGCTTGTTAATTTTTTCTTTATTTTATTTATTCTTTTATTTTTTTTATTATTTACGATTTGGATGTTCATATCACTAAATAATATGTATAAAATGATATATTTAATTTTAATTATTTTTATATTTTAAATTAGTCAAAAATTTAATAAAAAAGTATTAATATAATTATATAATTATATTTTATTTTTTAATAGTAATATTGGAAAATTAAAAATAAATTTAATTACTTCAATTTATTTTTATATTAATTTTTAAGTACTATATTTTAAAATAAATATATATCATTTGAAATTTTGTAGGAGGTTTACAACTCATGCATTTTTATGGTCCTTTTATTTACTTGATTACATGTTTTTCTTCATTTTTTACTCACTCCTATTATTTACAGCTTAAAAATTGTTATTATTTAGTAGAATGATAGTGACAAAAAAAATTTCTCTTTTATCATTATAAAATATTTCAAATAAGTTAAATACCTAATTTAATGAGCATTGGAAATGTCATAAACTATCAAATTAATGTGATATTAAGTATAAAATAATAGGAATGCATTAATCCTTTGTTTATCAATAATATTTAAGTAATAAAAATTTTAATTAAATAAAAATATGAAATCAATATGTTAAAAAATATCTTCAATTAATAAATATTCTTTTAAATTTATATTTGATCTTTATAATTAATTATCATATTTAATATTATATTAAATTATTGTTAAAGGGAAAATTAATTCTATTTAGAATGAATTAGTATATTTTTCCTATACAATAAAATTAAATTTTTTGGTGATATAAATTTTTGTAAAATTCATATTTATTTTTATAATTAATTATCATATTTGATATTATATTAATTTATTTTTTAAAATTAAATTTATTCAATATAGAAAGAATTAGTTTACTATTTTCATATTTTAAGATTTTAAAAATTTTAATTAATTTATATTTTATAAATCCGTGTTTATTTTATAATAAAAATAAAATATATCTTATTTTATATATTAATCATTAATATTAGCATTTAAATTGTAAATAATATGTTAGAATAGAGATGAAAAAAATTGAAAAAACATACAATAGAATTAAAAAAAAATGAGAAAGCATGTTTTGTGAGTTTTAAAATAATAAGAGTTAAAAATAAAAATTTTGATTAAATAATTAAATAAAATAATAATAATATACTTTTCAGAGATATTAATATGTGTGGTGCAAATAATATAAAAATAAAAAAAATTTCATGAAAAGAAAGAATAAACAAAAGAGAATTAGGGGTGAAAGCTTGGATGGAAAAACGGATTGGGAGAAGGTGACACGTGGCAGATGTATTATAACATTTAAGTAAGTGATAAAAAAATAAATAGATAGATGATAGATGGATGGGTGGATGGATAGATGTGTTTTAATCGAAGTTTTCTATTGCCAATTCAAACACAACATTAACAATGAAGTGAAAGTATACAATCAGCTAGAAGACTTAAAACATATGCAAGTCCAATATGAGTATAAATAGATAATATAATACGAAGGGGCTTGTTAGACTTCCCATTTCACGTGGAGGCCGGCAATTTTTACTATTTCAATTTGAATGAAAACATTATATTATTTATTTAATGACAATAAAATTATAAAAAGTATTAAATTTATTTTATCATCACTAATAATTTTTTTAAATTAATAAGTACATTTATTATTGATATAAGAGATAATGAATGAAATTGATTCAAATATTTTAAATTTATATTTCTTCATTAAAATTATCTAAATACTCTTAATTACTAGATTATTTTTCAAAATTAAAAATAATTTTTTTCCTACTAAAAGATCAGATATTGTTAATCTTCACATAAAATATTGATGTGAGCAATTTCATGATATAAGTAATTTAAAATATTGTTCTATTCTTCAATTTGGCCTTTGCATTATGAGACAGTATGCCTTAATTATATAAATAATATCAGCAACAGAGGTAGTCTCTATCAACATTGATGTTGATTTTGGTACTAATACATATTTCCCCAGATGTGCAATTACGGTAAAAACACTTGCCTATTTGCATCAAAGACCTTTGAACTATTTACTATAAGGTTAAATCAAGCAACTCTATGAAATAAAAGTCCAGTAAAAATCAATAAAATTCTAAGTAGTTTAGGCTCACAGGGGCAAAGAATGAGTTTAGTATAATAATACTTCAATAAAAATTACCCATTATTCCTTCCGTCTTGCTTTTTGTCCTGAACAATATACACTATCAAAAGCATAAACTAATTAATCTAAATATGCATGTGCTTATTATCGTATTCTATAATTTTAAAATTTAGAGTGATATAATAAATTTTAAAGTTGTAAAATTGATAATTTTGAATTGCAATAGTCAATTTTTTAATGAATGTAATTAAATAATTTAAGTTTAGTAATTTATAAAATTATTACATCATCTTGAGTTTTCAAAAACACTTGAAGCAGTATAAAATTCACCAAATATGCAACCTTGGAAAATATTCACGTGGAAATTAATTAATCATGTCAAAACACTTGAATGAATAAAAGAAAGATAATCAAATGTGAGAAGAAAATTAATCAAGGAGCCATTTGGTTCAAATTAAAGAAAGGGAATGGAATCAGAAAAAGGAATTAGGGGAAAAGAAAAGTAATGACTTTTGATTACCTAATTTATTTGATTCAAATAGGAAAGGAAATTAATTATTTTTAATTTATTTTTATTAATAATTATTACAATAAAAATTAATTAATTTATACTTATTATTAAAATAATTATTATAATTATTTAATATTAATTATTAATATCTTATTAATATTATTATTATTACTCATATTATTTCAATTATTATTAATACCTTAATAATAATTAATATTATCATAATAATATTAATTATTATTATTTTATCATAACAAATTATAATATTAAAAATAATAATTATTAAAAATATTATAATATTATTAATATAATTAAATAATATTATAATATTTATTATTTATTTAATATTTAATAATATTTAATAATATTATTTATTTATTAAATAATAATAATATTAATATATTATTATTTGTTTATAATTTAAATATTATTTAATTATATTATAATTATTACTAAAAATAAAATTATTATTTATTTAATTATTAATATTATTATTTTTATATTTATTATTATTTTATTTATATTATTAATTATTAATAACTTAAAAATATTATAATATTAAAAATAATAATTATTAAAAATATTATTAATATTATTAAAAATAAAATTATTATTATTTATTTAATTATTAAATATTTTATTATATTTAATATATTAATTATCATATTAAAGATGAAAAAAGGAAATAGAATTCCTTAAGGATTTGGAGAGAATCACCGTTCCTTTAATTAGGGTAATCCTATTAAGGAAAAATGAGAAAAGAGAATGAATTTTTTCTGAATCAAATAAAAATAAAGAAAATAAAACTTTACAATTTACTTTCCCTTTCCTGAGCCTTTATTTTATTTACATTATTAATTATTAATAACTTAAAAATATTATAATATTAAAAATAATAATTATTAAAAATATTAATAATATTATTAATATATAATAATAATTATTTATTTATTATTTAATTATATTATAATTATTATTAAAAATAAAATTATTATTTATTTAATTATTAAATATTTTATTATATTTAATATATTAATTATCATATTAAAGATGAAAAAAGCGAATAGGATTCCCTAAGGATTTGGAGGGAATCACCGTTCCTTTAATCAGGATAATCCTAAAAAGAGAATGAATTTTTTCTGAGTAGAATAAAACTATAATTTACTTTCCCTTTCCTGAGCCTGATTAACCCAAAGCGCCCTAAATTCTTTTCAAAGATTCGCCCTAAGAAAACTGCACTTATCATTATCGTAACTCAGCAATGTCATTAGGGAACTGTTTTTGTGTAAACTGCCCAAACTACTCAACATAGGAAACTGTCATTAGCAAATATATTAGCTTGATTTCTTAGTCATTTGGGGTCTTTGGTTACCTTGCAACCGACTGGGGCAATTTATAGCAATCATGCCGCATGGGACTGGATTGCATTTTCTTCTTTTATTTATTTATTTTTTAAACATCACTTCATAGCTGGTTATTCTCTCTACATATTTTTTAATGGTATTTGTTTGGCTAAAGAAAATTACTATGAACTGAAAGTCAATTCATATGTGTGAATTTCCATACCTAAATTGGTTAGTAACCCCTCACTTGATTGCAAAGAAATTAGAAGAGGAAGGAGAAAAAAATTTGAATTTGAATTAAGAAGAAAATAAGAAAGAAATTATTTTTAAAATTTGCATTAATTAAAAAATAACAATCATTATATATAATATTTCTTTTCTCCTTTTTTTTTCTTCATCCAAATAAAAAAATTCAACATTTTTTTCTCTCTTTTTTTTTCTCCTTCCAATAAAAGAATGAGAGGAAATGAAAAAAAATTCAAAATTAATTAAAAAAATTTTTAAATTGTGATTATATAAAAAATGATAAAAAATAATATTTTCTCTCCTTCTTTTTTATTCAAACCAAATTTAAAAAAAAAATTACAATTCTTTTTCCAATTTCTTCCCTTTCTTCTAGATAGACAACATGCCATGATAGGACCCCATTTGACGCCTTTTCTTGCATGACAAGGCACGATTAGAATAATTAGTCCTCCAGATGGTGGCATCATTTATCCTGCAAAAGGTCTCCGTCAGAAAACTGTCTGATTAATATTGCAACTTCTGAAGATCCAGATGTATCAGACTGGGTCCAATAATGACATGATGTCAGTTGTGGGTCCAATCTTGGCATGATTCTGTCAAACTCGGTAGTGGACAAATATATCATTTGTGGGTCCAATCTTGGCGCTGTCAAATCATATATCCGTCCACTATCCATAACTGTAACTATGTCGGCAAACTTCATTAACTAGAAGCAATAGTTATTTGCCCATAATTTTCATTATAATAATACTAAAAATGTTAAATTCCTATATTATATTTATATATACAT
This sequence comes from Sindora glabra, assembly GCA_020226215.1. Classification (NCBI taxonomy): domain Eukaryota; kingdom Viridiplantae; phylum Streptophyta; class Magnoliopsida; order Fabales; family Fabaceae; genus Sindora; species Sindora glabra. The sequence continues at coordinate 109,613,243 of CM035226.1, forward strand.
ATTTTTTATTTTTATAATTGTGTAAATCTTCCGTCAGATGAAATGCAATGGTGAATAGTAATAAGCTGTTTTTGGTAATATCAGTGCTATGATTTATGATTATCTGATTGAGCGCGGTATATCATATGGCAGCCAGAAAAATTTTCTATTCTCATTTCAATAGCATTTGAATTTTTTTTTAAAAAAAATAAAAATATAATTTTTATTTAAAATTTTCTATCAAAATTCATAATTTTAAATTAAAAAAATTATATCTATCTTTATTCAAAATTTATTAATATATTACCCATTCCTTTTTCAATTATGTTATACGATAATGAATTCTTGTAAACATGATGACAAAAAATTTGACTACAATTATAAAAATAAAGTATTTGTTAAGGTGTCTTTAAAAGTTTAATATCCGATGTGATATAATAAAATACAAATTATTGGATGAGATTATAAAAATTTTAATAATAATTTAGTAATCTCTTCCAGTAGCCTGTATTTTATTACATCATCCCGAGTACCAAACTCCAATGGATACCTTAGAATTTACTTAAAAATAAACAGGAATAGGCAATGCCTTTATCACAATAATACCACCATATACTACAATGAAACCTAAATGAGGGAAGTAAAAATTAAGGTAAATAAAATTTATAAATTAATGAAAATATTTTAAATAATATATAATTTTATATAAAATTTTAAAAAAATTAATAAAATTACACTTTTTTCTAAAATATATATAGCTCACCACCGGGTAGCAACTAGCTTGTGGCTGTCCCAACAGCGAACAACAGTATTGTTTGTCATCCGCTCCTGGTTAGAAAACTTTCTTTATAGAAGGATCCTAGAAATAATTTTGTGATATGGACTTAATTTGAGAAGCAATATATACAATCAGAGATACGTCACTGCTCCTAAAACATTCTAAACTCAAAAAAAAAAAAAAAAGGTGAAAGTTTATGATTTAAAAAATGATCCGCGACTGTAATATTATTCGTAATATTATATTTTCGAGACAGACTGTATCTGCGATTTTAAAACATTATGATCGTATTTTTTTGTATTTATCTGTATCGCGATGCGATTGTAACCGTGATCGTAATTATAATTTAAATCCATGGTGAAAGTGCTTGAAGAGTATTATTCCAATTGTAAAAGTTTCGAGATTTCCCATTATTTAATATGTTGGTGGGTTCACACATGTAAAAATAGCAAATATATAATTGAAGACTAATGGGTTATAAAGCTACTGTCGTCCACTCGGCAGTCATCTTTGGCATGGGTTATCCATTAATCATATTGTTACCTTTTATTTTTCCTGACGAACAAAGATTCATATTGTCCAAGAGGGTCCTCACTAACATGTAATGCTTCAAACGAAGTCCATATTGGGGTCCTCGAGCGCATGGCCGCCATAGACGAAGGCAGATTGTTTTCATTAGTTAATAATTTGGTTAGGGGTCGGCTTCTTATTCTTCCAGAAGTTGCAATATTATTCAGACAGTTTTTTGACGGACAACTTTTGGATGATATATGACGCCCAAGCCATCAAATCCAACCAGAGGACTATTTATTCTAATCGTGCCCTATCGTGCAAGACAAGACCTTTTCCTAACGTAAGCATCTTGCTGTCTCAGCCACCGGGTTTTTTCAACCTCGATTTCTGCTGCGGTGCTGCATTTTAATTTATTATTACATAAATATTCTTTAATATTAGTTGTTTGACAGATTTAACATCAATTTTTAACTAATAAATATAATATCATTGTGGTACTTTAAATAATCTCATATCGAATTTTTAATTAATGTAAAAAAAATAAAATAATACCGATTTTCATATATACTAAAATTATCATCTTTTTTTCATAGGAAAATAATACAAAGAATTTTTATTATATAATAATATTAATTTTTTTAAATAATTGACATAGTGTCTCATTCACCTTACCCCTACCCTTACCCTTACCCCTACCTCAAATCCTAATTAACTTTAACCCACTGCCATCCTCCTGTCTTACCCATATTTCTCATATCCTGATCAGAATAATATTTTCATTTTAATTTCAATAATTTTAGATTAAAAAAAGTTTAAAAAAGATGAAAGGTTATTTTAACCAGAAGTGCGTACTTCATTATAGGTATCTGTTAATATATAAGATTAACACTCCATAAAAAAAATCACATCAAATACTCAAAAATGTAATAAGTAATATTTATTAAAAGTTCATATATAATATTATACTAAATACCCAAGAAGATAAATGAAATTAAGTTTCTTACTTGTACAAATTTATAAAAGTTGCATCAAAGTGAAAGATAATAAAATATACTCAATTATGAAACCAAAAACTAAATTTTAAGAACAAATACAAAATGTAAAAAAAAGTCTTACATTTATATTATGCATTTTTTTTAGTGAGTGTTAAACCTTATGTATTTAATCATAGGTTAATAGAATTTCAATCCTACCAAATAATTAGTGAACATAATCATAAAATTGAAGAGAATAATCTTAAGATTGGACGATGAACATATCTCATTAGAGAGAGAGAATCATTTTAGGATTGAAAGAGATTTATAACAAAATTTGCAAATAGTGCCAATATTTCACTCTTTTTATTTTCATCTCATGCCCTAATTGATGTTGTGTTTTAAATTTACATGTTGGTAACTAAGATAAAATAGATATGTATAATAAAATAATGCTATTTAACTATAGAATTTAAATATTTATTATAGAATAAAAGTCCTTATCATAAACTAAAATCTTTTGTTTTGCCATTATATATCAAGCAAAAATTTTATAATTTTACAAGTTAGTAGCATTGAAATTATTTTTTTAGGCAATATAATAAACAATCTAACATTTGAGAAATTATGATTTGCAATAAACAAAAGGTTTTAGTTAAAGTTAATGAGAAACTAATAAATGATTAGAAATTATAAATTATAAACTTTTATTTAAAAAATTATTGCACATAATATTTTCTCACAATAAGTAATTCTAGTTACAAGTTATATATCTAATCTTGAGATAATAAGTAAAGTGGGATATCTTTTTTTGTAATTCTTTTATATTCCAATGAACTAATGATAGATATGAAAACTAATAATAAATCATAGTGAAAAGAAGTAAAATAACTATTTTTTTGCAATGAACTTAAATCTTTTAGTGCGAAAATGGTCATTTTATTTCTTCTCACTATATTTTCTTATCAGTTTTCTCTTTTTTGTGTTTATAATGAATAACAGAGATGGTTTTGGAACATTTGATGATTACAAACTGACGATAATTTATAATGAGAAGAGGCAATATAACTAATTCAGTAATGAACTCAAAAGGTCAAACCTTCCATTGTCAAAATGGTTATATTACTTTTTTCTATTATAATTTCTTATCAATTTGCACATTATTGATAAGGTGTTGTCTAGATGTTACAAATAGAGATTGTAAATGAAATATATAGGCATCATGTAGATATTTAGATCTCAATCATTAACAAAAAAAAATGACATATTACATATGTTTTACTTGATAAAGTTTAATTGTTGATATACCTTAAAACATCATAATTTTTTATAATTTCCTGAAATATTAATGGCAAATGCTTAATATTTATAATCCAAGTTCTCATCTATTAATACAATACACTTCATAAACGCCATCACTACTTATTAATAAATATTTATTATAAATTGATAAATATTTATTATATATTAGCTAATCATATAGGTACATTTTATTACACTCTTAGAATTATAAAAGTTTATTTTAATTATTTAACCAGTAGATCCATAAACATATCGGTAATGAAGGAAATTGTAGAAAGGCTTAGGATAGGTAATTAATTATAAAAAATAGAGTTTAGATGTGAAAATAAATATAATTAGGTTAATTATAAAATTATGTGAAGCCAGAATTAGAATGGGATGTATGAAGGAAATTTAGGGAAATTAGTTTCCAGAATTATCCTTATTCACCTAACAAAATTACTAAAATGCCCTTAAGTCTCCTTAAAACTATAAAAATTCCACTCATTGAATTAAATAGCTAAAACCTCAACTTTGTTCTATTTTCTCTTCTTCACTAGCTAAGAGTCTTCTTCCTTACAATTTTTCATTGATCGTAAGCCTTATTTTCATCAACAATTTGCCAAAATCATTAACTCATCGAGGGGATTCAAGGGAACTTTCTAATTTTATCATCTATTGAAGGTAACCTTATCAAATTCTTTGTTTTAAAGTAGTTAGAATAGAGCTTAGGGGCTTAAAGATGAGGAATTTATGATTTAAAAATTTATTCACTTTGTGATGATAGGAATCGATTTTATGTCTTCTAGTCAAGTCCCAATCATTTTCATTTCTTCTTGGATTGAGGCAAGTAGATAATTTACCTACCTAATTTTAATTAAGTTTATAGGGTTTTGATGAAAATGTAGGATAATTTCATAAATTTTAATGGCTGAAAGTAATATGTTGCTAATTAAGCAAAATGTATATTGTTTGAGCTAAAAATCTATGATAATAGTTGCTTAAAAGGTAGCATATTAATGTATTACTATTGCATGTTGAGATTGAAGATGAAGCAAGTTAGATTTTTGCATTTTTAAGTTGTATTCTTGGAAGTTCCAAAAATAATACTTAAGTATTGCCTTAAAATGGATAGCACTCAAGTATTGTATTTGAGTACTAAGAGCCCTTAAGTTACTAGCTTCGATTACTTGTGTAGTATACTCAAATACAAGTCTGCTTTTGGAAGCTTGTATTTAAGTACCATACTTAAGTATTGGACTTGCCACTTGCCTTGCAAGGAAAGTACTTAACTATAATACTTAAGTGTGACTCCAATATAAGGAGACCATACTGAAGTATTATACTCAATTACTATAAAATTTTATACTAAAAATTGAACCAAAATGTCAAATTGTTATAGACATATTTATATACATGTGTATACATGATTGATTTATTATGCAATGTACTATTTTTATGCTTGAATCGTTACAATCAAAAAATGTTTTGCAATATGAAATTGAAATATTGGATTGAGATGAAAACATCAAATCCGAGTGTTAAGATTATGTTAAGGTGTACCAAGAGGGATAAGGTTAAGATTATGATTGATAAGTATTTGAAGGAATAAAGTTAGGATTATGATAGGAGGTACAAGGTCAATTTACTATTATTGTTTGTATATTGTATGCTTTGCTTGGTATTCATTAGTGGTAATTGTGCTTTACTCTACATGATGATTTAAGAATATATACGTATACATTTGTTAAATAAATTATCTACTTACTAGGACCTCAAGTTTCATTATATTCCATTAAAATATTTTTAAGTGATTAGGATGAAGTTCCACAACCACCTCCAATAATCTAGGAATAAAGATGTGACATGAACAACAATAAATAGAAGATAAGACATTAATGTAAGAGGTTCAATGGGAATTTTTGAGGAAATTTATAAATATCTAAATACATGATAATTGAAGTTTGTTATAAATATTATTTTGAATAAATGGAATGTAGTAGCTTAAATAAATGTATCTCTAATTGTTTTTATATGATGATACCATATAGATAGTAACAAGATCTACATCAATCATAACCAAGTAGGTTGTGACACCTTTCGATGTTGGTTATGATAAAAAATTGATGTGGTAATTTTTTTTTAAAATAACCAACATTAGTTTAGGTAAGTTTTTTTAAAATACAACTTTTGCATCCTTATAGTTTTTAGACAATGACCTACATAAAAAATATACTAGATTATTAATACAATTTATAGCATAATTACTATGTAAATCCAAATTAAATCAATTACACTACAACATAATCACTACAAAAAGAAAACTTTTTGCAAATTCTATAGTACATTATTATCTTGAAAATATATCCATCAATACTACAATTCTTATTTAAAAAAAAAATTAGAATTGATACTTAGGAATACATAATGTTTATAATGATAATCATTTTCAAGAAAAAGGATGGTAATTATCTTCATAGCAAAAGGCAAAAACATGGTTCATAGAGATAAGAGTTTTGATCCTACAACTTTGAAGAAAAGTAATAGTGATTGTTTTTATAACATCCTTGAAGTAGTCCCATACTTTCATATCCATGGCAACTATATTTTATTCTCAGTTTCTTTCTTTCATATCTAGCATAACCATATTTTATCCTTAATCCCTTGCTTTGAATTAGCAATATAAAAAAGAAATAAAGTTATTTTTATCTAAGCAAGGATGATAGCCTAGTAGAAGTGACTCATATCATCTTTGTCCTAATCAATCTTGCATTGTCCTTATATGCCATCTCAATAAAAAAAATGGATTAAAAATATAAATGAAAAATAGAGTGAATGAAAAACTATAGGGTGAACACATAAATAAAAAATAGAGTGTAAGAGAAAAGAAACTATAAATGTAATTTATAGGTAATACAAAAACTTCTATATTGATTATTAACAAATAACCAACACCTTAAAAATGAATTTTTTCATATTAAGTCTATTGATATACTATTTACATGTCAGTTATTTGAAAAATCAACACTATAAGTATTCTCCTCATGAATCCTAGAGTTCATTTTAAATGAATAGACTGTTGAAATATAAATAATCTTTATAATTTTTAGTAACTCTATAAATATAAATATTAATTATTTGTAGATAATATTTAGATGTCAATTTTTAAAAATAATTGACATCTAAAACACTAATATTTGTAAATACAATTAATAATTAGCTATGGACATTCTTTTAAATGTTGGTTTATTGTATAACTATTGTTCAAAGTTTCTTTATGTTAGACCCTCTATTTTCAATTGAAAAATAATGCTTTAAACCATCGGCTTGTTATTTTAACTCATGTAGTAAGTTGTGTTTATTTTAAAAAATACCATTACATCATTATAGATGTTAGCTTTCACTTTAACTTACTTAAATGGGGTGTTATTGAATGGTAAATCTATAGTATTGACTGTAAAAATCACATTTTGGCATTATTCTCAAGTCTTTTATGCTCATACAAAGCATGAAGGATCAATACAATAGAAATGTCCTTTAACATTAGTTGTTTAATGGATTTAATGTTGATTTTTACTTGCCATATATACATGTATGAATTTTTTAACTAATGTAGAATAGTAAAATAACACCAGTTTCCATATGTAAAAAATTATCGTCATACAAAGAATTTTTTATTATAAAATAATATTTTTTATAAAAAAATTAATATGGTATGTCATTTCCTTACCCCTTCAAATCTTAATTGACTTTAATCTTTACCACCCTCCTTATTTTTTGTATTTTTCACACCTTAATAAGACTAACATCTCTATCTTAATTTCAACAATTTTAACTAAGAAAATTTGAAAATGATGAAAAGTTACTTTAATATATAAAATTTGAAAATTAATATGGATGTTTTGTTATGAGTACCTGTTGCTCAATATATAAAATTAGTGCTCCTTAGAAAAGCACATCTAATGCCTTTAAATGCAATGAGAAACATTCATTAAAATTTTACGGATAATATTATACAGAATGCCAAAGAAAATGAATGAAATTAAGTTTTATACCTGTACAAACCTATAAAAGTTATATCAAAGTGAAAAGATAATAAAATATGATTGATTATGAAATTAAAAATTAAATTGCAAGAACAAGTACAAAATATAAAACAAAGCCTTGCATTTATATTATATTTTCTTTTAGTAAGTGCTAAACCTTACATATTTAATCACAAGCTAACGAAACTTCAATCATATAAAATAATTAATAAGCACAAACTTAAAACTAAAGAGAATCATATTAAGGTTGGAAGGACATCATACATTAATAAAGAGAGAATTATTTTAGAGTTGAAAAATATTCACAATAAAATTTGTAAATGGTGTCATGACTTTATTTATTTTTATTTCTATCTCATGCCCTAGCTAGTGCATTGTTGTAAGTTTACATGTCGATTACTAAGATAAAACTAATGTGTACAATGAAACAATGTTTTCTAATTATAAAACTTTAAAAGTTGATTATAAAATAAAAATCAACATCATAAATCAAAATCCTCTATTTTGCCATTATATCTCAAGAAATTTTTTTATAATTTTACAAGCTAGTGGCATTAAAATTATTTATTACAATAAAAAAATTTATAATTTGTTATGGATACTCACTGGTCAATATACAAGGTTAGTAGGAAATACATCTAATGCGTATAAATTAATAAGAAATATTCATTAAAATTTCATGGATAATATTATACCAAATGCCAAAAAAGATAAATAAAATTAAGTTTCATACCTATATAAATGTATAAAAGTTATATTAAAGTGAAAGAAAATAAAATATGGTTGATTATGAAACCAAAAATTAAATTACAAGAACAAATGTAAAATGTAAAACAAAGTTTTACATTTATATTTCACATTTTTTTAATGAATGTTAAACTTTACATATTTAATTATAGGCTAATGAAGCTTCAGTCATACAAAATAATTAGTGAGCACAAACTCAAAACTAAAAAAAATTATATTAAGGTTGGAAGGACGTCATATCTTGTTAAAAAGATAATTATTTTAGGGTTAGAAGAGATTCACAATGAAATTTACAAATAGTGCCATAACTTCATTCTTTGTATTTTCATCTCATGCCTTAGTTGGTGCATTATTTTAAGTTTACATGTTAACTACTACGATAAAACTAAGTGTATAATAAAATAACATCATTCAATTATAGAATTTTAAATATTGATTATAAAATAAAATCAATGTTATAAACCAAAATCTTTTGCTTTGCCATTATATCTCAAGAAATTTTTTTATAATTTTACAACTCAATAGCATTAAAATTATTTTTTTGTAATAAAAATGAACAATTTAACAAATGAGAAATTACAATTTGTTCATAAAAAAAGAAAAATATAATTTATAGTGAATGAAAAGTTTTAGTTAAGATTAATGAGAAAATAACAAATGGTTAGAAACTATAAACTATAAATTTTTATTTAACAAATTATTGCACAAAAGGTATAAAATAGGATATCTCTTCTTATAATTCCTTTGTATTATAATGAACTGATGATAGATATGGAAATTGATAATAAATTATAGTCAAAAAAAGTAAAATAACTATTTTTATAATGAGCTTAAGCCTTTCTATACGAAAATAATTATTTTATTTCTTTTCAATATAATTTATCATTAGTTTTCTCATCTTTGCATTTGCAATGGACAACAGAAATGACTTTAAAGGGTGTGATGGTGCAAACTAATAATAATTTATAGTGTGAATGAGTAGTATAATCAATTTGAGTGAATGTCAAGTCTTCTCATACTAGAATGGTCATATTATTTCTTTCCATTATAATTTTTCATTAGTTTGCACATTATTAATAAAGTCTTGCCTAGATGTTTTAAATAAAGATTAGGAATAAAATTTATAGGCATCATGCATCTATTTAGATGTTAGTTATTAATCAAAATTGATGTATTACATATGTTTTACTTAAACTCTTACTATTGATATATCTTGAAATATCATAATTTTTAGTAATTTCCTGAAGTCTTATCGGTAAATGCTCAGTATTTATGATCCATATTTTCACCTCTTAATATAACGCACCTCATAAATGCCTAGTATTTATGATTTGTGTATTGGTAAATATTATTACAAGTTAATAAATATTTATTACATATTAGTTAATCGTATTAGCACCATTAAACATCGATTATAATAAATAACTAATGTGGTATATACTTTAACCACATTAGTTTTAATAAATAATCAACATTGTTTAGCTAATTTTTTTAAATTATAGTTTCTATATCTTTACATTTTTCTAATAATAATCTACATAAAAAGCATAATAGATTATTAATATAATTTATAACATAATCAGTATGTAAACCCAAATTAAAATCAATTAGTTTACAACATAATCACTACAAAAAAATTTGCAAATTCTATAATATATTTTTATGTTGAAAAATACACCTCTCGATGCTATACATTCTTACTTGAAAAAAAATTATCATGAGCACTTAAGAAGACATAATGTTTATAATAACAATCATTTTGAAGAAAACTGATGATGATTGTTTTTATGCTGGAGAGCAGAAACATGATTCATAGATGTGGGAGTTTTTATACCACAGTCTTGAAGAAAAGTGATAGTGATTATATTCATGTTATCCTCAATGCAATCTCTTGCTTTCATGACTATGACAACTATATTTTATCCTCAATCCCTTACTTTTATGTCCATGATAGTCATATTTTATCCTTTGTCCCCTTGCTTTTATGTCCATCACAACTATATTTTATCTTCAATCCTTTACTTTAAGTTAACAATATAGAAAAGAAGTAAGGTCGTCATTATTTGAGAAAGAATGATATCCTAAGAGAAGCAATTTGCATTTTAGCCATTTTAATTGTCTTTGTCCTAACCAATTGTGTATTGCCCTCATATGTCACCTAAATAAAAAAATGAAGTGAAAAAGAAATCATAGAGTGAACACCTAAATGAAAAAGGTAGCGAAAGAGAAAAGAAATTATGGATGCAGTTTATAGGCAATTCATAAACTTCTATGTTAGTTATTAATAGATAACCTGTGGCTTAAAAAAGAATTTTTTTTTCATGTTGAGTTTATTGACATACTTTTTAGATGTTAGTTATATGAAAACCTGATATTGTAAATGTTCACCTTGTGAATGCTAGAGTGCATTTTAAATGAGTAGATTGTTAAGATATAAATAATCTTATAGTTTCCAATAACACCATAAGAATGAATATTAGTCAATTATAGATAACTTTTAGATGTTATTTTTTAAGTACAACCGACATCTAAAACACTAATATTTGTAAAACAATCATTAATTAGTTATTGACATTCCTTTCGATGTTAGTCTATTGTACAATCATCATTTTAAATTTTTTTATGCCAAACACTCCATCTCCTATTGGAAAATAAGATTTCATAACATTAACTTATTATTCTAACTAACATAGTAAGTTACACTTATTTTTAAAAATGCTACCATGTCATTATTGATATTAGTTTTCTTGTTAACTAACATAAATGGAGCAACATTAAAAAATAAATCTATAGGAGTGGATTTAAATGCAATGGTGGCCTTTTGGCACTTTGTAGTTGCATTGGATGGGGTTCTCACTTTAGTCCAATTAATTCACTTCACAATGATTTCCTATGGAGCTAGTAGATATAGGTTCTTTGGTACTTTGTGAACCATTATCAAGATCATAATTTTTAGTTCATAAAAAGTGGTCTTTTGCTAAATAAAGCCAAACTTTAGGAATTATTTACAACTCCAAACATTGGCATAGAGTATGTATAGAAGGTGCATGATTCAAATTTCCACAAAAGATTGTTCATTTTAGAAAAATCACTTGCAAAGGTTGGTGGACTCATTAAGTATGCAATGAAAGCAGTCATATTCCACCTTGATATCATAGTTCATTACTGTAGAATTGCAATTTTATATCATTGATAGACATCAATCATAGGATAAATTGATATTTACAAAAATGTGGCAATATTTTTTAAATTATTAAGACAAATGAGATAATAGATGTAAAAAATAAAATAAAATCTATTTTTATGTGATAACATTTTTAAAATTTAAATGAAAACTTAAAATAATAGTTAAGTTGAAAATTGAAGTCTTTTTTTTTATCAAGCTCAATATGTTTGAAAATAAAAGTGATATTAAGATAGTGATTGTATATATAATCAATGTCTAAAGTGAATGTGAACCATTATGTTTGAAGGGACAAAAGAATTTAAGACATTGGTTATTCAAAAAAATTGACGTGGAAATCAATTATTTGATGGTATTTTTACAAATATCATCTTAACTTTATTCATCTATTTTGGATCAATCCTAACATTGTTCATTTAAGATGCTAGTTGTTGATTAAGAAACTAACATGTAATTATTTTGTTTGAATAACTTTTATTTAGTTTTCAGTTTTCCATCACTTTTATTTTTTGAAACCTACATGTCTGGCATCATTTCAGCTATCAAAATTTTTCTGATGAGTCCCAAAGCTCTTTCACATTCTCTATTGTACTCAGAGTTAGCTTTATGATTATTCTAATCATCGATAAAATTTTCACATATATTTTCCTCTCTAATTTTTATTTATTTCTATTTTTATTTTTAAAATATTTGTTTGTCATTTTTATTTAATTATTTGAATTCATCTAATTTTATTTCTCAAAAAAATTAATTTCTTCTCACATTTATTTAAATTTCTTCAATTTTATCTCTCATTATCAATTTAACATATAAAATTACACTAGATAAAAAAATTAGATAAATTTGAATAAATGATAAATAATTTTATAAATAATATTTTTAGGAATAAAATTAAATAAATTTAAATAAATGAAATAATAAATTAATAAAAAATTTGAGAAAAATTTAACACAAATTACATTTTATTTGGAGTAAGACATATGTAAAATATGAAGTTGAAGTTCAATGAATTTTTAAGAAAGAAGATGAAGGTAAGAATGATTTTCTTAAATTTGAAGATGTGGAGATATTCAAATAGAGAAAGAATGGACAGATCCCGCAGAGGAATGATTTTGAAGAGGAATATACTTTAACTGAAGTGTGTCTGAAAAAGATAAAGAGGTATAAAAAATTAATATTTGAGAACATAATTAAACAAAAGAATCTAAATAAAAAGAGTTTTGCTCATAGGAACATGCCCCATTCATAGATGTGTGGACTGTATATTCAATTATATGTCCGCGTTAGAATTTTCTATTAGGTAACTTATTATTAATTTAGAATTTCAATGTAATAAGATAGATCAATTAAAATTTAATTCTATTATGAGATATGTTTGAGATTAAATTTAAAATTTTGATTGAATAAAATATGGGTTTAACACATGGATACAAGTTAATATGATTTTAACAATTGTGTAGACCTAAGATTTAGTAAGAATTTTATAAGAAGAATTATTAGAATTTTATTAATAAAAATTATGATTAGATCCATTTTTCACTTCTAATGAATAAATTCTACCTATTAAAAATTGTTATAACTAAGAAAAGTGGAAAGGAAGACCAAACTTATAACCTAGCTTATTCTAATTCGTTTGTCTATGTTGATTAAATATGAATACTTTATGAGGCATGTAAATTTATTTATTTATTAATATATGATATTCTAATCTTTCACATATATAATTTTGATTAATAATTCTTATATGTAATATCAAAATCTAGATGTATAAAATAATAATTCAAAATTACTAATTTTATTGTTCTAATCATCGTTCTTTGCAAACATTGTGTGTATGATTTTTTAAATAAATCATAAGATTTATGAATTATTGTTATTATTTTATAAATTTAATTTTATATGAGAATTTCTCGTCGAAGAAAATTTTAAAAAAATGAATCTGATGTTATTTAGATATAATTTTAAAAATTGATAATCTTGACATATGTTAAAATTTCTAAATTAAAAATTTTAAATAACACAATTATTTCGTTTTGTACAAATTTTTTTATGAAAAATCAAAACTTATAGTCCATCGGTTAAAATTATGAAAATTATCAAAAAAATAATTTATGGAATAATTTAGGTGAATGAAAGAGAAGAATCTGACTAATTTTATTTTCTAGTTTTCTCTCAGTAAATTACAGTTGAAAGTCCTTTTGCCAGAGTTGTGTTTGGTTGTCGGAGCACTGCTATTTGCTGGTCGGCGATGGCAGACCAGAAGCATGACGTTGTGATTAGGTAGGAAAAATCTGAGGCAATTTGACCAAAATCCTATCCGTACGGAAAGAATTTCTCCGATCACTGCACCGCAAAAACTAATTATCAAAATATTTATTTTTTAAAATATTTTTGAATCACGACTCAGTTTTATTTATTTTTTAATTTGTTTCAAATCACGGCTGCCCCCCGTGATTGGGCAGCTGTGATTGTTTTTTTTTTTCATTTTTTTTAATTTGTTATTTAAATTAAATTTTTTCAATTTGAAATTATTTTATATTTTTTAATTATTTATATTTATGATATTTAATTTTGATAATTTATACTTGATTTAATTTTTTATATTTTAGATTTTTTATACTAATTAACTAATGCTCTAAACTATAATAAAAAATTATTAAAAATTTATATTTTACAATGTTTTAATTCTTGTTTAAAAATAAAAAAAATTACATCATTAGATAAAATATTTAATTAATTATAAAAATTAATGTATGTTGAAGTGATAAAAAGAATTGCATCATTAAATAAAATATTTAATTAATAATAAAAATTAATGTATGTCAAATTTAGATAAAAAATTACATCATTAGATAAAATATTTAATTATGAAATATATGATAAATTAATTCAATTGTATAATAACAAGAAAATAAATTGTATTAAAACTATATTATTCAATATATTGTGACTTTGAATTTCAAAAAATAGGAATGAATAATATATATATAAAATAGACTAGATGAAATGAGAAAAAATAATATGTAGATTGAAAATTCTTGAAAAAATTGTAATTGAGATATTTTGATTTTAAAATAATATTTAAAAAATATTAACAATAAAAAGGAATAAAATTTGAATAAATAAGATTTAATTTAATGTTACTTGTTAGTCTTAAGAATAAAATGCATAATTAATTAATTTTATTAATAATTTTAATATTAAAATTTTAATTCACTTAGAATATTTATATAAAATATATAAGTACTCCCCGTAGGTGTGGTAGTCTAATAAAGATCTAATTGTTGATATTTTAAAATATTGAATAATTTTTTATTCCGCAAAACATATTCTGCAAATTCTTAATATTTTTTTTATTAAAATATTTTTGTTAGTTACGGAAGGGGGGTTCCAAAACCAAAGTGGTCCTGACCCTTTTTTATTTTCTTTTTAATTTTTTACCCGGTGACTTTTTTCCTTTTTTTTGTGGTTATGTTGTAATATTTTATTTAACATATAAATAATTTTTATTAACTTCAAAATACTGAAATAATGTAATCAATATTTAATAATAATATTATGATATCATTAGTAAAAATAAAAATAGTATAATAGTTATTATTTATTTAATATCTAATAATACTATTATTATTTAAATACTAATTGATTACATAATGAATATTTCAAAAAAATAAGGTTTTTACTTCTTTAATAATTAAAAATTAATAATTTTCTAATCGAAGTATTTATTATTACTCTGTGAATGTTAATCTGTTTTAAAAGTTAATTTATAGAATCAGATCAAAAGAATAATCGAGTAAAATATTGTCATGTTATTAATATAATTTAGTAGCAGAATAATGTTAATTTTTTGTTATGTTAACAAGTTTTTAAAGGCATTATAGTTACTATTAAAATGGCAGGTGTTTATTGTTTAGTAATATTGTACTAATATTATTAATTGTTAGTAACTTGAAAAAATTTTAATATTAAAAATGATAGCTATTAAAAATATTCCAACATTATCAATATAAGTTAATATATTATAAAATTTATTATTTATTTAATATGTAAGAACATTATTTTTTTATTAAATAAATATAAGTATTCATATTGGTGTGCAATAATAATTATTTGATTGGTTTGAATTAATGGATAAGTGTGGAGATAATATTTAATTTGTGTAGTTTATTTACAAATTTAAATATTATGATAAATGAAAAATGAGACAGAATTAATTCTGGTTAGAAAATTGAATGAATGAATGAATTAAATTATTAAATTAGCTACAAAAATTTTGTACACTAATTAAATAATCAGCTATCAAAGTAATGACTCTCAGTCCCACATCGAGGGCGACGTCTCGCTCGTCGCGGTCGTTGAACAAGGGATTGCTGCTGTTCATCTCCATTGTCACCCTCATCGGAGTTTGTTTGAGAGGGATTGGCATGACCCGTGGTAAATGGAATAGGATTTTATGGGGTAAAAAACCCTTGTTGCTGATGCGATGTGGACCCACTGGCGTACTCAGATGTAAATGCAAGCGGCTCAGATAAAAACGCCGTCAGAGAACCTGAGACTCGCTGATGTGGGGGTGATGGCGATGGCGTGAAGAACAATGATGAGCCAGCATCTCCACCTGCCATGAAATGTAACAAGGGCATGTATGTAGATGGACCTGGACCTCCTGCATCGGGCTGCATCCAGTGAGGGGTGTAGCCAGAGGGGACATCCGCCGACGGCATCGATCGATGACCATAATGTGCTCTGTCATCATCATCATCAGGTCCAGGCAAAATGGGATTCCTAAAAGACATAAAGCCATGGGCCCTCCTACCACGCCTAGGCTGAGGGATGGGTGGTCTCGATAATTCGTTTGCAGGAAGAGCTGGCTGAGAAGCTGTCATGTCTCGATGCTCACCCAACGCACGTAGGATGCGATCACAATCTCGGTCCACTGTCTCTCTGAATTGGTTGTACCCGAGAGCTGGAGGATCCTCGACGCTCAGCGTGCGTAATCTCTCAGCAACGTCGGCCTACATGATAAGTAAAAATAATTATAGTGTGTCAATTTATACTATAATATTTTGAAGAAGTTATAAATCATATTATGAAGGACGAACCAATACCACAAATCCTGGACCACCGCTAGCTGGATGAATCCATCGTCTCGTGTGTGTCCAATACCATGACATGTAGCCCGAGCCACAGTGAAGAGCATCAGTCTCCATCTCAGTTAGTGAAAGCGTGGCTCGCCATGCATCCCAAGCACTAATGTAGGCCATGTGTTCTTGCCGCCAATTCGTCGATGTTTTTCCTCGGAGCTGTAAGGTATGACAAGAACCAAGATTGAATGGCTCCTGCAGGATTGGTTGCCACCTACCAAACTGGCGAAGAACACGATCTGCATGGTGCCATTCTACGATGTGGAAGCATATGATCGGGACTGAAGCCAACCATATATCAAGTGAGATGAGGCAGTACTCAGGCACAAGCTGCTGGACACTATCCATATCATAAGGCCGCCAAATAATCTGCACTAAGTAAATGAAAAATAAATAAGCATGTAACTACATATGAGACAATCAATTTAGATACAACAAAGCAAGCCATAATAAACCTTTTCAGCCTTCATCTGATCAAGCAATATTCTGAATTGCTGAAGGGCATTCGTTGGAGGCCGCTGAGGCAATCTGGTATTCTTCCACCTGCGAGAGTTGCAAAATGTATATTATTTTCTATGCGTAATTTAATACTAGTAGGGGAAATACATTAAACAAAAATATCAAAAATGGCCCACACCTGAAGCCCAATGGTGGTAGCACAGGGTAAATGTCTAGACGGGGATCTAGATACGGAGGTGCCATCGGTGCTAAAGTGAGAAATCGATCCCACACCCATAGATGTAAAAGATGCATACATCCACCGATGTTTACCTCGTTAGGGTTGGTGGCCGTGCACAATTCTCTATTCAAGCATGCAAGGACTGCTGATCCCCAACTGAACCGTCCAGTATCAGCGAAGTTTGCTAATAAGGGTAGATACATCAACAACACTCTATGGCCTGAAGTGTCAGGCATGAGATATCCGCCGATGAGTTTCAAAATGTAGGCATGCGTGAAGCATTGTATTTGTTCGTCATCTGCATCTTCTGGCAAGTGTCCAAAATTCGCTGCTAGCCAAGGGATGCTCAGGTGCTGCCCTTGTAAACACTCATCGGGTGGTATAATCCCAAGAAGCTCCTCGCACATCACCCGCCAGTCGTATTTAGTGTACCCGGAGACAGGAACGCCCTCACACGGTAAACCTAGCTGGATGGCGACGTCCTGCAGTGTAATGGTGCACTCCCCGCAGGTGGTGTGGAAAGTGTGTGTCTCTGGCCGCCATCGCTCCACCAGTGCAGAAACGAGCGCTGCATTTAACTCAAGATGGCCGAGACGACTGACACCGTAGAAACCAGCCTGCTGAAGATATGGGACAATGGCAACTGGTTGATTAAAGAGACGACCCACATGTGCAACATGTCGTAACCTGAGGAGTCGATCCGCCTGAAAACAAAAATACTAAATCATAATGTGGTAAGAGCTTAGAAATCACAAAAAGCATAACCATACATTACTAAACTTACATGGCCTAGCCAAACGGCCTATGAGATATGTCTGGACTGTAAGTACAAAAGGGACTCGTCATCGGGACCAGGTGTGACAACACGGCGCTGACCGGCCATTACAGTCGAGGGATGTGATATCTGTCACATTGGAATAATTCAGTTAATTGTACAAGAGTATACATTTAAACACAGCTATTATCCAAAGTAAGTGACCTAATAAGGCATCAGGGATACTGATGCTGACGTATTATATTTGCCAGTGTGTTCATTAATTTACTGCTATTTATGACCTCAATACCAAAAATCAGTGGGGTGTGCAGTCAAAAGTTCCTTTGATGGGCTAGACAGGTTGCGCGGTTGTGTCCTATCTACCTGCATAACCCACACCTTTGAGGATCGGATGGACCCTCCTGCCAGTCCATTTCGTTCCTTATACGCTTAGAGCGTGGTCGACCGCTGGCACGTATCGCCGAGGGATCTGGAATGAGTTCTGGTCCATCAATCGTTGGCCAATGCTCCACACTGCCTATTGGTCGGAACTCACTGCTATATGCACTGAGCATTGTGTCCAATCGGAAAACACGATCGACAAACTGCAGGGGATCCAATGAGACTTTCGAACATGCAGTAAATACATGTTGGCAGGGCCAGTGCTCGACTTGAAACTCGCCACAATCACATGTACGATCGCGAAGACTAACCTTGCAAGACCGACCGAACTGCTTTCACGTCAAGTCATATGGCTCCTCAACCTCAAATAAGAACCCCTGGCGGTCGAAACGGCGCATGTGGCAGGTTGACGCTTTCTGAATGCAATCTTGAATCTTTTTTCGGACGTCCTCGAAAAATACCTCTCCTGCTTGTAATTGTGCCGCAATTGTCTCTGATCTATTAACAAAATATGCATTTAATCGATACATTGTTGCCTTGACCAACCCCATGATAGGCAAAAATCTAACCCCCTTGAGGACGCTGTTGACACACTCTGCCAAGTTAGTTGTCATGTGGCCCCATCGTCTGCCTCCTTCGTCATACGCACGGCTCCACTGATATTTTGGGATATTCGCAATCCAATCAACAGCTCTTGGGTGCAACGATTGTAGTTCCACTAACTTTGAATCCACTACATGTCGCTCGTATTGGTAACCTGCACAACCCGATATTGTGACATAATTAACAAAGATAATAAGGTGTCATGATAATTAGAGAAGTTTTTCAGGAGTATTACATACCAATACTAATGAACAACTTTTTTAGCCACTCGGTCTTGAAGGTTGAGTTCATATTACTGGCGATGTGTCGTAGGCAGAACACATGATAACCACGGGGTGGTTGCCACCCTACGCGTGGGTTTGCAATGGCAGCAACTATCCTAGGATGTCTATCTGATATCAAGCAAACACCCTGCTTATCCTTGACGACATGCCGTCGGACATTTGATAGGAACCACACCCACGTCTCGTATGTTTCGCTTTCCACTACAGCAAATGCAAGGGGAACAATTTTTCTATCCCCATCTTGTGAAGTTGCGATCAGTAACACCCCCTTATACTTTCCATATAAAAATGTGCCATCAACTTGGACCATAGGTTTTAAATGATCGAACGCATCAATGCATGGCTTGAATGTCCAAAACACCCGATGGAACAGTGCTACTGGCGCACTCTCACTGCTGCTTGACGGGCATTCCCTACTGACAATCTCGAAGTACGACCCAGGATTATATTGTCGTACAGCCGCCAACCACCTCGGTAGTAGAGCATATGATTTTTCCCAATTTCTAAAAGCGAGTGCAAGAGCTCGATGTTTACCTTTCCATGCCTTCTTATATGAAACTGTATATCCAAAAATACCCTGAATATGCTCAATAACCCCTCGAATGGACACACTGGGGTTCTCAGTCACCAACCCCACAATGTAAGATGAAATGACATCTGTGTCCAATTTCGAATGATCACTCGAAAGAGAAGCAGACACGCATGAATGAGGTCCATTGTATCTAGTTATTTGCCAGTGGTTCTCTCTCGGCTTATAGCAGGCTCTAACCCTCCAATTGCATTGTCCACTGTAGTGAGGGCATCGATACTCTTCATACTTGGCCAAAGAGTAATATGAGTAAAATGTGTGGTGGGTTCGAATTGAATATATTTTCATCACACGACGGAACGATTTTTGGTCCGTATATAGTCAACCCACATCTGGCTCTTGGTCATTGAGCACATTCATGGCACCTCCCATACCGAGAAAATCATTGTTGTCGACCGTATCTATATTTATTCTTCCAAAAAAGGCAGCTGCCGATTCCACATATTGGTTCACGGGTGTTGCAGGGATCGCTGGGGTCACATCTTCACCACCATTAGCTTCATCATCATCATCACAACTGTCATTATCCTAATTAAATCCTTCGGAAATGTCGTCATGTGCATCATTCTCTTCAAAATCATCCATTATGTCTTTTGATTCCTCCAGGATAGAGGGGGATGGAAGGAGACCATAGCCGGGCTGGGAAGAACAAGGCTCTGCGGTGTAATCAACAGCGGGAGATTGAAACTGTTGTCCAAGACCCACATGTCCACCCACTGGTTCCAGACTACCATGGTATGGGTTATAATTTGATGGCCCTTCACCAAAGTTAGGAAATAGGTTAGTGGACGGTTGTGTGCATGGCCCACTCTCGTCAACTGGTTGACTACCAACGTTCAGATCAAATCCCTTACTTGCGATGTGTGCATACAACTCTGGGCAAGACAATTGAGTGGGGAATCTGGCATTCGTCTCCCACATTCGTTGAATGTCATCATCATCCTCTAATAGACAAGCTTTGTATCGCGTCGGGTTCAATGAAAGTGGGTACCTATACTCCAACTCAGTCACAACTTGATTCTTTGCAAGTCTTAGCTTTCTGCCAATTGCAATTTTCAATGCATCCAAGGTGTTATCTAATTTAATTCTCATAACTTTCACTCTTCAACACTTAAATGTATCGCCCTCATCCGTTTCATAAATTTCTCCGTTTGCATAGATACATACATTTTCTTCCCCGATACTCATGGTGATTCCTACCATATCCGGGGTGTTAAAGTGACTTCAGGGATTAAAACATACTTATAAAAAATAAATAACACTGAGATTTATTTTCATGTTATCTAATATTATAACTAAAAGTCTTACCTGGAGGGATAGATTTTATTTGTATTTGAAAGTTAGACTACATAGACTTCATAAGCAAAATATATACTCAATTATTACAATAATACAAGAAATAATATCTAATCAAGTACAATAACACAGCTCAAACTTAAGTTTCTTCCAACCAAGATACAATAAAAACTTCTAGTCTATGGATAAATAAATTAAAGAATAAATTCAATAGTATTTTAATTAAAGTAAATTAAATAAATTTAAAAGAATAATAATAATATTATTATTTTCAATAACAACTTCTTACACATATTAAATATCATTATCTCAATAGATTAAAGGTATTAAATAAATTAGCTCCAACAAATAAATTAGTTTTACTAAATATATTAAATAGATTTAATCCAATAAATTAATTAACTAAATTAAATCAAATAAATACATTAAATAAATTGACTCCAAACAAATAAATCAATTAAATTAAATCAAATAAATAAATTAACTAAATTAAGATAAATAAATTAATTAACTAAATTAAATCAAACAAGTACATCAAAATATTAATGCAAACAAATTAATTAACTAAATTAAATCAACTAATTTAATCAAACAAATAAATTAACTAAATTAAAACAATTAAATAAATCAATTAAATTAAATTAAACAAGTAAATAAAAATATTAACGTAAATAAGTAAATTAAATAAATTAAAAAAATTAAATTCAATAAATAAATCAAATAAATCAAATAATTTTTTTAACTAAATTAAATCAAATAAATAAATTAACTACATTAAATCAGATAAATTAATCAACAAGATTAAATTAAATAAATTAATTAACTAAATTAAATTAAATAAGTAAATTAAAAATATTAAATCAAATAAATATATTAACTAAATTAAATTAAATAAATAAATTAACTAAACTAAATAAATTAATTAACTAAATTAAATCAAGTAAATAAATTAACTACATTAAATTAATCAACTACATTAAATCAAATAAATTAATTAACTAAATAAAATTAGATAATTTAATCAACTAGATTAAATAAGATAAATTAATTAACTACATTAAATTAAACAAGTAAATCGAAAGTTTTAAATCAAATAAGAAAATTAAATAAATTAAATTAAATTAATAAATTAAATACATTAAATTAAATAAATAAATTAACTAAATTAAATTAAGTAAATTAACTAACAAAATTAGATCAATTAGATAAAACTAACTAAATTAAATCAATTGAATAAATTAAATATATTAACTAAATTAAATTAAATAAATAAATTAACTATATAAAATTAATTAACTAGATTAAATTAAATAAATTAATCAACTAAATTAAATCAGATAAATTAATCAACTAGATTAAATCAAAGAAGTAAATTGAAAGTTTTAAATTATATAAAAAATTAATTAAATTAAATCAAATAAATAAACTAAATACATTAAATTAAATAAATAAATAAATTAAATTAAATCAAATAAATAAATTAATTAAATTAAATCAAATAAATAAATTAACTAATTTAAATCAAATTAATTAATTAACTAAATTAAATTAAATAAGTAAATTAAGAAAATTAACTCAAATATATTAATTAAACAAACAAACTAAAGAAATAAATCAAATAAATAAACTAACTAAATTAAATCAAATAATTTAATAAATTAACTACATTAAATTAATCAACTAGATTAAATTAAATAAATTAATTAACTAAAATAAATCAGATAAATTATTCAACTAGATTAAATCAAACAAGTAAATCAAAAATATTAAATCAATTAACTAAATTAAATCAAGTAAATAAATTAACTAAATTAAATCAAGTAAATAAATTAACTAAATTAAATCAAGTAAATAAATTAACTAAATTAAATTAAGTAAATAAATTAACTAAATTAAATCAAGTAAATAAATTAACTAAATTAAATCAAATAAATAAATTAACTAATTTAAATCAAATTAATTAATTAACTAAATTAAATTAAATAAGTAAATTAAGAAAATTAACTCAAATATATTAATTAAACAAATAAACTAAATAAATAAATCAAATAAATAAAATAATTAAATTAAATCAAATGAATAAAATTAACTAAATTAAATCAAATAATTTAATTAATTAGCTAAATCAAGTAAAGAAATTAAATATATCAAATTAAATACATTCATAAATACATAAATTTAAATACAAAATTAAAAAAAAATAAATTTAATTTAATTAAACTAAATTAAAAAGTTACCTGATAATCTTCCTTCTCTCCTTGCTTCAAACGCGCAGCACTCCTTTCTTCCGCAAGCAACTTCTGAATTTCCGTGCTTCAACGCAGCACTCCTCCTTCTGCAAGCAACTTCGGAATTTCGTGCTTCAGCAAGTTCAGCAACGCGAATATAAAGGCAGCGAGGCGCGGTCACGGACGAATAGGAGCCGTGGTCACGGACGAACAAGAGCCGAAACACGGGGGAACAGTGCGCGCGAGTCACGTCCTGCATGAGGACGTGATCAGACTGATCACGTCCTCCAGCAGGCCGTGATCATCGCATCACCCTGCCAACCTGCGATTGCGTCTCGTCGAGCTGATCACGTCCTCCTTCTGTTCGTGACTCATCCGTGTAGATTTCTGGTAATTTCTTTTGTCGGTGCAGGGAAACGGAGATTATTTTTTCCCGTTGCAGTCCGTTGGTAAAAAAACCAAAAATCTGATGACGGTAGCGCGTGAGGGTTGAGGCCTTTAGGCTTTATTTAAACGGGAGCAAATAAAAGGAGACGGATTCTAGCAAAAAATAAAAAATAAAAAAAATAAAATGAGAAGGAAAATTTTTTTTCGAATTTTCTTCTGTCTTGAATGGAGAGAAAAAATATTAAATATTAAATTTGTAATTGAAAATTTTTTAATAATTCAAATTTAAAAAATATTTTTTAGTTTTAATTTAAATTTTAAAATTTTTCCTCTCATTTTCCCCTCGTTCAAATAATGAATTGGACATGGGGCACGAGGCTCAACTCTCGTAGTTTGCAAATTTTCTTAATATTTCATATTTAAATATTTTAACAGGTGTTGATCATCGGCAATGAAAGGCCTGATGTACCGTAAGGCTCTGCACTGCATAGAGCCATTCTGGTTGGCATCTTATCTCGTTTTTCGTGCTAATTTTTTAAAAAGAAAAAATATCTATGTCGAAAAGATTTATTATATATTTATATAATTTTAAATTATCTGCAAATTATTTTTCATTAAAATAAAATTATGAAGTTTTTTTGGAAAAATAAAATGAAGTGGTTGTAATTCATTGACAAAATTCACTCTCAATAGAATATTTTTTTTATAATCATATTTTTTTATTTTTTGAGGAGTGAACATAATTAAAAAAATTATAATAAAATTGGTTTTAAAGCGTGTTTGAGACTTTTTTGTACAATACTATTTGAAAGTCAATTAAGATATATTAAAAATTGATATTTCGTTAAGAGTGACCTTTTACATACATATGATACAGTATGCAAATCAAAATTTTACACAATCTAACTTATTTTAATTTCTTAGTTTAAGAAAATTTTCATCAATAGTCATAATTACTTAATTACTAAATTGGTTCACTTGTAAAGATTAATAAAATAGATTTTCTTATTCAAAAGTTATAGGATTGTACTTAAGTAATCTTATATAATCGTTTATCTAAAGGAGTTTATTATATAAGATAATTTTTAGTCTGGAACATAAGATATTATGATTAAGGATACATCACTTTAAAAAGTTTATTTATCCAAAATAATGAGTTTTTGAAAACTAAGGTATTTTTATATTAACATAATAAGGAAAGTAGTTACTAGTATATCATATTCTCTACCTAAAAATAAGAATATGATTATGCATTTAGACTTTATAATAATTATTATTGGCATATTAGGAATTGTTGCCATAAAATTAGAATTGTCCATTAATTTATATTGCATTTTTTCTTAAACAATAATTTCCACTATGAATGTTACCATTTCATTAAAAATCATGATTGACGCTGATCAATTTTCTTTTGTTTTAATTACATTTCATTGTGGGTAAGGGTTTCAAAATTGGAACTATTATGAGTCTTGACCATTGTCAAAGAGAGATTGAGGCCATGAGTCTTACACAAACCAATTAAGATGTGCTATATTATTACAATATTTTTGAATATCTATGAATACTAATAATTTATGTATCTATTAAGAAATATGTTAATAGGTATTTAATTAATGTCATATTATTTTTTAAATTTACCTTTTTATTGATCTCAATTTAATGGAAGTATGAAACTCTAAAATAATTTTTTTTAGGCCTCTTTATGTATTATGCATCTCAATCTCCAGTTATGATTGGGTATGCTCATAATTACTTATTTGAACATACTAAAATGCAATAAATCTATGTTCATATGATATAGTGATATGTGTGTGTTGATTATATTTTGTTGGCTAGATCCATACATGTCACTTGAGCATATAGGATTTTTGGGACAATATATATCTCAATAAGAGATAGTGTATATGGAAAAAATGAATGTTTATTGCCGAAAATGATTCATTTATAAAGTTTGGTAACACTTTCTTATCTAGTTGCCAAAAAGTTTTCGACTAACACATACAATAACTTGCCCAAAGAGGTCATTGTGTGTTCTAATTAGAAGAAAATAAAGTTTTTTCGAGTGGTCAATACATTAACTTGTAATATTTATTTGCCAAAAAGAGATAATTTTTTTAATATTTGAGTATTTCCTTTGTTAGCTTCTTTTTAATGGTTTCACGAAAAGTTTTACTGCTTATTATGTACTCTATCTGAAGGAGAGTATGTAATAATATATTTTGACCTTTTTTCCCCCCTTAAGAAATAACTCATATAGTTTAGGAGTTTATATGGACATTATAGACTCATACAATTTAAGAATTTATTTAGAAATTTAGGCTCATATGATTTGAGAACTTATTTGAATTTTTATTATCCTTTTAAGATCATTTGTTACATTTTTTGTTGTTTTAGAAGAGAGGACTCACTATATGTTATATGCCATGCCCAAAGGAGAATATATGATGAAGTGCCTAAACTCTCTTGTAAGAATATAGTTAATTTTATTTGAATTGATGATAATTTTATTATCTAATTGAATAGGTATATATTACATTCTTATCACTTGGAGATTTTCTTTATGGATTTTTTTATGCTATTATTGAGATCATATTGACTCGAATATTGTTATGGTATTAGATATTATTTTTGTAACCATGAATTAGATTGAAGATTAATTATTGTTTATCTAAGTATAAAGTTTTTCAGATTCCCTAAGAGATAAATCACTAATTTGACTTGTTAAAGAATTTACTTATATTGTTGGAATTATGATTTTATATCATTTTCAACTATAAAGTCCATAAGAAAATTACTATAATTTTTCCTTTTTTTTCTAAAGGGATAAAATATTTGGTTATAAAAATTTCTTCAAATTAGAAATTTAAGCTTTGCTTTTATTATTGCTTTATCTTATTTAAATACAATGAGTATATTTTATGTAACTTGTTAAAGATAATTTTGGGATATATTTGAAATTTTATCCCTATTTGGTAAAGATATTTTATAATAAATACGATAAATGATTTATCTCCACTTATTGTCATAGAATAATGCTATTTGATATTAACAAATAATTTTTCAGTTTTTGAAATATAATTTGCATTTTTTTGTATGATTGACTTTAAGTCACTTTAGAAAAAAAATTTCTATTTGGTTATAATCAAGCAAAATATTTGTTATATAAGTTTAATGTTGAATAATTCATTAATCAAAAGATTTAGACTTATATTATTTTAAAGGGTGTCTTGTTGGTATAAATTTGTTGAAATCTTTTGATACACTAAATTAGTTAGAGATTATTGATTTATGATTTATATGTACTTACTTTCTTGTTAATAGTATATTTGATGTTCTACCAATTATATTAGAATTTATATGAAAAAAGTACAATTGCCAGCATTAATTTGTACATACCATTTGTTATGATTTTATGAAGTATATATACTAGCATTGCAATTGTACAAATAGAGTTTTTTGCATTAATGAAATAGAAGTTTGAAAATGCTTCATTTTAAAATTTTATTAATTTATTTTGATGTGATCGATATCTTGAGTATTTGTACCTTTTCTTGTTCAAAGATTGTGTTAATATGAAGTAGTCATAAATTTTGCTTGATTTGCATAAAAACTATTTTAATTTGATCTTAAATGGCTATATATGGGATGGGATTAAGAAGATGTTATCTTTAAGGGTTAAATTATTTTTTAAGTGTGACCATATAAAAATATCTAGTCAATCAATTTTGGAGTTCTTATTTTTAAAATATGTTTTTATTGAAACTTATAAAATCATATTAATATTAATAATATTAGAATTTTTAATTAGATGAGTTGTTATTAATTGAAAATTTTAATTTAATAAAATAAATTGATTAAAATTGTGATATAACAAGGCACAAGCTTATATGGTTTGATGGTTATGCAAGCCCAAGGTCTAATAAGCTTTTTATGATAAGAATTATTAGGATTTTATGAATAAGAATTATGATTAAGTTCTTTCTTCACTTCTAATAAACAGGTTTTGTCCATTGAAAATCATTATAATTAAGAAGAATAAAAACGAAGACCTATCTTCCATTAATTCGTTTCCTTCCGTTGATTAAACACGAATTTTTCATCAGGCGTGTATTAATTTATGATGTTCTACTCTCTCACATGTAATCTTGATCGAAAATTCTTACATACCAAGCTCTCTCCAAATAAAAAGAAAAGCAAAAGACAATGTCAATCTTCACGTTAATTACTTAGAGAAAGTTTAAAAACATATACAAAGGACATTGACTTATTAGAGTCACGTTTATTACGAAGTAGAAAGGAAATGAAAAAAAAGAGATGTTTAAAAAATTTGTATGGTAAGTGTTATGAAATGGGTTTTTAAAGAATCAACATTTCATCAAATCAAATGATAAAATTTTCATTTAATATTAACAGTGATGAAATAATCCTTTTATACCTCTATTATATTAACATTACTCTTTTGCTGAAAAAATAATTAAATATGCATTATAACTATTTTTTTTATATATTAAAAGCAAGACTATTGTGCTCTTCACTATATTGAACCATTGAGACTAATCAATATGTTAATATCTTGCAAATCTTTAACTTTCCACGAAACAATTTTAATTCCAAGGTTACATTTATTTTGTGAAAGATCATTTTTGTAGAAAAATCTCCCCTCTTTATTATAAATAAAGGAATATAATATATTTTCGTACTTTATAATTAAATAAATGATCTCTAAATTTATGATAATAGAAAAAAATAATTTTCTTTTTTAAAAAATTATCTTCTATTAAATTTGTTATATTTAATACTAAATATATTAATTATTTTTTTATAATATTAATAGTTGATAATAATATTCTTATGTAAGATATTTTTCACTGAAATAAACCGAGTCTAAATTAAGAATCCAGCTAACTTATATCTTTTTATCGTCTCAAATGCTCCTTTTAAATCATTGATTCTAAAATCAAGTGGTTTAAGTACCTGGTGAATAAGTGAATAGAAAGCTTATATCTTTTTATTGTCTCAAATGCTGCTTTTAAATCACTGATTCTAAAATCAAGTGTTTTAAGTACCTGGTGAATTAATGGTTCGAAAAGAATTTGGTGCATTACTAAATTTGATTATATATCAAATTAATTTCTTTAAGTCGCATTTTATATATTATATAATAATATATCAAAAATTAAATTTAAAAATATATCAATATATCATTAAATCACTAATAATTATAAAATTTTCATGGAAACGGATGAGTTTTCCATATATACTGATTCATCTTAAGAGAAAGACAAATGGACACAACAAGACAGCTTAGCGAAGGTTTTCCAGGTAATATATATATATATATATATATATGTTAAACGATTTACTTTGGATAAGGGATATTTATGTTTTCACTCACTGAGTAATGTATTACATTTTTTGTTTGTGGCTTATAAAGCCCACTAAGATGGATGAACAAAAAGGTTCTAAAGACTTAACTAAAACAAAAATAAACAGCCGTCCTAACTGTGACCAAATAAAAAGAATGGTTTTCTTCTAATTTTTTAATTCTTTGATTTTTTTATCCCTTTTCTACATAAAAAGATTGTATATAAAATATATAAAATACTTATGTTATATAATGGAGGAGTTTTCTTCTAATTTTTTAAGATCTTGCATATTTTTGAATCTCTTATACATAAAAAGATTATATATATATATATAATATCTAAAATACTCATATTATATAAGGGAGATTTCTCTTCTATTTTTAAGTTCTTCAATATTTTTTAATCTTTTTATATATAAAATATTTATCAGTAACAAGTATAGTTCTACAAATTATAATTAAATAAATTATTTTAGAAATATTTATCAATATGTATATACATATTATTATTTTCTGTTAATTTATATGACAGTATCACTACCAATTTTGGATTTGATATTTAATTTATTTAGATGTTTTTTCACTTTAATGAATTGGCTGTTTTATTGCAATTTGTGAAATGATTTTTTGAGTTTTTATAAATTTTTTTGGTCTTAGATAAATTTCAATTTCAAATTTTAATTTAAAAGATATAAAATTAGAAATTAATTAAAATAAAAATATAGAAATGCTAGTGATAAAAAGTACAAACTTAAGAATAAAATAAATCCAACATTAATAAACAAATGCAATATTTATTTCACTAATTATACATTCTAAGGTATATCAAGTGTAAGTATATATGGTACTATTAAAGTTTTCTTAGTATCATTATTGATCACCTCTAATAATTCATTATGTTTACATATATGGCATTAATTGTAAGCATTCTTAAATCTATAGATTACTTCTCTTTTTTTTTATCATTATAAAATTTTTTCTCATCACATTAATCTTATACTCAAAATAATCGCATTAAATACATTTTACAAATTTTGTTCATATAAATGAGGTCTTGGTAACTCTACCTAACTCTTGATTAACTTTTTTAAAAGATTTATTTGAACAAGCTAACATTGCTCTCAACCTAGTTCATTCACACTTTTGGCTTATATATCAATATCAGTAATTTTCATTATGAATATTATTCATATTCATCTTGTGAGTTTTTTTAATTATAATTAATATATTAAATAAAACTTTGAAAAACCTAACTAAAATCACTTAAAATTGAAATAATATATTTTTATAATAAATAATTTATTTTTAAAATATTTAAATTAGAAAGAATTATTTGGCAAGTGATAAAAATTTTCTAATTAAAATATATATTTTTGAGCATAAATTAATATTTTTTGATAGATTAAAGTAAAATGTAATTAAAAAAATATTTTTATGTATAATGATTTTATTTTATATCAAAATTAGGTTTTTTTTGTAATAAAGAGTAAAAACAACAATTAACCCCTCATTTATATTGTGTTGATTATTTTATCTCTTAAATTTTATAACAATCATCATTAATTCTTATTTTTACTTTTTTTATAATTATTTGTCCCTTCTTTCACTCGTAATATTAATACAAATGGTGCAAATATAAGTAAAAAATAAGTATGTAATTGATATTATTAAGATGGTGTTTAACAATCTATTACAATATTTTTATTTATTTTTAAATATTTTAAAAATAAATTATTTGATATAAAAATCTATTCTTTCAATTTTCAATGATTTTACTCAAGTCTTTCAAAGTTTTACTTATTATATTATATTATTATTTTGAAAAATAAAATAATAAAAAGAGCTCACAATGGAATAGAGTAATATTTGTAATGAATATTGTTGAGATTGAAATAAGTGGAGAGTATGTGTAAGTTATGTTAAGGGCAATGTTAATTTGCTCAAATAAGCTTTTTAAAAAGTTAAGTATAAATGAGTTAGGCAAAGTCCATTAGGACCTAGCTTCTATGAATAAAATCCTATAAAATATATTTAATAATATTATTTAGAGTATAATATTATACAATAAAATTGAATTTCATAGTGATTAAAAAAAAGGAAGTAATTCATAAATTTAAGAATACTTTCAATTAATATCACCTATATAAACATGATCAGTTAATAAAGTTCATTCATTACGATACTAAGAAGACTTAAATAATACCATATATGTTTACACTTGATCAATCTGAGATTGTATAATAATTCATAGAATGAATGTTGCATTTACTTATTAATGTTGAATTTATTTAATCCTTAAATTCATAATTTTTATTATTAGCATTTCTATCTTTTTAAATTTTAATTATTTAGTAATTTTATATCTTTTAAATTAAAAACTTGAAATTTATCCAACATTGAAAAAAATTATTAAAAAATAAAAAAATATTTCACAAATTGCAATAAAATAGCAAATTCATATTTAATGAAAAAAATATCTAAATAAATTAAACATCAAATTTAAATTTGGTAATATTACTATCATAAAAATTAACCGATAATCATAATATTATATTTTAAAGTATGATAATGGGGGAAAAGTATTATTTCCATATTCCTTTTCAAAGTATAGACCTTTTACATGCTTTATATTCTTTCCATCTATTGATTAAATAAGAAAGTAAATATTGTGTTCACTCTTTATTAAAAATTTGGTTAATATATTTTTTTGCAAGTTCAATAAAAAAATGAAAAATCATAAAAAATATAAAAGTGGGCATATCCATTACTTAAGTGTGTATGTGGTCATTTTTCTGAAAATCATAAAAAATGAGAGTGAAAAAATTAATGTCATGTAAATAGCTTTTATTTCTTTAATTTAGTAACTAGTTTTTAAATTGATATCAATCATTCATCTCTCTCTTAGATTTAATAATTATTATATTACCAGTTAAGCTATTCATACCTATACTATCAGTTCGGGTATGATAAAATTATCCAATTTTCATAGCATAGCAGCAAAATTTTCTAAAAACACGATGACTAAATTGCAAATAGACAAAAAATAAAGATTAAATAAGGACAAACCTAATCCAGCACCTGGTATACGGAAACCGTTGTGTATCATTCACGATTCAGAGAAAGGCTGCCCTCGGCACTTTAGCTTTTAATCGCATTGAGTTCACTTCACTTTTGGTTTATTGTTCATACAGATTGACGAAACTGTGATAACGTTGATTTTTCCGTTGGATGATGATTTCGATGAATCAATTACAATGATGTAAATTTAATCATATTATATAGGGGGAATAAAATTTAATTATTAAATTCAATGATACATCACTACAATTGATACATCAGAATTTTTTTATGATATTATTTTGAGGACATGTAAAACGGGACAAGAATTCGGTGCAAATTTAATTTGAGTTATTTGAGTAAGACTTTTTTTTTTTAATTATATAAGTAATACAGAAACATAACCGGGCGTGAACAAATTTAAATAGCTTTAAAAATTGAGCCATAATATAAAAGGTAATATAAATGTTTATGAACACATTTTAAGTTCATAAAAATATCCATATTTTCCTAAACTTCCAATAAAAGCTTTTCAAAATAGAATTAAAATTCTATTTATTTATTAAAAGAGATGTTTCGTAAAAAAAATTTTGTTTGCTTAAGATGATAATTACAAAAATCTAATTGAACATCACAGAAAACATTCTAGTTATTCAATGTTACGTGTTGGAAATGCAGTGGAAATCAACATTCACCTTTTGTATTATTAACGTGCAAGTGTCTATAATCGATTTCGAATTTAGACTTTTTGTATCCATATCATTATAGTAACATTTTATTTAAAATATATATTATAATTTTTGGTGTAATACTATCCATATATATAAGAATTAGAAATTAAATTTTAAATATAAAAAATTTTAAATTTTAAAAAAATATATCAAATATCACTCAGACAAAAAGTGAATCGAATATTCACTTTTCGTACGCCTTGCATTAAGCAAATGTGGCCAACTTAGACCTATTTCTTACGTGTCATGTTCACGAGTTGTGAATAACAAGACAATGGCTTTTGTTCTAGTTTTTATCTCAATCTTTTTTTTCAAAGAAATAGCTTGCATAAGCAAATATTCGAACTATTTAGTCATTCAACCACAAGAATAGTTGCTTCTAATTTTTTGGGAAACGTACCGTAGTGCAGACTACAGAATTTAGGCATCAAAGATGCCTACATTGGGGCATCAAATTTCCCGAAAATAATAGAGTAGAATTTGTTTATTTAGTTTATGCCAGTTTATACTGCAGATTTACAAAGAATTCTGGACATTTATGCAAGTGCTAACAATAGAAATTCATGTAACTTTACTATCAAATTGCAAAAATGATAAAAAAAAAAAAAATTCCATCTAGCTACATGATATAAATGGTAGTTTTGTCGAGAAAAATATCAATTGAGCTTTGACCCCTACTACTGCCAGCACTATCATCTACTCCTTCTGTCCAATCCCCAAATTGCGAGTTATATCATAGACATTACCAAGCCCGTCGAAATCTCAGAACTCCATAACATTTTTTCAAAGAATTTTATTTAATTGATACAGAAAAATCTCATGAATCATGAATTTTAAATTCCAAATAAGATATATATAGACTCGGGTATATGTTCACAAAAGCTTAAGGACAAAATGAGAATTTTTTATTATATTACATTACACTATTTTGTGCAGGAACCAAACACCAACTAAACCAAATTTAGTATTTGCTTATGACAAAGAAGTCATAGAACATTCCCTGAAAATGCAATTACGGGGATCACTTTCAAGCACAACAGTTGTCAAGCAAACGAAAGAAGAGAAATTTCTTTACGTTCAAGCTTAAAATCACCGAGTAAATGAGCTCATACTCAATTTAGGTACGAGTACAAATGTGTTTATACGAGTTTATTCTAGTACTTCGTTATTAAGTTATAATTTTCTATTTAATTTGAAATATTCGAATTCAAATTTAAACTTCTAATTAATATGAATTTAAACAAGTTTATACAACTTTGTTTTAATAATTTGTTATTTCACCTAAATTTGATTATATAAAATTTTATTTTTCACAAATAAAATAGACACCAAAATTTTTTTATCTCATTTTCATTATTAATAAAATTTTTTCCTACAACTATTAAGTATATAAAAAATACATGCACCATAATCATATAATACCAGCAATCACACTTATAAAATATATTAAAAAAATTAATTATTTCAATTAAAATATCATACTTTTTCATATAACATTAATAATTATAAGAGTTCAAATTCAACTCTTATATTAATTAAGTTGAGCTCGTCTAAAGTTAATTTCAAATCAAATTTTATTCACGATCTCAAATTAATCGCGATTTGTTTGACTCATTTGCACCAATCGATACTTCTTTGATTTCCTTCTGTTGTTGATTCACGGTGATCTATTATTGATTGTCAATTCACACAATTAATGTTGTGTGTTAAATCTGAAATTCAAGGTTAGTTTTCCCAAGAAGATTGATTCCATATTGATTTAGAAGATCATC
Organism: Sindora glabra; assembly: GCA_020226215.1. Classification (NCBI taxonomy): domain Eukaryota; kingdom Viridiplantae; phylum Streptophyta; class Magnoliopsida; order Fabales; family Fabaceae; genus Sindora; species Sindora glabra. Next base: position 109,648,036 of record CM035226.1, read on the forward strand.
CTTCGCCCAAAGTGATTGCTATAGGGGCTCATTGGACAATGCATCTTGAATCTTGCAAGTGATAATTAGCCAGCCCAATTCTTCCTGGCCTGTGCAGGCTATCCCATTTTAAAAGTAGCCTCAATTTTAACCCAGCCCATAGAATAATTTGCACACATGGGCCCACTGCCAACCCTGGGCTGGGCCTGTATTAACAATGCTGCATGACATATAACAACGGTCAAATCTTAGCTCATATTAGATATTAAATATAGATTATAGATTGGTTTGGCCATTAGCACCGTGCTTTATCAAAGACTAGTTATCATTATCATGTGACCCAAAAGTATCATAATGCCTTTATCCAAAGAAGAATAAAGGGGAAAAATCAGGCTAGTGTCATTTGTTACAATTTATTGCAGTGAGGTATCTGAAGGCCACTTTCTTTCGTTTAAGTGCACTCTTGTATGAAAATTTACTATGATATCCAGAACACAAAATGATTTATTTACTATACATTTTAAGAAGATAAAATGTATCAAAATAGAAATATTTTTTTACCACATATTAAAATTAAATTTTTTTTAATTTAATACAAATAAAAAATAACAGACTAAAAACTTATAAGAATTAAAATTAAAGAATTTTTAAATTTCAAAAAATTAAAATAATATAAAATTTTAATTATAAATAAAATTAATAAAAATTTAATTTTTTAGGAATTAAAATAAATTTTTAGTTAAGATAAAAATAAAAATAAATAAGAACTTAGAGATACAATAACATATTATTATTTAGTAATTTGATTATTAATTAGACTTGATTTATCCATTTATTTGAGATTTTTTGTTGGTATTATTATTTTGGAATGAAACAATAATATGTTACTGCTGGAAAGCAAAGAATAACATGTTGTTATTTGATAGTTTGGTTCTTAATTAAATTTAATTTATCTATTTATTTGAAATTTTTTGTTGGAGTTACTGTTTTGGAACAAAACAGTAACGTCCTCTTCTAAAATAGTTTGGTTGTTAATTAGACTTGATTTATCTATTTATTTGATATTTTTTATTGGTATTACTATTTTGGAATGAAATAGTAATATATTATTGTCTTGAGAATAAATAGTAATATGGTATTATTTACCAATTGTATTATTAATTAAACTTGATTTATTTATTTATTTAGAGTTTTTATTTGGTGTTACTATTTTGAAACGAAATAATAATATTATCTTCTTTAATAATTTGGTTGTTAATTAAATTTGATTTATCCATTTATTTGAATTTTTTTTGTTAATGTTACTATTTTGAAATGAAATAGTAACATGTTATTGTTTGGAGAACAAATAATAACATGCACTTCTTTAGTAATTTAGTTGTTAATTAGACTTAATTTATCTATTTATTTGACATTTTTGGTTGGTGTTCTTATTTTGGAACGAAACAGAAACATATTACTATCTTGAAAACAAAAAATAACATAGTGTTATTTAGCAATTTTATTATTAATTAGACTTAATTTATGCATTTATTTAACATTTTTGGTTGGTGTTCTTATTTTGGAACGAAACAGAAACATATTACTATCTTGAGAACAAAAAATAACATAGTATTATTTAACAATTTTATTATTAATTAGACTTGATTTATGCATTTATTTGAAATTTTTAGTTAGTATTACTATTTTGAAATGAAACAGTAACATCTTTTTCTTTTACTATTTGGTTGTTAATTAGATTTGGTTTACCATTTATTTGAGATTTTCAGTTGGTATTACTATTTTAAAATGAAAGAATAATATTTTATTGTCCTAAAAATAGACATTAACATGTCACTGTAGGTTTTAGATCAATATATGTAGCGAAATTTTTAAAATTTTGATCCATATCTTACCTAGGATCCAAGCAAAAGAGCATAAATTAGTATTAAAGTTTTACCTTATTTGCGCTCGTATTCTTTCCAAACAAATCCTTAAGAGATCGAGACGAATCAAATACCAGCCGAAAGGCACAGCGTCTCTATGGTATCCGCATGGAGTGAACAATGACTTTTTCCCTCTATGAAACTACTAGGATTCGTCTCTTTCACTAGGATTATGATTGAACATTTTTTGAGTGATTTAGGGTTTTATTGAAGATAATGTGTATTTTTGCAAGTGCTGCCTTCAAGTCCCTTTTATAAAACTAAGGCATATCATAATCCTAATCCTATTAAGATAATGCTTTAAAAGAATCCTAATCACACTCAACAACTATCACCGTATCCTTATCATAGAGAGAGTGAAGAGAGATATGACTTATTTATTAATTATCTAATATTAGATAATAATATTATCTCATAATATAATTATTTAATATTAAATTAGGATATAATTATTTTATATTAGATAATAATATTATTACATAATATAATTATCTGATATTTAATAACGTAATTATTTGATATTACTTTAATATCACATAATATTATATATATTACATGAAAAAGTATATTATTATCTTAATAATAATATATATGCATGAAAATAAGTTTAATTAATTAAATTTTAGTCTAATTAAAATCTAATTAATTATTATTTCATTCCTATTCCTTTTGTGTGACCCTATAAGTTCATACTACGTTGACAATGACTTATCATTGGGCCATAGACAGTAAGCGGTATCTAGCAATACATCACTACTACTCAAGTAGTAAGAATATCTGTAATTCGACATCCACCTAATATATGATCAACGCTTTGCATCATAATCCCTTTTGTAAGAATATCCAAATCGAATTGGAGGTATGAAGTGTGTCATCCTCGTCAATGTTCAATTTATATTTCTTGATACTGAGTAGACTTAAAATAAATGATTAATATCACATATTGATCTAATTGAATATGGCCATGCATTTTTAAGTCTCACTCAATCAAAGAACCCAAGGATATCTCTTTTTTATACAAGAGTAACAAAATCTCATCTACATCACTCACTTTCCTCTGTGTGATTTATGACACACCTAATCAATGCCCTACTCATCATCCCAATTAAAGATGATATAGGACAATATCAAAGTGAGTAATTCCTCATGTAAGGAACCGTAGTGACTTCAGATTAAAGAACTATGTGCATTTGTGGTTATATGAGAATAACTAATGACACATCTATCCATGCAGTATTCTCATAGTCGGTCAGTTCAGTACATTGTTCACTAACAATGTACTCATGTATTGACTTGATATCACATATCTATGATTCATAATCATCAGTCACTATACATGCTAGTGTCGATGTATTATTACTATTTCTTTCGTAATAATACTTGACTAAGGACATTTTAGGAATAGCAAAACTATTCCAAGAATAATTTTATATTTAAGTTATAATTGCGGAGAGTAATAAAAAATATGAAACAAAATATAATAATTTGAATTGTTTAAAATAAAACATAATATATTGTATATTTATTATAATCATCTCTATGATTGACTCTTAAGATTTACACCAACAGTTACTGTCTTGAGAACAAATAGTAATATGATGTTATTTAACAATTAGTTATTAATTAGATTTAATTTATTTATTTATTTAAATTTTTTTATTAGTGTTACTATTTTCAAGCGAAACAATATCATCTTTTTTAGTAATTTGATTATTAATTAAACTTGATTTATCCATTTATTTAAAATTTTTAGTTAGTATAACTATTTTAAAACAAAATAATAATATGTTACTGTCTGGAGAATAAATAGTAACATATGCTTCTTTCATGGTTCGATTGTTAATTAAATTTGATTTATGCATTTATTTGAAATTTTTAGTTAGTGTTACTATTTTAGAACACTAATAGTAATATGCACTTCTTTAGTAGTTTAGTTATTAATTAGACTTGATTTATCCATTTATTTAGCATTTTTTGTTGAAATTACTATTTTAAAACGAAATAATAACATGTTACTATCTTGAGAATAAATAGTAACATGGTGTTATTTGACTAATTTTATTATTAATTAAACTTGATTTATGCATTTATTTGAGATTTATAGTTGGTATTACTGTTTTAAAACGAAATAGTAACATATTACTATTTAGTTTATAAACAATAATATATAATTTTTTAGTAATTTTGTTTGTTAAAAAATTATTATGGCACTACTAGACACCAAAAAAATTAGAGAGCAAAAGTTTAATATAAAATTCGAATGAATTTAAATTGATAAAAATAAAATTAAAGTTAGAAAAATAATAAGAAAATGAAGAAAAATTATTAAAAAAAAACCTTTTTTTACCAACTAGAGGTATTTTGCAAGTTTGTAAATCTCAAAAAGTTATGTAGAATTAAAAAAAATTTGCCTAAAACAGACAACCGAACACAAAGTTATAATTATTCAAAGTTTTTGACCTCAATTTACACTTTTTCTAACTAGGTGAATCATGCCAAATTCAAATTTTCTTATTTTCTATTAAAAGATTATGGGAAGACGAATAAAAATAAGTAGTCATATATAAAAATTAGTTAAATAATTATAAAGTTATGCCTTTCTGAAGTTCTAGATTTATAATCGCATTCTCATAATTCAAAAAGGGTATTTCAGGAATATAATAGTAATAATTCACAAAATTGGTACTTATTTGAAATAAAAATTAACGCTAACACTTTGTTGAAAAGAAGTTTAGGAAGCGGCACTACAGTACAATTTACCGAAAAATAAAATTATAACGGATAATTTAATAAAATTATTAATTTTATCCTTAAAATTAAAATAATTTTTAAATTATATTGAATGATCAATTTTATATTTAAATAATAATTCATACAAATAATTTCATTTCTCCCTCTAAATATTCAGATACAAAATTATTTATAAGGAAAAATAAAATTATCTATACAAATTGTTATTTAAAAAAATTATTTATTTAATATAATTTAAGAATTATTTTATAAACACCGAATAATTTCAAGAATGAAATAATAATTTTATCCATTATTTTATTATATTATGAGATGTTTTTGTATAATTCACAAATTCACAAATGAAACCCACAAAACACTAGTTTACATATGTTACATTTTCTAAGAAGTGAAAATGCACTCTGCTTTAATGGATAAAAAGTTCTATAGAGCTATACATTTTATAATATGTAAAAAGAGAATAAATAAAAAAATAAATACAGAAAATGAAAATAGCATTACTTTTTATAAAAAATGTAATCATGAATACGATGACATGAATCTTTAATCCATCTTAATCAATTCCTCACGTTTTAAATTTTTAATTGAAAACCGACGTCGGTTCCACTCTGAAAGGAGATTCCACTCGCCCTTAAGCCCTTTTAACTCCAAACTTGCTCTCATCATCTGCTTCGCCGTCAACTCCACATAAAGAAGGTTTCCAATTTCTTTCTTAAAAACGAAATTTTTTTCCCAATTCCATTTTCTCCGATTCTTTTTGTTGGAGCTCTAAGGTTTTATTTAGTATGCAATTTTTTAAATTCGATTTCATTTTATTTATAAATAAATTTTATTATTTAATAATTTTGTTAAAAATAATAATTTTGAATTATTTATAAATAAATTATTTTATTTAAAAATATATTAAAAATATATATAAAATTAAATTAAAAATAAATTATAATTATATTATAATGAATATAATATTAAAAAGAAGATAAATTTTTATATAATATATTTTTGTATAAAATAAAATAAATTTTAATAAATATTTTGTTAAATTAAATGAATTTTACAATAATATAAATATAATTAAAATAATAATTACAAATAAAATAAAATAAATTTTAAAATAAAAAAGAGGGTTGTACAGTATTGTGAAACTTGGCCTAATTAGGTTGGGCCCGGATTCAAGATCAAAATGGCTTCCAAATTTAGAATCACGGATGTCAATTTCTAACGTAATATAATAATTCAATGTAAATGCGATATATTTATCAAAATTTAGGTTGACAACTTAATTTATTTAAAAATTTATATTAAAATTTTAAAAGTATTTTTTGATAAGTAATTAATAATTAAATTATAAATAATTATATATAATAAAGATATAATTTTTTATTTTAATAAAATGATAATAAAACCTAGAATGATATTTTTATTAATAATTAAAAATATTTTTATGACAAAGAGTAAGCAATTAAATTTAATAAATAATTTTTAATGTAAATTTTATTAATTAAAATTATTAAATAGGTTAGATGAGTCACTTATTTTAATATGTTTAATAAATGAATTGTCCTAAATGATATGAATTGTCACCTATATCTTGATTTAGCACTTTCCCATGTTAAATCATTAGAATTTGATCATATTCCAAATTAACTACTAATCTAGTTGAACCAATTTCACAATTTAATTAAAAAAATTTGAGAGAATATTCATTGAGAGACTTGAATAGCAGGACTTTATTATTATTTCATAATTTTAAGAAAATAAAATAAAATATAAATTAAGAACAAAATACATTCAGAGAATATTCTCAATGAATTTGTTAACATGAGCTAATGGATAAATTTTAAAAATAAAAAGGTTTATATGGTGCTATGAAACTTGACCTAATTGAGTCAATCTAGAACTCGATATATAAAACGGGACAAAATGACTCTTAAATCTAAAATTAGCACTTATCCAAATTAAACGGTTGAAATTTGATCAAATTTTAGGTCAAGTTAATCATTTACTCAGTTGAACTAATTCAACAATTTACTTAAAAATTTGAGGGAATATTTGTTAAGAGGCTTGAGCAATAGACCTTTTGTTCTACAACTAATGAGAAGATCATTTAATCCAAGATAATCTTTGGTATACATGATAGGAACAATATATTTATAATAAAAGGAGATTGTTTTCTTGTAAATTAAATCAATAAAAAATATATTTACTTTCAAATAAGTAATTTAATCAATCTCACCTATTTTAAAAATATATGTTCACTTTATTTAATTTATATTATATGTTTTATTATAAATAATAGTAATAAAAATATGCTTATTTTTATATATTCATGATATAAAACTTTAAAATTCAGATAAAAAAATTCAAAACCTCCTAGAATTACTTAAATTTCATATTATTAATGCATTTCTAATGATTTAAAAATATTGATATATAATATAATATAATATACTAAATATTTTGTTATATAAATTTATAAATATAAAAATACAATAGGAATTAAACTATTTAGTTGAATCAATTAAATTAATCTAAATTTTAAAGAATCACTTCACTGGATTAAGGAGCGAACCAGATTTCAAAACATTGAGTTTATGTAATTTATGTAAATCAAGAGATTAAAATAATTTATTGTAATTAAATTGGCATACATAATAATTATATGAATTAAATTTAAAGAAAATGGACGTGACTTATTTATTTAAATAAATTTATTTATTAATTTTAATTTAACTTCTTTAAGTCGAAATCTGTGGGTTCTTGATTGGCCACTGGATGTACAAGGAGTGATGTATAATAGGAGACAAAAGACACAATACTCATGTTAATATATTTGAATTTTCAACAGTAATTTGAATATTTATTATCATTATTACGTGTATGTATCTACACATAAACTATTTTATACAAGATCTGCCATCAATTAAAACTTAATCTTAGCAATATCCCTTTCTTCTTGGGAGAGTAACTGATTAAAATTTGTATATAAGATCTTTAAAACTAAAATATTAAAATAGAATAAAATTCCATAATCAATTTTTACATGAATAAGTTAAAATTGGATAACCATGTAATTCAAATATTGAATTCCAAAAGCAAATGAATGACAGTTGAATTATTAAAAAAAAATTGACAAGGAATGGAATTGCATTTTTCAAAATTTTCTATTAATTAGTTATAATTATTTACATTATTACTCTATTTTTGCTATCATTTGAAATAATTAGAATTGAATGTTTTGAACTTAACTCTTAATGATTACTATGATTTTGCTATTGTTTAGAATAATTAGATAAAATTGAACGTTCACAACTTAACTCTTAATGATTGATTCTTATAGCAATAACATCTAACTTCAGTATCGGAAATAACTTCATAAACAACATGAAAATTTACTGAGTTAGAATTAGCAGAAATTCGAAACACATGTTGCAAAGGAATAATATAAAGAAAGATTTCTCATAAATGAGAGATAAGTGCACAATATTCCAGCACAAAGGGCTGGATTTTACACCTAATCAAAATAATCGTCTGCTTAAATTCAGTATATAAATATATATATTTTAGACTAAAAATATATTTTGATCTTTATAATATTAATTTTATTTATTTATTTTATCTCTAATCAAAAGTTTATATCAATTTGATTCTTGTAAAATTAAAAATCCTTAAATTTTAATCTTTCTGTATAATAATTTAATATTTTATCTTACGTATGAAAGGATAAAAAATTATAAATTTTTAATTTTATAAGGATCAAAGATTATCATTTAGGTTTCAAAAGGCGGTGAAGGAATTCAAGGCTTTACACGCACATCTTGTTCGCTGCGGGAGTTTGACTGAACTGAAGAGCTTGAGTCTCTACCCCATGCCCAATAAGGATAAATTGATATTGGATTAACTCGTGTAACGCCATCTAACTTCGCCTGTTGGAAGGGAGTTTAATGTAATTTTATAAACGAGGAAAGTCAGGTGTAAATCTAATTTCAGAGAAGGTTGCAATAATTTATTTTTTTTATATTTTTATATGCATAAATTATTATATGATTTATATATATATATATATAAAATATATTAATCAGTTTGAATACTCAATTTAATTGGTTAAATTGACTCGATTTTAATTCAATTATATTACTGTATCAATAATCTGGCTGAATTTTAAAAGATTAATGTAAGCACAACATATAATTTTATTACATATCCTTATCCTAAAAACGTTGTCCAGTTATAACTTTTAATTTGTTTAGGATCGGAAGGAAACCTAGCTAAAGACACAAATTAATGATACCGAAATCTCAAGAAGAAAATGATTACAAGGAGGGAATGTGACAAGAGGTTGATGAAATTGGCACAAATCACGTATTGTCAGAAAGATGAAGAAGGGCAAAACTAAATGAAAGACTTCTAACTCTCAGATCACCTGTGTCTTCAATTAGTTAGATTGGCTATTTAACTGTCGCATTGACCCTATTGCTTATGGCAGGTAAGCAAACCCAGAACATCATTGAAGCTGCGGAGCATTATGCTCATTTTAGACTACGAGCTCTATATTTATCTTGGCGTGAGTTGAAGGAAAATGAATATCAAGAATGGTCTTTAACGTTTAAAGAGGCCAGCAGTACTTTGGCAGATATGGAGGTGAGGCACACATGTTATTGACTTTATGTGAATTCCATATTTGTAAGAAATCATTTTCACAATTTACTCTGTTTCATAGTGAAGAGTGGCAGAGGTCTGCCCGAGAATAGAGCATGACTTGGAAGTTCTTGGTGTAACAGCAATAAAGGATAATTTACAGATGAAAATTTTCCATATTCACACCCCAAGTTTTAACTTATAGATGGTATTTTCAATGCTGTAAAATTTTTGTAAGTGCTATCTACTTTAATCTAGATGGTAAACAGGAAAAGGAGTGGGTGGAGAAGAGAAAACACAAAATAATTCCCCTATTGATATTCGTCACATTCATTGTTTCTTTCTTACATTATATTTTCATTCAGGATGGAGTGCCTGAAACCATAGTAACTCTGAGAAAAGATGGAATAAACTTTTGGTTGCTAAGTGGAGAAAAACAGAATACCGCCGTACAAATTGCCCTGTCATGCAATTTTATTCTCCAGATGGTTGAAAAGAGAAATATAGCATGATTGGTGTATTCCGTAATAGTTTTATATTAAGAAGGCTTGTAATTGGGGAAAACAAGGTGGGGGAGTGAATGGATTGTGCCATCCATTTATGTCTGAAAAGCTTGGAACTCATACTGGGGTTCTTAATATGCTTAATATTTAGTTCCTTCTTTAGTCTAATGCACTTCTTACTGGAGTAAATTTTGAAGGAAATTATGCTAATTCTGAAGCTAATACTTCATTTTTTCATGTTTTCTCAAAATTGCTGGAGCCAAAAGGACAGCTTCTATCAATTGATGACAAAATTGAGGATGAGGTTCATAAGAAGTTTGGAAAGAGTGCTCCTTACAATAAGGATAACAACCTCAGAACCTTAGGTACGACTTGTTCCTATCAAATTAAAAATCCTGTGATGGGTTGCTTGCATCCTTATCAGTGTTCCATAAGCCATCTTGCAATTTCCTTGAAGGATGTTACTATCTTTTGAGTTGGAATTTGGGAGGGGGATGGAACTAGATAGTAAGACATTCCTGAGTGTCATCATTTAACAACAGCCAAGCTATTTCTATTAGATGGGGTCACCTACATGGATAATTTGACACCCATTTTGTAATATCAAATACCATACTCCGGTAAAACCATTTAAGATAATATGGTTTTTTATGGTTTCACTTGAAACTTTCCCGGGTTTTCTTTGACCTCTATTAGTTGGATTGGAAACTCACCTAACTTTGATAATCTTATATTTGTTTATAGTTTGCTTTTGCCATGTGGCTGTCATGCTTATATCGCTCCATTTAAATGTACATGAGGAAGATAGTCTGTCTCTGTAGTACTTAATTACAGCTCAGCGAACCATCTTTGCCATTTTGCTACAATGCTTATTTTCAGGCCATTTCCGTCCTTTATCACCCAAGCACAGACCAGACATCTCCTTGTTTCGAAGTAGATATGGGTCTGTTTCAATGCTGGCAGGGGTGATGAGAAGGAGCTCAGATAGACTTGCGTCTCTTTCACTATCCCTAATTTTTTCTTTTTGGATCGAAAAATTATTTTTTAGAGAAGAGAATAGATATGAAGAAGATAACGAATCCTCAAAGAAGAGCTAAAGACAAAATTAATTTAACACCCGTCCCTTCAATTGTAGCATTAACTCTCGGAAACAGAGTATGCTTTGGAGGAAATAAGGCAGCGTGCACTAGGACACTTGGCAGTGTCTCCAGAACTTTTGGCTGCCACACTATCATCCTGAGAAGCCATTGGTACTGGTGCTAGTTCTAATTATAAAAGAACTAGCAATTTAAGCACCTGTTTACTTTTTAGTTTTTACCATTTCCATTGGTGGATCCTTGCAAGAACACTGTCAACCCTTCAGTAGAAATATGGAGAAACATGAAGAGGTTTTGAAGAGAATGAAACACAAAAAGTAGTGGTTGAGCGACTCGAATGGAAACAGAGATGAGCAGCTTAAGATATGGAACAACTTGGGAATAAGATCTTCAGGACAGACAATTTAGTACCATGATAAGAATAGAAATATTTTCCATTTGTAATCTGTAATTACGGAGTTGGCTTCTACCGAGCTACTGTAATAATGAACCGTCAAGTTTAATGTTCATTGGGAAAATGAAGTTCGGATACGATTTTCGCAAATGCTAACCAGTTCAGTGCAGAGCTCTTTATGGCACTTCACCGGTTAAGAATGCGAAAACAGACTACTGTCCTACATATAAAAGGTTTATTTATTCTACAAATTGTGCAATTTAATTTAAGAATCTGCAGATTGATAAATCTCAACTGCTTTCTCATAAAATATAATGCACCAAGGTTCACATCCAATACGTTCCAGAAATCTCAGATCTGTAATATATAACATTTCACAAAACTGCTTATGGTATAAGCTGTGGGGGGTAGTCATTATCAAGTAAAAGATCAAAGTGATGATTCTCAAAATCAACTTCATGATTTCAAGACTTCTTGCAGCCATGTATTAAATCACGACTCTCTGTTGATTTAAAACTAGAAAACATGATCCTATTCCTACTCAACTGTTGATGGGGGTTTTGAAGTGATGTTTTGCACATGGTTTACGCCACGGACACCCTAACAAATCTTTCGGACAACATCATCAAGGAACTTGTGCTCAAAGTGGTACTTTAAATCTGTTCGTACAATGCAATGGAGGTGAGGACAAGAAAAGATTCGATTGTTTTGGACAAACAGTATGCATCTATATAAGAAAACAATGTCGCGTATCAGTATTGGCAGCTAAGAAATTCTACCTATTTGACATATATCTACCCAAGCTTACTCCATGCATACCACAGTGGAAAGCTTTCCAATTTGTTGTCATTCCACCCTGACTTACAACAGCTCTAAGAGCGACAACATGGGAATATGTTCTTCCATCAACTTGAACAAAAGATCTTACCGGCAAGAAAACTACAAAAGCTTGCCATATTTAATCATAAAGCCCAGCGTCCTTGATTGACTGAATGAAGATATTATCAAACTAGAAAAACACTCATTTTAAATAAAAATGTGGCTTAGATCACAATATTAAACCTCCCTTCTTTAACAAACAACACTCATGAACCATTAGTAAGGAGTACTAAAATATATATAAAAAAAAATAAAAGATAGAAATATAAAAATTCCATTTTATAAACTAGCACTACTCTATTTATTAATAAGATGATATTAAAATAAATAAAAAATATAAAATGGAAATATAAAAATTCTATGTTATAAATAATAGAGTCAATGGTGGAGGCACATAATACTGAGAATGTGCAAGTAAAAACACTAAACTTCCAAATTTTTTAAAACATATACCAAAAACTATTATTTATAAACCCATTAAATTTTAGAATTTGAACTTACTAAAATATAATAAAGTTGAGTGATGAACCATATCCCTTTTTGATAGTGAGTTTATTGTTAAATTTATCGTTTTTATTCAGTATTTCTCAATTAATATTTATAGAAACATTAAGTAACTTTCCCTTTTTTCTATTTAACCAATGTATTATAATAAATTATAATTATATTTTTACATCATAATATAAATACTAAATACATTTAAATAAGTCTGCTTATCATAGAATTTGAACAAGCTGGTTAACAAATAAATAAATCTGGTTTTAATTAACCCCACTATATATATATATATATATATATATATATATATATATAATAGGATTAAGTAAATTAAAATAAATGGAGAAAAATACATTAATCTCCCATGAATTTAATTAAATTACACAAATCTTTCTTCTAGTTTTAAAATCTATTTAGGCCTCCTTTCAAACATTAAAAAAATATGGCATTTAAACTCAATTTAAAATTTTTATTAAGAAATGGTGAGAAAAGATGACTATACAATTCAAATTTATCAATGAAATATTTTAAATATTTTGTAATAAATAATATGCTTTGACTAAATTTAAACACCTAAAATATAACTTATATAAAGTTAAATTTTGATATAAGTGTAACAACTTTTTAACGTTTATTAGTTTAAACAAAGCATATTGTTGATCATAAAAATACCTAAATTATTATATATGGCTTAATTTGAATTTGTAATTATATTTTTTCATCATTTTATTGAAAAAACTTATATTTTATATGAATTTTATTTATAATAAATACATAAAATATTATAATTTCATTAATCATAGCTGCATATAAATATTTTCTGAAATTTTCCTCTATATAAAAGTTCCAACTCCTGATAAAAATTATACAAAATATAAAATATTTTCATAAAAATTACAAGAGTAAAAATCAATATAAATTTTTAATAATATATCAAAGTATAAATTTAAATTTAAAAATTAAATACATCAATTTGAACCCAACAATGAGTTCTTGGCTCCACCGCTAAATAGAAAAACCTATTCCATTATTTTTACTATGCAATGAATATTAACTCTTTGATTGATAAAGTGATCACTTCAAAAAAAATAATTATTTTCATTCTTTAATCCATTTCCATTTTTATATCATTTCCATAATTCCTTTCCAACTCGTTGTAACAAATGCAACATAACAATATTGTCGTCATTGAGCGCTTACCAGCAAAATTCAAATCTCATTCATAAGAGCGCTCTTCTGCTGTTGGAACAAAGACAGACAGGTACCTAGAGGAAGAAGCTGCAAAAATTTTAGATCCAAAGATTTTATGAATGACAAGACGAAATTCCTGGTTTTCCCTTTCCAGATTTCCAAGGCAGCAAACTCACATGAATTTTTGGTACAACTCTATTTGCAATCGTTACAGATCCCAGGAGCTTGCTGAATTCCTCATCGTTCCACGCAGCAAGTTGAATATGCCATGGCACAATCCTGTTCTTCTTGTTATCCCTCACAGCAAGCTCCCAAAGCTGAACAATCCAAATCACAATAAATTGAAATCGGAAAAAGTGTGACTGAGATCACAATATTAAACTTCCCTTCTCTAACAAACAACACTCATGAACTTGCAAGCCATAGTCAGAATAACCATAGTTTCTCTTATATTCAAGTTGTTGGCTAAACACAAAACCTGCAAGAAAAACTGGGTCCAACTGCTTTGGAACAAACCAATTAAAAAAATACAGGAATCATTTACACCACAAATCACATACATTTTTCATGACATTCAATCTAAAAAGAACACCAAAAAAGAGCTTGTCGAGACTGATGGTTAAACACACATGACAATAGAGCATGCCATAACTTAACCAAAAGCACAACATACAACCTGAAGTGCTGGAGCCTGGAAGTTATGATGTGATCCCTCTGCAATTGCAATAATATGTAAGGGAAGAACAGGTTTCTCAATATACCAAAAGACCAAATCACATAGGCTTGTATCACATCCTAGCGGCATATAAATTTCTCATCAACTACCATGTAATCAACAGCAAGCTGTACAGGGAAAAGCCATTGCATACCCTGACAGATATCAATCAACATTCGTGGAATATCAATTGCATCAGCTGCCACAGCTAGTGAAACCTCTTCTCTCTTGCACGTCTCCTCAACAACACCATTAAGAAGCCTGGAAAAAAAGGGTCAAGCTGTCTTAGCAAGGTATCTTCTTGAAAACCACAATTACTCACAGTGATATATGCAATATAGGCAATAAGAAATATAAGTGAGTCTAGCACTGCCTAACTTATTAAACAAATGCCCTTTCATAAGCAGCAAGAGAATGAGAATAAATTTAAAAAAATTGAATTTCAAATATTCAACATAGAATGTTTCCCAAATTTGATGGGACGATGTGAATCACAATTGCTCCTTGTAACTAGTATATTAAAAAGTATAAAAGATGCACATCAATTTGGAACTTGCATAATGTAGCTGGTGCTTCCAACGAGTGATAAGAAGCAAATAAATATTTTAGTGGAATAAAAGCATGATAGAAAACCTTACCCCATGATTGCCATGCAATACAACATGGCCAACATCTCGTCTAAAAGAGAAGCTTCGTTAGATCGATCCACTCTACATTAAACCAAAGATCAGTTTGGCTAATGTTTTAAAGAATTAATATAACTCTCTACCACATGAAAATTCATCAGAAAGGCATCAAGAGAGCATCCTAACAAATACATTTATAAATACACAAGAAACCAACCAACTCCCAAGTTTTTGTTCTTTTATGAGACAACAAAACAACCAGCAAGTGGACACTGTATAGAAAGTCCAGTAAAATTCCCTTATCATCTTATTCTTTTTTATTTTTTACTTTCTTTTTCAATTTTAATGCAAAATGGCACCAAATCACATAAGAAATTTAAATGATCACCAAGTAGTGAAATATTTATCTATAATATGGATCTTTTTTATGAATCTCAATAATTAAAGCTGTAACTTCAATCACAATTGGCAAGCATCGACTTTGCGATGCTGATATCTGAAATACAAAAATATGCACTCAAGTACGCGATGTGAAGGAGAACTACCTTCTTATTTTCATTATGTGGCAGAAAATGAGAGAAGCAACTTCCTCAGGTATGCACGACTTCTGCCGTAACCAAGATTCACCATGACTTCTGAGAGATACTCAGCTGCATTTTAACCTTCGAATTCTTCAAGTTCTGTCTCTGTGTTTTCGTCCAAACCTCATTTCAGGACTGCTGCCGTAACCAGCAATACAGTAGAGCCAGTTGTTAATGAGCAGTTCCAGTACCTTCTTCTGATTTAGGGAGGAAGGAAACAAATATGATACATGTGAAAATGCTGTCACGTATTGTTTATATATATATATATATATATATATATTTTGGGGGGGTGGGGTTATGTCTGATTGATTGTAGATTGGATTGCAATGAACTCCGCTAGAAAATTTTTCTTCAAAGGCTATAGAAATGTGCAGGAAAAGGCCCTGCTCCAGGGGATGATAAGGTCATCCTCTATTCTCTTTCTCACGTTCTACGTCACAATCATACACAATTTAACGTTTATCACCATAGACCAATATTATTGTCATCCAATTTTTTGAAATCAAGCCTAAACCCCCTAACCCATTCATGCTTCCATACCAACTGCCCACGCAACTCTATGTCCAAAACCCTCCACATCTAAGCTAAAGCATAGCATTCAGCCACATCCGTGCCTTCTTGCCTACAAATTTCAATTGAAAACCAATACGACCAAAATTAGCTACGAGCCTTACCTGGCCTGCCTTCCTCCCTTGCCAAATTAGGTGTCATTTACCATGCAGTCGCCGGCTTTCCTCCGGCCCCTCAAATCATTCCAATTGCTTCTACCACCCTTCTTCAGAGAATAATGTCTCCATCTTAGGAGTGTTTAACAAGCTTTCGGCCCGCAGGCTTAGTGAACCGGTCTGCGGGTTTTTCATGGACCAAATTGACAAAAAATTGACCTACAAAAATAATAATTTAAATAAACTTAATTCATGTGGGCTAATCAGTGGATTATACATAACTAACTCGTAGGTTAAATTCATTTATAAGATAAAATTTGTAAATTTTACAAATTTTTGTATGGATTGAACTAATTAAAATAACCTTGTAATTTATGCCAGCCTTAGTAGATGGGCCTAAACAAGCCCAAACGGACCAGTTTGTTAAGCACCCTACTCCATTTGATCAACCATCTCCGAGTTTCTGTTTCCCTCTGCGGCACACATACAAGTCCTCCTCTTCGGTGACCCCTCACCGCACAATAACATAACTCACCTCATCTCCTGATCCCCGTTTTGGTGCTCAGCCCACAAGCTGGAAAATGGAAACTTTTGAGGGCATGTCATAAATTCTAAGAAATAAAGGAAGAAAAAGAGATCTTAAAGACTTTTAAGAAGGTAAAGGTGAACATTCTATTACTAGATGCAATCAAATAGATTCCTACCTATGCTAAGTTTCTTAAAGAGTTGTGTACTACAAAGATAAGGTTGAAAGGTAATGAAAAAAATTTTGTAGGAGAAAATATTTCTACTATCATTCAAAGAAAATTGCCTTAAAAATGCAAAGATCCCTAAACCTTCATCATTCCATGCGTCATAAGGAACTCCCAATTTAAAAATGCAATTATGGATTTAGGAGCTTTCAGTAATGTCATGCCATTGTCCATTTACACTTCAATGAGATTAAGACTTTTGAAAGAAACTACTATGATTATTTAGCTTGTAAATAGGTCTAATACATATCTAACTCAGTAATAGAAAATGTTTTGGTGCAAGTTAATAGTTTAATATTTCTTATAGATTTTTACATTTTGCATATGAAAGATAAGGCTACCAATAATCTAATCCCTATCATTCTTAATCATCCATTATTGAAAATAGCTAGAGCTAAGATAGATATTCATGATGGCATATTTACTATGGAGTTTGATGGATAGACTACTAAATTTAATATCACTGAGGTTATGAAACATTCATTTGAAGATCATTCTATCTTTTCTATGATCTAGTTGATTTACTAGTACAAGAGGCATTTAAAAATGTGCTAGATTTAGAGGAGACATAAAAGATAGCATCAGAATTTTAAAAACTAACAATAATGTATCTAAATATTAATGCAATTGATCTTCTCCTTCCAAACCAAAAATTGCCACCTTTTATTAAGAAACCACTAATTTTAGAGTTAAAACCTCGCCGAGACATCTAAAATATACATTTTTGGGCAAAAAAGAAAAGCTTCCAGTCATTATAGGAAAAAAACCTAACTTTTAAAGAAAAGTAAAATTATAACAAGTGCTTAAAGATCATAAAATAAACATTGGATGGACTATTATTGATATCAAATGTATTAGTCCTTCCATATGTATGCATAGAATTTCATTAAAGGATGGAGCAAAACCAATTAGAGAAGTGCAAAAAGGATTAAATCCTTTTTGGATGGATGTAGTTAAGAAAGAAGTCATGAAGCTGCTTTATGTTAGAATAATCTTTCGCATATTAGAGAACAAATAAGTAAGCTTAGTTCATGAAGTTTTAAAAAAATTAGAGTTATAGTTGTGTAGAATTAAGATAATAGGCTTGTTTTAACTATAATTTAAAGTGGATGATGAGTTTATATTAATTATTGCAAGCTGAATGCTTCAACAAGACCACTTTCCCTTACTTTTCACTAATCAGACATTAAAATATTTAGCTAGAAAATCTCACTACCATTTTCTAGATGGATATATTGGATGTTTTTAGATTTTATTTACACCAAAAGAATAAGAAAAGACAATCTTCACTTGTCCATTTAGCATATTAGCCTACAGAAGAATGCCTTTTGGACTCGACAATATCCTAAGCACTTTTAAAAAATGCATGGTAAGCATCTTTTTTGGTCTTTTAAAGAAGTGCATTAAAGTTTTTATTGATTTATTCATGGTGATTCTTTTGATGCATGTTTGGATAGTTTGACTATTGTGCTTGAAAGATACATTAAAACTAACCTTGTTCTATATTTTGAAAAATGCCATTTTATGGTAGAATAAAGCATAGTTTTAGGGAATGTTATATCTAGTCATGAAATTAAGGTTGATAATGCTAAAATTGATTTGAATTTAACTAACCTTACCCTACAAGTGTGTAAGAAGTTTGTTCTTTTCTTGGCCACACAAGTTTTTATAGTAAGTTATAAAGGATTTTTCCAAGATAGCTTTACCTTTGTCTAAATTATTGCAAAAAGATACACTTTTTGAATTCAACCAAAAATGCAAGAAGGATTTTAATAAACTTAAGAAGTTTTTAATAACAAACTTCCATAATACAACCTTTTAATTAGAATTTATGCTTTGAAATCATGTGTGATGCAAGTAACTATGCTATAAAAGCAATCTTAGACCAAAGAGTTAGCAAGCAAGCTCATGTAATTTATTATTCCTCCATGACATTAGACCTAACTTAGCCCCATTATTGAACAATTGAAAAAGAAAATTTTATTATTATTTTTACTTTAAAAATTTTTAATCATACTTATTTGGTTCCAAGGTTATTTTGTTTTTTAATCATGTAGCTTTAAAGTACTTGTATCCAAGAAAGAAGCAAAGCCTTTGCTCATTAGATGAATCATTTTTTTTTTGCAAGAATTTAATTTATAGATTAAAAATAAGAAAGAAATTGAGAATTTAGAGGTTAGCTATCTAAGCAAGTTAATTAAAGATGAAAATCCATTGCCACTCTAAGAGTCATTCCTAAATGAATAATTTTTCAAATTGCTAGGTAAAGTCCCTTAGTATGCTACTTTAGTAAATCATCTAGTTACAAAAATTTTACTTATTGACATGACTAGAGCTAAGGAAGACTAGCTCAAGAGTGAAGCTAAATATTATATGTAATATTTTGAGTTTTAATTTATTCTTTTTTTTTGTCATGATTATACCTATGGAAATCATTTTAAACTTAAAATGATTACTAGGAAGGTGTTAGATTATGGTTTTTACTGGCTAATTTTATTCCATGATTCTTATATGTTTTGTAAAAGTTATGAATAATATCAATGATTGAGCCGATTAACTAGTTAAAATGAGATGCCTTAAACCCATTTACCTTTTTATGAGATTTTTTATGTATGCGGTATTGATTTCATGGGTCCCTTCCCTTCATCTTTTGGTTTTCTTTACATTTTGCTTGTTATTGATTATATTTCTAAGTGGATGAAAGCAAAGTCTACTAGGACTAATGACTTAAAAGTTGTTATAGATCTTATTAGGTTTAACATCTTTAGTAGGTTTAGAATTTCTTGAGAATTGATTAGTGATCAAGGTACACACTTTTTCAATCAGTTAATTAAAGCTTTGTTGAAGAAACATGAGATTTTTTTTATAAGATTTTTATGCCATACTACCTCCAAACAAATGGACAAATTGAAGTTTCCAAAAAAGTGATTAAATTTATCTTGGAGAAAGATTAAAGAATAAAAAGGAAAGGTTAGAGTCTTTAGCTTGATGATGTATTTTGGAATTATAGGACTACATACAAGACTTTTGTTAGGATATTTCCATACATGTTGATCTTTAATAAAAACATGTTATTTCTTATAAAACTTAAGCACAAAGCATATTAGGTAGTAAAACACTGCAACATAGATTCCAATAGAGTTAGTAAAAACAAAAATTGTAATTACAAGAATTGGAAGAATTGAGACTTAAGGCTAGTGAAAATTTACTGATTTACAAGGAAAGAACTAAAACCTTCCATGACAAGATAATTACAAGAATGAAGTTTATGGTTCATTAGAAAGTTTTGCTATACCAATCAAAGTATAAGTTGATGTTTGGTAAGCTTTGATCTCATTGAGACAGCCTTTATGCTATTACAAATGTGTTTTTCTTATGATGCAATAGAGATTCAAAGCTTAAAAACAAACAAGTTGATCAAGCTTAATAGGTGTAGGTTTAAATGATTCCATAAAGGTTTTAAGAGCAAGCAATTAAAAAAGCCCAATTGTTGGATATAGTTTACTCCACTTAAGGATGAATAGCAAACTATAGCAAAAAATGTTAAAGAAAGACATTATTTGGAAAGCAACCTTAAACTTTTAGATTTATACTTCTTCTTTCGTTCTTTTTTATTTTACTTGTCCATTATTTTTCTTGTTAATGATATACTTTATATTGAGAATAGTATAAAATTTAAATGTGGGGAAGGAAACTAAGGATTGCTTTTTTGTTATGCATTTGAAATTTTCCTTTTATGCTTTTAAGATTTTAAAAAAAATAGAAATTTTTTTTATAAAAAAGTGTGCTTGTAACTTGTTTTGAGTTATTTTATTTACTTTCCATTGATGGAGACTTCATAATTTTTTTGAGTAAGAATCAATTAAATTTGATAGGTTATAATATGATTGAATGAATTATTATGCTTCTTAAAATTAATTAATATAGTGATGAATTTTGGATTAATGAATTGAATTTTTGGTAACATGTCCTACCTTATGAGATTTTAAGCCTTTTGTTCAAAATTTATTTTATTCTCTTTCTTTTTTATGTGATTCTCTTCCATGGAATTTGTTTCTCTAGAAATTACTTTATATTTTTTTACATTTGTATATATATATATATATATATATATATATATATATATATATGTATGTATGTATGTATGTATGTATGTATAAAAATAATAAAGACATTCTTTGTATGAACTAGTACAAAATAATTAACTATGAAAATTTATCTTTGTTGAGCCTCTGAGGCTGAATTACGTTCTTTTTATTGTTTAGCCCATTAGCATATTTTCTAATGAAAAACGAGTATCTTTACCTAACTTAAAGTATTAGTAGAGCATTTGAAATCTTTGTGAAATGGGTTCTTAAATAAGTATAAGGTATGTTTGTCATAAGAATCATCGACTTCAAGTTCAAAGTTTAGTTAACAAAAAAGAAGAAAAAGAAAAAGAATGATGAAAAAAAAAGAGAAAGAAAAAATGGGAAAAGAATAAGAAAGAAAAAGTGAAAATAAGAGAGAAATAAGGTAAAAAGAATTGGAAAATAAAAGAAAAAGAATGAAGTTGTTAAGTATTCTAAATTAAAAATTAAGTGTTATGTTGAAATTGTAATTATTCATAATTTGCCTATATATTTATGTTTCAGGTATTTTATTAAGTTCTTTAATTTTTATCCTTTCATATCTTCAATTTTCTTTCCTTTTTTCCTTAGTCCTATTACAACCTTCAATAAAGCCTTTTTAATTTATGTTATGCATGTAAATTGAATAGTAGAGATTGAATGATAAGCAAGCTTATCAAAAGGGATTTTCATAAAATGAATTTAAGTGAAACACTAGCTTTAAACCCTTAAAAGATGGATAATTATGTGAGAGTCTACCAATTTAATCTATCCTTTTTAAATGAAGTTGTTACATTAATTAATTTTGAGTTTGTCAAGATTTTTGTTCAATATGTGTTGTGATCTTTGATAACCTTCATTATTTTCTTGCTTGAAGTTATTGAAAGGTTTGTTTTTTATTTTTAATAAGTTGTGATTTCCAATAGCAACTTGAATAAAGTTGTGTTTAGTTGAGATTGTGCAAAGGCTAAGTGTAAGGAAATTTGATATGCAAGATATTGCTTGATAAATACACAAGACTTGTGAGCCAATTGAACCAATATGAAACTAACATAGGTAAACAAATAAAAACCACAATCTATGGCATTTACCTCAATTGCCTTTACCTGTTTATAGTAGTATAAGTTTAACTTGTTTATGTATTATTAACATTAGACACATTATAGCTTATTTAAGCATTTTTAGATCAATAAGTGTCAATTCTAAATTAAGTTATTATTATGAGATATATTTTAATGTAATTAATGTTCTAATTAAGTTATTGTTACACATGTGTTCTATTAGCAATGGACATATTATAACTTTGGATACTGATAACATTGAACATGTCACAGCTTATTCAAACATCTTCAAAATGATAAACATTGATCCCAATCAAGATATTTGGATCATGAAAAATCAATACCAATGTTTCAAACTACAATAGTTAGGTATTATACACTTATTCAAGCCTTGTTCACCAACTTCAAGGGAATTAATGATAAATATTTATATTTTGGGATTATAATGGTAATTACCTAATAATTGCTTAACTACTTGGCAACTATTCTCCAACCACCTTATATATAGGGAACTTCTATATAAGGTATGCACTACACCTTACTGCTTACTTTTTCTTTTTTACTACATTACTGAATTAAGCATTAGAAAAGCTTCAGCGAATCTTCATCCATTGTCCTCTAATGGTGTATCCATGTCTTATAGTTATTCTAAAGAGTTACATGTTCTAAATTTAATGGAAATTATCTTGTTATATGATTAAATGATGATTTTCCAATATTTTTGAATTGTTTGATTGATGCTAGACCTTTCAACTATAGCTTTGCATTTTGGATGTCCAAATTAAGTGATCTTTATATTGTTCGAAATCTAAAAGGAATTTCTAAAAATTCCATATATGGTTGAAGCCTATTTTAAATGTTTGAAAGGTTAAATTTGATTGTGAAATTAAAGCTTTAGTTTCTATCTTAGCTAACTTGGTCATGATTTTTGTGTTATATTTAAAGATCCAAAAGTTGAATTATGGTAAAATTAGCACTTAAAGTTAGATAATCCAAGCCCAATAGTTTTCATATTTAAGTTTTAGCAAAATTATACCATTTTGATAATCAAACACAGGCTAGAATCTAAGCTACAAAAATTTACTATAGTAAACATTCTTAGTATTAAATTACAAATTAAGACATGGGTTTTCAATTTATGTAAGGCCTATTTTTTGTAACCCTAAAAGATATATTTACTTGATCCATTAGGTTTTCTAGCTTGAAAAATCATATTTAACTAAGTTTTGTACCTCCAAAGGCATTCACTTTGTTTTTAGATAGTGAACACTCTTTTCCTTGTTTTCTTTCATAACCACCATGAGTGGTTAATTCTTCTTATCAATTCAAAGGATTAACATTCTAATATTGGTTTGGATTTTGAGTCTTTGATTGTCAATTTATATTACTTTTCATTCATCTATCTTTTATTCTTTATTCTGCTCTTATTTTATCATTGTTTTAGTTCATTAAATAATTAGGCTATTAGTTATTCACTCTTGATAATTTATAGCTATGTGATTGATTATGATTAATTCTCAAGTGTAGTTTAGTTGCTATTAATCATAATCAATAGCAATTACATGTTTAATTGTTGTATGTAAAATTATAATCATCTAGGAGAATCAGATGACACATTAACAATTTCTTGCACGTAAGATTGTTAGTTTAGTCTTAGCCATTTATGATTTCATTACTTTTGCTAATTGATTAGGGATTGACATCAATATTAAGTTAATTAGTATCTAATGACTAATTTGCAATATTAATTGAGGTTACTACAAGGTGTTAAGTAATCCATAATTAAGTAATTGAATCAGGAATAATCTTATTTATATCAATGATAAATATGTAATTAGAGTATGCAATTCCTTCAATTGAGTTTTTATCTTCTATTTTACTCCATTTTAATTTTATTTTCATTGTGCATTTTAATCTACTTTCAAAAACCCCTTATTTTTACATTCTATATTCTTTTAAGTATGACTTAGACTTACCCTTTGCTATATTTTTTAGCAAGACTGGTATTTAATTTTAGTGTGAAACGATGCACATCAATTCCTATTCTAAAAGCAATCCTAATAATTAACCAATTATTTTTATACATAACAATATTCTAATTTTTTTAACTTCTTAAGGGGTGTAACTACCTGATGGAAGAAATCTTAACCTTTGTTTAGGGGTAATCTTTCAAAAACATGTTTTTTGGTTGAAAGTATATGGATCTACGTAAGGAAAATCTGTGTACGGGGGAATATGAGAGTGGTAATTCTTGTTTTCCTAAAATTTCCTTTACTATGTAACTTATGGAGGAACTATGCGAACTACGAAAAAATTCTCTTATGATCAAATTGTTGGAATGCTCAGTGGGATATGAGTTCTTAACGAGTAGGTTGCATAAAATTTGGAAGCTTGTGGCAAGCATGGAGGTTATAGATCTTAGGCATGATTATTTTCTAGTTAAATTTTCTTTTATAGAGGACATAAACCTAGTTGTTAATGGAGGACCATAGGTTATTCTAGATCATTATCTATCTACAAATAAATGGTTTCCTAAATTAATCCTATCCCATCGCAATCAAGAATGAACTCGACTTTGGCATGGGTACATTTTCTAGAATTAAACATGGCTTACTTAGATGAAAATCTAGTTCTAGCTAAAGCTTCCACCATAGGGGAGCTAACAAAAATGTATATGAATATGTTGTTGGCATCAAAAGGGCATTTTGCTAAGGTGAGCATAGAGATTGATTTAGATAGTTCTTTAGTGGGTACATTTCAGTTGAATGAACATTAGTATAAGGTAAAGTATGAAAGCTTACATACCTTATGCTCTTTTTATGGGTCGTGCGGCCATGTTCAACATAAGTGTATATTATTCAAGAAAAAGCAGAAAGAAACAAAGGTTACAATGGAAAAACCCATGAGTAGAAGGTCTGGGGTGAAGGTTCTATTTTGAAAGGTCGAAAGATATAGAGGAAGGTACAAGCTATGTCATGGACAATAGATGGTTGCTGCTATGAGGAGAAGAAATAATGTGAATAGACATAGAAGCAATAAGAAAAGAAAGTCTATTAAAGCTAATGCAAACTCTTTTCAAGCTTCAATTGATGAAACATGAGGCAATCTGGATGGGACATAGACGGATAAAATTGATAGGGAAATTGATCAGCCTACAAATTTTACTCTATAAGGCAATGTTGTTTTAAAGTTCGAATAAAAGGCAAAGGCAAGAGCAATCATTCGTATCTACTTACAATGAGACTAAGCGTAGCATGTCTGCTATTCACAAAGGGAAACCTTTAATATGTGCATAATAGGAATCAGATGGAGGAAATAAAAGGCCCCATGGTTAAATAAAAAATTTAAAAGAAAATAATTATTAAATATAGTTAATGCCTTCACAATAAGAATAAGTGAAGGCTCAGATTTTAGGCCAAATGATTGCAAAGAGTCAGGATAGAGGGGCTTTAAGTATAATTACATCAAATGAAGCTACAACTTCCAAATTAGTCATTTAGTTTAGAGGTCATTTTGGATCAAAATTGCTTGTGGGTAAGGATGAGGATCAATGCAAGTGATATTTCCTTGGAAAAGGAAGTTGTGAGAAATGAAAATATAGAAAATTAATTAATAAAGATTGATTCAGGTCCTTCGGTGGACATGGTGATGAAGGCTTCATTAGGAATTTAAAGCTCAAAATTTTATTTTTATGTGTTTATGTTTAATGATAAATTTTCAAAATTTTCCAATGCTCTGTTGGAATATTAGAGGCCCAGCTAAAGTTAAGGCTATGTGTTGTATCAAATATTATGCAAGGAATTATATATCTCCCATTTTTGCTCTTTAGAAACTCATTGTGCATTTATTCAGCACAAGAACCTCTAGATGAGGTTCAGATATGATATTGTTGCAATCTCAAAAGCAAATGGACATGTAGGAGGTATTTGGGTGTTTATGAAGAGCCAGTAGTTACTCTATGATAGATGTGTCTATCCATAAACGAATCAATTTTAAGGGTTAAGATTCATAATTTTGTTCTATGGGTTATGCTAGCTTAATTCTTGTATTTAGAAAATAACTGTGGAATGGATTGAGGTTGACTAGAGGAATTATTAACCTCCCATGGCTAATAATGGGAGACTTTAATGAAGTTTTGAATTAAGCAGAAAATTCAAGTGGTAATTTCTCATATCTCTTCTTCCAGAGCTTCCAAATTTTTGGATATGATGGATGTCTATAATTTTGTAGATTTGCATTTTAAAGGACCTTGTTTTACTTGGTATAGAGTGAAGCAACAGGCTGACATCTGTCTAAAGGATTGGATAGAGCTTGTGCAAATGTTAATTAGAGATTATGCTTTCCTGAGGCATCATTCATGACAATTCCAAGATCTTATTCAGATGACAATCCTATTCTTTTGAAACATAATGGTACAATCCTTCCTATAAATTTAAGGCCTTCTCGTTTTAAGGCTATGCAGTGTAAGTATCTTGATTTTGATGATTTAATCGAAACCTCTTGGACTTAATAGACCGTTGATATAGTTGGTGGACTTAAAATTATAAGGGATAATGCCTCATGATTTAGTAAAAAGGTATTTGGCAATGTCTTTAGGAGGAAAAGGAGTTTATTTTTCAGAGTCAATTGTATTTAACCTACATTTGAGAGGAAGTTTTCCTATGGTCTGGTTAAGCTAGAGAAACAACTTTAAACTAAACTAAATTATATTTTGAGGTTGGAAGAGATTCTTTAGTTCCAAAATTTAAGAGACAGTGGATTAAATTTATTGATCTAAATACTAAATTCTTTCATACATAAATATTTATCAAGAGGAAAAGAAATAAGATTAAGGGATTTTTCATTGAAAATGACTTTCAGTGCATAGACTAGGAAATTTTGGAAAAAGAAGTGTTTATGTTTTATAAGAACTTATTTCCAAGTCCTAACAACCAAAGTTCAAACCATCTTAAAGATTGTGAAACCCTTATGGGCCTAGTCACTAAAAGTGAGGTTTGGAAGGCTTTGTAGTCTCTGAAGTCATTTAATTCTCTTGGCCCAGATGGATTTTAGTCTTCCTTTTTTAAGAGCTACTAACATGTAGTTGGAAATTTGGTGACTAAGTGGTGGAGACACTTTTATAAAAGACTCTTTTAATTCTTGACTGATAAAGCCTTTGAGTGTTCTAATTCCTAAATAGAGAAGTCCCACTCACCTAGGCTAACTTAGGCCAATTTGCCTTTGTAATGTTATTTATAAGCTCATCACTAAGGTTCTTGTGAATAGAATTCACCCCTTTTTAGATGATATTATAAGTCCTCATCAAAATAGTTTTATTATAATACTATAGTGGCTTGAGTAAATTTTCAATATTTAAGAAAGACTAAGAGTAGCAAAGGGTTTATGGCCTGTAAAATTGATTTAGGAGAAGTGTATGATAATGTTAGCTAGGGTTTTTTTTAAAAGAATGCTTAATCAATTTTAGATCATTGGAACGAATAATTGACCTAATCATGTTTTGTGTCACTTCCTTATCCTTGTCCATTATTTAGAATGATAGCAAGCTTCCAAGCTTTAATCTTACTTGTGGCCTTCGCTAAGAAGATCTAATGTCTTCATATTTGTTTGTTATATATGCAAAAGTTGTCTATCCTCATTAATAAGAAAGTACAAAGGAAAAAATAAGTGTGGGTGTCTTGTTCTAAAAGAGGCCTTTTAATATCTCATCTTTTATTTGCATATGACCTTTTACTTTTCTCAAGGGCCACTAAGTCCCAAGCTAGGGTAGTGATGGCCATGTTAGCAAAATTTTGTACAACTTCAAAGCTCAAGGTTTCTCTTAGCAAATCTAAAGCTACTTATTCTTCTTTTGTACCTAAGTAGGTTCAAGATCAATTGAAGTTAATTTCCAATATTCATTTCACTCCAAAGGTGGGGAAATACTTGGGAATCCCTATTTTGAAGGGCTGAATGGAAAAAAAGTTTTCCTCTTGGAAGGGTAGAGTTTAAATAAAGTAGGCCATACCATTTTAGCAAGAGTGGTGTTATCATCTATTCCTTCATATTCTATGTAACTAGTATGGATTCTTAAGGGTATTTGTAATAAAATTGATATTTTAATTCATAGATTTATATGGGATGATAAGGATAATGGTCATGGCATCCATCTTGTTCACTAGCATAAAGTAACTTTTACTAGAAGAGATGGTGGTTTATGCATAAAAAAATCTTTGCTTACAAATAATGCACTTTTGGGCAAACTCATTTAGCAACTAATGTATAATGATAAGAAGCATTAGGTGAAAATTCTTATTTCCAAATATAGAAATAACAAGAGCATTTTGAATTTAAAACTATATTTTAACTGCTTTTATATATGGAGCTCTAATACTAGATTTTTAAGTAAATTGAAATCTAGTTATAGATTTAGGATTGGCAATGACTCTTATATTAGGCTTTAGGAAAATAATTGGATTGAGGAGTCGTTACTTCGAAACCTTGTATTAGATATTTTCTATAAAGATAAGAATTTATGTCTATTATATTATCTTAAATGACACATGGAACTTATCTTCTCTCCACACATCTATTGGAAAATAATTAAAAGAAAGCATTACTAGCATTCTGATATCTTTTTTATGACAATATTCATGATGCTTTTATTGAAGAATAATTTGTCTCGGGTATATAATACTAAAGATGAATATAATTGGCTAACCCATAGTTAGAAGCTCTTTATAGGTACTTTAAATGATTAGAGATGGGTTTGGAGGCTTAAAATCCTTAAAATAATTTATTTTTTCTTATAACTAGCTTTTCATAGTTCTCTACCGACCTTAGGTGTATTGAATTATTGGTACATGGCTCCTTTTGCAGTTTGTACTTGATGCAATATTTATGAAGAATCTGTATTACATTGCTTAAGTGGTTACTAGAAATTGAGAAAAGTTTAGATAAGTTTAAGAGCTGATAGGCAAGATAATTTTTATACAACCAATTGGCAAGATTAGCTCATCAGTAATGTCTACCTAAAGCTTAATAAAAATAAGTCATGTTTTCTTTCCTTTATGCAGGTTAGTGGATTTGGAAACAAAGGAATTTAGAAGTTTTTGGCGAATGAGTTATCCCTATATTTAAAATAACTACAACATCCATCATTTGATATCAGATTGTATATGAATGGAAGCTAATTTAACTAGTAATAATAAGATTTTGCCAAGATACATCTCTTGGAAGCCTCTTAATGATCTTTGTTATAAATTAAATGTTGATGGAAGCTTTTTTAGAAATCTAAGTAAGGTTGGGTATAGAAGCTTGATTTGACATAGCAATAGTCATTGGATTGTGGATTTCTTTGGTTTTGTGGGTTCTACAATAAATAGGCAAGCAAAATTATATACTATTCTAGCATGTCTTTAGTTAACTTAGAATTAGGACCTCCATAAAATTATCTATGAATGTAACTCGTAGGAAGCAATTCAAATGGTTGCTAAGGCAAGCTTAAGTTAACATAGATATGAAGTAATTATTGCTAATATTAGGGGCATTGTTAATGGAGATTGGAGAGTTATTTTCTTTTATATCCTAGGGGAAGGTAATTATTGTAAAGACTTCCTGGCTAAATTGAAAGGGAAAAGCCAAAATAGGCAACAAGTTTAGGATGATCTTTCTATTAGCTTGTGCCTTCTTCTAAATAGTGATTTTATTATAGTATTGTATATTAAGGAATAGTCTTATTTTGTTAGTCCTCTTATGTACTAAAAAAAAATCACTGTTGATAGGTGAGGAAGGAATAGTAAATTTAGAAAAACCTTAAAAATTATGTTTAATTTGAATTTTAAATTTAAAATTAATAAATAGTGCAATACAATGAGAAAGTTGAAGAGATATATAACCAAAATTTAAAATTTTAAATTCATACATAATGTAACGTGATGAGAAATTCAGAAAAAAGAGCAAATGAAGACAAAAATAAAAATAAATAAATAAAAAAGTCTAAATTTGTTACCGTGTAATGTTGTTTCATATAAAGATGATATGATGTCATCGAAATAATGCTTACATGACATCACTTGAAGAAAAGAGGCTTCAAACAAATATATTCTTATCTATATGGAATGTATTATATTAAGATATTTAAAAATATTTTTATACTTATTAAATTATCTATAAATTTTGATTTAGTATAATTATTATTGTATTTGGTTGTCCAAATGTGTCGGCTTTACATTTTTATCATCATTGAATGTGAGACTTATAAAAATGAAAAGAATCATATATTTAAACAATTATATGTAAGAATTGCAGTTATAGTTGCTATATTATATCAAAATAGGCAATGTTATAAGAAGCTTTACCTCCTAATTGAATATTTCATCATTAAATTATCTTTTTTTTAAATATCAAAGTAAATGAATTAAAATTAAAAACTCAAATCTTAATAAATTAAATATAATCAAATGGTGGAAACACTTAACGTCTTAGATGACATTTAGTTCATGCAATCAAATATACTTGGGAATTGTAATATTCCTAGGAATTTGATTTTTACAAATTTAATTTATGGGAATATGACATTCTTATATTTGGTTTAATTAGAAATAATCCTAGAAATTTTATAATATTATATTTTATTTATATTAAATATTTTTAAAAATATTATTTTATCACAAACAATATTCTTATAAAAAATTAAATAGTTAATGATGGTAAGTAGTGGCAGTAGCTCAATAGTAGATAGTGATTGACAATGATAACTAAGAATGAGTGATGATTATCAGCGATGAATAGTGGTTAGCGGTAGTTATTGACAATGAATGATGGCCAACGATACTCATTGATAATAGATGGTGGTTAATGGGTGGTAGTTAGTTGTGGTCACAAATGATAGGTGGTGGTTAATGGTAATAACCAATTATGGGTATTAGTGAATGACAATCATTATTGGCATATAACAATTGATAATAATTATCAATAATAAGTGGCAATCGATAGTAATCATTGACGATGAGTAATAATAGATAATGATTACTAGTGGTGAATAGTAGTTACTAGTGGTAGGTGATAGTTGATAATGATTATTGGAAATGGATGATAACTAACAATAATTACTGAAGATGGGTGATAATAGGCAGTGATTATTAGAAATAGGTGGTAGTGAACTATAGTTGATTATGATGAGTAATAAGGTGAGCAAAATAACTTTTTATATCAATTAAATATTTTCATGTTATGAAAATGTAGGATATCTACCTCTTCTCATATGAATATTTTCAAAAAATATTTGATTAAAAATATTTTCAAAAATATTTTTTTAAAATTTGAATTAAACATGAAAATTTCACATTTGCTTAAAACATTTTTGAAATATGAGAAAGGTTTAGTGAATCAAATAATACCTTATGAGATAGAACTCCTTATAATATTACTCTATCAAAATCTAAATAACTTAACATAATATATTCCATGTACTAGAATTTTTGGATCCAAAAGGATCACTTATATACATACATATAAATAAATATATATATATATAAGTTTTTCAGATAAAATTTTTATTTTCTAATTGAGATTTTACTATTTACTACTAAATTATTTGCCTTCTTTTTGTTGAATAATCTTTTCTTATAATAAAAATTAAGTATTTCATAATATAGACTTTGCTATTTCTCCTTTATTTACTAGTATACTTTTAAATTATGTATAACCATAATAAACATGCACTACAAATTTTTTATTGATTATTTGGTTTAACTTATATGAATTAATAAATAATTAATATTAATATTTTGTAAGTAAATTTTATATTGCATGTGTATTATTCTAGTTCTAGTTTGCAATACATACATACATACATACATATATATATATATATATATATATATATATATATATATATATATATATATATATATATATATATATATATATATATTTAAAATAAAACTTCTTTTTGAAATTTGAAGTTAAAAATTTAGCATTTTAAAACTTCATTCATTTTAATAGAAAATATTTTTCATTGAAAATATAATTTCAAAATATTAGAATGATGATAAATAGTTTATATGTTCAATATTAAATATAAAAAATTTAATAAACAATTTTTAAAAAATTATTTTTCTCTACTATCATAATTTTAAATATTTTTTAATCATAAAGCATAACGATATATGACACTTCTTTATTTATATATAAATTGAAAATAATATATTTAATGTAAAATATTTTTCAAAAAGTAAATGAAATTTAAATATAATAATAATAATATAGAATCCCAAATTAGCGCACTTTGTTAAATATATATATATATATATATATAGGTGGCCTCTTACATAATGTTATGTTGCAGCGCATGCGCATTGCTGCTGGCAAATCCTAACTTTGAACCTGTGCTGGCAAAATTTTGAGTGGCTGCTTTTGGGCTAGTTGGCTAAATTGGCCTTAGCAGTAATTTTCTAATTAATTTTTGCTGGTTGGTATACCATTAACATTCTATATGGTAGGATTGGGGAGCCCCTCTCTCTCTTATCATTTTTTGTAAAAAAAAAATTAATGAAAAGTTTTAACAACCAAAGAAGAAGTCAAATTAATTAATGGCCCATATTTATATTGTATAACATAAAAAAATAATTTATGTCATAGAATTCTCTTCATTGGTGGTAAAAGTCTTAAAAGAAAAGTGGAAATGTTTCTTATGGGGGATAGTTCCGTTGAATTTGGTACAATAGAGTGTAATATAAAGTAAAAAGTTTATTTGATAGTAATTATAAAATAAAAATATTTTTTTTTAAAAAATAATTATTTCACTGAATGATGAATTTTTTATAGTAAAAATAATAAAATAATCATTTCATCATTTATGAATTTTTTTATACTTTTATATTTCACATTGTCATATATTATTAATATTTATTAGTAAATAATAAAGTAATATTGATTATTAATATTTTTATTTAAATATTTTAGTAATTATATTTTAATAATAAATTTATAATAAGATAATTTGATGCTTTATAAAAAATTATTTAATAAAAATTTTGATAAATTAATTCATGATTTTTATTATAATTTTTTGTTAATTACAATTCTGATAATTAAGTTTAAAAATTTTATTATTATTAACCATATTATATATTTTTATTTAACATATTTCTATTTTACTATGTAATATTTATGCTTCATTTTAAATAATATATATATTCAATTACAAAATTTTAAAAATAAATAACAAATAATAATTTTATTTTTATATAAATATAATTTTAACTTTATATATTTTAAAATTTTATGAATACTATTATCATTAACATTTTTCTCTCTATTCTATATTATTTATTATATCAAATATAATTATAAAATAAATATTTCATTTTATTTGAATCAATCATACCAAACCTGACATTAGGAAAAGTAGCGTCAAGAAAGCATATAAAATTCCTTCTTTTCAACAGCATTTTACTGCTTTTTATTTTTTATTTTTCATTCCCACTTTCACGTCATTATAAAATAATATTAGAATAAAATAATAATTTAACCTCTTAAATTATGAGATATATCCATAAAAGTCTTCATAATTTAATAATTAAATAAATTAGCGGACCATAAACCCTTTTACCATTA
Source organism: Sindora glabra (assembly GCA_020226215.1). Classification (NCBI taxonomy): domain Eukaryota; kingdom Viridiplantae; phylum Streptophyta; class Magnoliopsida; order Fabales; family Fabaceae; genus Sindora; species Sindora glabra. The sequence continues at coordinate 109,681,998 of CM035226.1, forward strand.
GCTATCATTCAATTTGGATGACAGCTAGCAAGGAGTTAATTGACTACTAATATTAGTTTTGCAATTAAATTTCTCCCAATTTGAGATAGGAGGTTTTTCACACATATTTCATAATTTAAAAGGGTGACCTAAAATATTATTGCAGTTCATACACTCTATAAAAGGATATGATATTCTTAATTATATTCGAAAAAATGTAAATGAAGATTTATTTTTAAAAATCCATATTAAAAAATTCTTTTTTTTTTTTTTTATCATTGTAGGTTCATTCAACTTGTTGAAAGAATGCTGATTAGACTATCCTTTTTAAAGAGAATTTCCGATGCTTAAGGGTTAGTGGGCCCTTGCTGGTAATTTTAACATATCATTAATACACTATATAATAAAATTGAAAAAAAAAATCTCTTTCTTACCAATTTACTCAGAAAAAAACCTTTTTGTTACAATTCAAAGACTATAAGTCTCAAGAAAAAAAAATGGAAACATTAACTATCGTAGAAAAACAAAATAAGGTGGAAGGGTTTTTTCGGGGACTGTAATTTGTAATATATAGAATGGAGTGGAGCGAGTAGTTGTTAATGGACCAATGAAAGGATCCTGGTTGAAAACTCCCTAGTTGGAATTGAGGAAATTGAAAACCATGGGCTTGACTCAGGTGGAAAATTTCTGTTTTCAACTGTACATCGTTTAAAAAATTTTCTATTTCTAAATTTTAAATTCCATTTCTTCTTTCACGTCATACAACCTTAATTTTTTATACTTAATTTGATATAAAGTGGTAGTCTTAATACATTACTATTGTCTTGTTTGGTAAGGTTGAGGGATCTTCTCCTTTCTACCATTTTATTCAAAAAATTTTCTTATTATTATAAGACAATATGTCTTAAAGATAAGTGGAAACGTTAACTACCGTAAAAAGGGGGTGGAAAAGTTTTCTTTGGGGACTGTAATTTGGAATATGTAAAGCGAAGTGGAAGGAACAGTTAATGGACCAGCGAAAGAGTTCTGGTTGAAAACTCCTGCGCTGGAACTGAGGAGGAAATTGAAACCATGAGCTTGGCTCAGGTGAAAAATACCTTGTTTCCAACTTTACATTATTTAAATAATTTTCTATTTCGAAGTTTTAACTTACGTTTCTAATTTCACATCATACTATCTTATTTTCTATTCTTAATTAATTTGATATTTAAGTTGACATAAAGTGGTAGATTAGAATATCACTAGTGCTTTGTTTGGTAAGATTGGGAGAATCTTTCTTTCCTACTATTTTATTTAATTTTTTTTATTATTATAAGACTATAAGTCTTAAAGATAAGTGGAAATGTTAACTACCGGATTAAAAAATAAATGGTGCAAAAATTTTCTTTAGTGGATTGTAATTTGTAATATATAAAATGTAGTGGAATGAGTAGTTGTTAATGGGCGAGTGAAAGATCTTGTTTGAAAACTCCATAGCTAGAAAAAATCCTTTGTTTTCAACTGTACATTATTTAAACAATTTTCTATTTTTAACTTTTACCATTCATATCTATTTTCACATCACACTACTTTTTTTATTCTTAATTTGATATAAAATATTGTAAATTCTATCATAAAAGTTACAAAATAATATATTTATATTGCAATTTAATCTCACTCTTTCTTTTCCCTTTTTTTCTTGATTTTACATTTAATATGATATATGATTTGACATTTAATTATATAAAATCATTATTTTGTAAGGTTACTTGTATCTTGATCATACAACAAAATCATACTTTTATACAATAGTTCATACAATTCTTGCAAATAAAAAATTAATGATACAACTTGAGAATATAATGGCATTCATTATAGTTACTATGCAAATTCTTCATTGTCAATAGTACTTTTATGTTAGTCCTTATATCTCTAATGTACTACTTCTCATGCCTCATGCAACTACCAAATTTATGTCACCACTTGTGAATATGAAGAATTCTAGATAGTCGTTATGCAAATCATATGTAATTCTTCCAAGGCATAAACTACTATAGATTTTTTCTTTAACGTCACTGCATTGACGTTAATTAAAGTAAAAATTGATGTATATAACAATACAATAGCATTTTTGAAAATAAGTACAACTTACCATATAAGTTAAAATAATATATCAACATTATAAAGTATTCTATTCTAATAGTAGATGAAGAGTCCATTTGTGAAAAAATTAAAATCATGGTTGTTATTTACAATTAACATCTAATGATACTTATATATCGATTTTTATATATGTCTAAAGTAATACTAAACATTCAAAATGTGAAATATTAGATGTTGGTTACATATTAATGCAATGTCTAAAGCATTATCAATAACCAATTAATTACATTTGTGGAAAATTTTAATATTAGAAACTATAAAGATTATTGTACTTTCAATAGTCATTCTACTCAAAAGGCATTCAAATTAAGATTGTGGAAAATACAAAGTTATTAAACTGCAATTTTTCTTTAACAATCGATATTTTTCCATTTTTTTATAAATTTCAATTTTACTTCATTTTTTATTTAAGTGGCATAAGAGTACATTACATCATTTTTGTTACACTATAAGAAATATTTCAATTTTTTTATTATAAGTTTCCTATTAAATTACAGTTATCTTCTTCTTAGATAGGATGCTATCATAAGATATCTATGGTCTAATAGAACACTTATAATCATAAGATTTGAAATATTTTTAATTTTATAGTATCGATCTTGTGTGTTATTTTCATATTCTACTCGGTCTGGCAAAGAATGAATGGTTAATGTTTATAGAATCTAATGAAACACTTCAATATGATAAAAATAGATCAAATATTAACAAATGAGAATCTATAACAAGAATTTTAATCTCTACAACATAAACAATGGGTGACTATGATGTAAATTATATCATGATATATTGTAGTTTTTGCATAGGTCATTATTTTATGAAAAACATATAGAGTATTATGATTTGTAAATTTTAACAAATAATTAATTATAATGTTCCTATACAATGCATTCTAGTTAATTGAAGGAAACATTGCTAGAAAAATAATTTATAATTGGTATTTGTTAGAAAAATGATCAGATGCATAAAGTTGATTATTGTTTGAGAAAAATAACATTTATCATTTTAAAAAGTTAGGATGAAAAAGTTCAATAAAAAGAGTAAAAAAAAAGTAAATAAACCACACTAGTTAACATAAAGATAGACATATATATTAGCATGTTGACATCTAAAGGAATATAAAATGTTAAATACAAAAGAAGTTTTCAACATTAAATGTCAATTCTATAAAAATCTAACATTTAAAGGTATATAAAGAGCTAACTAATTTTTTTTTATTCTTGAGGTTATAAGAAAATGCAAAGACTTAACACATTACTTCTTGTTGACAACTAATGTGGAATGTTATGTTTATGGCTAACTCATTAAATCACACTATGTCATTTACAAGGTTAGGTTATTCATTAGTTTATTAGAATTTCAAGTGCAAAATTTGAAATACTAAATCTTTAGATGGTGGTTTTTTACATCTAAGTCCAATGTTCTATTTCATTTTTATAAATTTGGCTTATGGTTATTTTTTTATATGTATTACCTAAACTTAAAGGTGGGATCCCCAACACCATCATCTTTTTGAGATTGAAGCTTTTTACCATAGTTTTACAAAGGAAATACAAGCTAACTTTTCAATTATTCTTGCTACTACAATGGGGAAGAAATATTGATGTACTGGGCTCTCTTGTGTTGTACTATAGTATGAGGCTCCCTTCTTTGAAAGGTATGGTGTCACATGGATCCTATTTCCTATTTTAGATGATATGATTTAGAAGCCCTTTCAATCAATATATTAGATTATTATTGTTAGGGAGTTGTTGTAATTACCTTAAATCCTAACTTTCTTTCTCATTTCTTTTAAAAGGCAAAGCTTTTTGTGAATGATTTTTTAAAAATTTTTAACTAATACTTTTGCTTTTCTTACATAATCTTTGAGGTGATTTAGTATTGATAATTAATTTATCAATATTAGAAACTTTGAGTCTAAATTTCAAATCATTATTATTTTATAGTTAAAAAAAGAATTATTAAAAAGGATTGATTTTATTAATAAACATGGTTGATCATTTTTAGTGCTAACATGTTGATTTGCTTTATTAACAAAATTGATTTTTACAAGAATAATTAGGCATAAATTGTAATGCTAAAGTTAAGAAAAAACATAATTATTTAATTTATTGCTATTGTATATGTTTAATTGTTTAAGAAAAAGGTTGTAAAATTATAAAGTTTTTCTTAAAACATAATGGAAAAATAAAATATTTTAGTTTATAATATTATTTTTATTTAATAATTGATATTTAAAATTTTAAAGTTGAGTGACATTATTTTATTATACATGTTAATTTTTTATTGTGAACTAATGTTTAAACATAAAAATTTTCAAAATCTAGGCTGGCAGATGAAAATAAAAAGAGTGAAGTCATGATACTATTTATAAATTTTATTGTGAAACTTTTTAAATTGTAAAATGATTATTTCTTTACTAATGTAGGCTCATATTCTAAACTTAAGATGATTTTATAATATCCCCAATAAAGTAAGAATGTTTAAAAAGGAATTTTGACTAGAAAACACCTTAAATATAAAACCAGGAAGATACTTGGGTGAAATTCGAGTGAATTGTAAAGATAATTTAGATGTACATATAACTAGAGTTTTTGCAAAAAATATATTAGGCAATAGTATAGGTTAAAAACTAATTGAGAACCCAATATTAAGTTTGAGAAAATTGTATAAAGATCTAATAGAAAATTAGGGTTCGGGAAAAGCAAAAACCTAAAAATTAAGCTCAAAATTGAAATAAATCAATTTGATTCATTTGAGCTAATTTAGATTAAACTTTTCTAGGCTTAAATCTGACTTTAAAATTAAAAAAAAAAACCTAAACAAAGCCCAAGCTTATGGAGGAAGCTAATGGTAATTATGTGAATAAGTAGAAAATTAGGGATATTTTTTAGTGTTTGCTTCTAAATAATATATTTAGCCAAATTTAAATTGTTATGAAATGATTAACTTCTGATTTTTAGCCCTAAGGAAATGATTAACTTCTGATTTTTAGCCCTAAGATTAACTTCTAAACAATATATTTAAGGTCATTTCAACAAAAAAATTATGCTTTCTTTTTAGCCCAAAACTGTGACACTCCTAGGTTTTTCAAGTAGGATTTTCAAGCTTTTAACAATTTTCAAGAGGTTTTCCAAGTGGTTTCATTAAGTTCTTTGTAAGGTAACATGGGTTTCCTTTCATCTCTTTCAAGTTTTTATGGAAATTTTCTATTCAAGGCTTCTAAAACTTAGTTTATTTTAGTAAAGTTACTACTTTAAGAGGTCTTTTAAAAGGTTAAAGAATAAAAAATTTGAAGCAAATGGTAATTACCCTTTGTTCCTTTAAGTTTTCTCATGAAAGATGAAGAATCTAATGAGACAACATATAAGCAAACCTTGAATCAAGCAATTAAAGTAGAATTACTTACTAAAGAGAGACAGAGTATAAAAGTAGCTTGGGAAAAAGGAAGACAAAATTTTAGGGAGGAAGTAATAGAGATACAAGAAGACAACAACTACTCAGAATGTGCTAGTTGGAAATGAGTGACCTCAAAGAAATAAATTCCAAAATGGAAGAAGTTTCCAAAGAAAAGCTCCTAACGACAAACCTAAAATTAGCAGTAATATTTCTAAAAAGACCTATTTATTCTCAAATTTACCCAATAGACCTTTTTATTGCCATTAGTGTAACCTTAATCATTTTGGGCAATGTGGATCTTATTTTAGATATGGATAAATAGGGCATCAAGCTTATCATTGCCTGACTACTTTGCAAGGGAGCAATGTTATAGTCCCTAGTATGCGACCTACATAGAATACAACTTTAGTGAAATTGCCAATAATGTTAGATAAGAAGAATACAAGAAAGGGGCTAGTTGGGACCTAAGCAAATGTGTTTGTCATGACGCGCTAAGAAGTTCAATCTTCTAATAAGTTGGTGACAGGTACTATTCTGGTTAAAATTTTTCCAGTAAAAGTGTTCTTTAATCTTAGTGCTATGCATTATTTGTGTCTAAAAATTTAGTGGTTAAATTTTTAAAATTATTAAATGAATTAGATAAACTTCAATACATTAGTGGGAGAGTCACTCTCACAATTCATGATGTTAATAGTTGTATGATATGGATAGATAAACACCTAACTTTGATTGATTTAATCTCATTAGAAATAATGGATTATGATATAATTCTAAAGATGGACTAGTTATTGAAATATCATGCTTATGTTGATTGTTATCACAAATTAACTAGAAAATAGAGGAGTTCAAATTTTTCAAGGTGAAAAGAAGGAAAGAATTCCCACTTTTGTGTCATGTATGAAAGTTTAAAAATTAGTGGATAGAGGGCATCTTATGTGGATAGCTTCAATAAAGGAGGTTGAAAAAGCAAAAGTGAGAATAAATAAAGTTTCTATGGTAAAAGAATTTTTGGATGTTTTTTCAGAGGATCTATTAGGATTACCACCAGATTGAGAAATTGAATTTACAATTGAAACCATTCCTAAAATAGACCCCAATTCTATAACACTTTATCAAATAATGCTAATGCAATTAAAGGAGCAATTATAAGATTTGTTAAATAAGGGTTTTATACAACCTAATGTATTAGCAATGCTATTTATAAAGAAGAAGGATGGAACATTATGATTGTATATTGATTACTAGCAATCGAATAAAGTCACTATTTAGAATAAGTATCCTTTACTATGGATAAAAGACTAGTTTGATCAACTATGAGGATCTTTGTATTTCTCAGAAATTAAGTTATGATTAGGTTGCCATTAGTTAAAGGTTTGGAAATAGTAGCAATAGTGTTTGCCTTTGAGATATGAAAATATTATCTATATGAGGCTACTTATGGAATTTATATAGATTATAAGAGCCTTAGGTATATTTTTAAGCAAAAGAAACTTAATATGATAAAAAAGAAAATGGATAAAGCTTGTGAAATATTATAATTGTTCCATTCATTATCATTTAGGTAAGGTTAATGTATTTGCTAATGCCTTAGTTGAAAAGCTCCTAAAAGTAAAAGAGAAGAGTTAAAAGGGAATAAAATTTCAAATTTAGCTTATATAATGGTGCATTCTATTATAATAGATTAATCAAACTAATTCAAAAAGAAGACCCTTAATATGAGCAATTAAAGAACAAAGCTATAAGTGAAAAGGAGACTAATCTAGTAGTGAATGAAGAAGAAGTAAGAAAGAACATAAATTGATTATGGGTTCCCACAATTCTAAGAAAGGAAGTACTGAAAAAGGCTTATGAATCATTCTATACAATGCATCCTAGTGCAATAAAGCTGTATCAAGATTTAAAGAATGTGTATTGGTAGGATGGAATGAAAAAAGATGTGCAAGAGTATGTAATCAAATGCTTGACTTATTAATAAGTAAAAATGAAGCACCAATGCCTAACATAACTTTGTGAGAACATTTACATTCTTGAATAAAGATGGGAAAGTATTACAATGGATTATATAATTAGATTCTCACAAACCAGTAATGGATATAATTCCATATGGGTAATCATAAATTATCTCACGAAGACTACACAATTCTTATCAATAAAGATGGCATACACTGTATAGCATTTTGCTTAGCTTTATATGGATAAAATTATCTTGTTACATAATGTACCACTCATAATCATTTTTTACTAAAGATCACAATTTATCTCTTAATTTTGGTAGTCATTTCAAGAGACATTAGGTACTCAACTATAATTTAGTATGATATTTCATTTATAAATTAATAGGTAGTTAAAAAGAACAATTTAGACCTTAGAAGATATGCTTAGAGCAAGTGTAATCAAATTTGAAGGGAGTTGGGATAAACATTGGCCATTGAAGGAGTTTGCATATAATAACAATTATCATACTAGTATATAGATGGCTACATTTGAAGCTTTATATGATAAAAAATGCAAATCGTCTATTAGATAGTTTGACCCAAAGAAGGCTAAAATGATTAGTCTTAACCTAGTTGAAAATGCTACTAACGAGGTTCGAATCATCAAAGAAAAATTATAAGCAACTCAAAGTTAACATAAATATTATGCAAATAATAGGTGGATGGAATTGGAATTTCAAGAAGGCAATCATGTATTCTTAAAAGTTTCACCAATAAAAAGAATAACGAGATTTGGAAAAAAAATAGGAAATTAACCTTGAGGTATATGGGTTATTATGCAATCAATAAATGAATTGAAAAAGGTCACCCATCAATTGGAACTATAAGAAAATATGAAAATAGTTCATTTAGTTTCCCATGTATCAATATTGAGAAAGTATATCCTAGATAAGTCCCATGTGTTGAAAGAGATACTGATGGAATTAGATTGAAAATTAGTTTATAAAAAATAACCCATACAAGTCATTAACAAACAAATGAGAAAGTTACGATCCAAAGAGATTCTGATAATAAAGGCGATATGGAAGAAACATGAAGTGCAGAAAGCCATGTGGGAATTAGAAAAGGATATAAAAGAAAAGTATCCAACCTTATTTGATAAGATTTTGTCTAAAACTTGTATGTAGCTTATTAACAATTTTATATATCAACATTTGATTCTTTGAAAATTAAGGATAAATTTTCTTGAAAGAGGAGAACTTGTAATATGCTAAATTGAGTAAGAAAGTTTAAAAAGGAATTTCAACTAGAAAACATCCTAAACAGAAAATCAATAAAGTAATTGGGTGAAGGTTGAGTGAATCATAACGATAGCTTAGATGTACATCTAATTAGAATTTTTGTAAAAAAATATATTAGGCACTAGTATAGGTCAAAACTAATTAAAAATCTAACACTAAGTTTAAAAAAATTGTATAAAGGCCGAACAGGAAATTAGGGCATGAAAAAGGCCTTAAACCCAAAGATTAGGCCTAAAATTAAAATAAATTAACTTATTTCATTTCGGCTAATTCGACTTAAACTTTTTTAGCCTTAATTCTAACCAATTTTTTTTTTTTAAAAAAGAGAGGCCTAAACAAAGTTCAAGCTTGTGGAAGAAGCTAATGATAATTAGGTGAATAAGTAAAAGTTGGAGGCATTTATTAGAAATGAATGAAAAATTAGATCAAACTGACTATTAAACAGGAAAAACCATGAACCAGTCATTTGGTCGATCCAGTTAACCTTCAAAATCGATCTCAGTAAAATCAATCAAAAAATCGGTGAATTAGTAATAAACTAATCAAATCATGTGAACTAGTCACAATTTAACAGTTAAATTGATTTTTTTTGAAAAACTATTATTGCTTAAATATTTACAAAAATAATTTTATTTTAACTTGATATTATATGCATATTCAAAGTTTAAAATTTTAAATAGTAAAAAAAATTACCTTATATGTATAAATGAAAGACATATAACCAACAAATTAGTTTTAATATTAATTTTTTATGATAATTTGAATTATGAACCTATGAAAATTTGAAATTATTTGATAAATTTTTAAATATTTTCATATTTTATATATATAAATTTAACTTTATGATAACTTAGTTATTTTTAATTATGTATATATATATATATATATATATATATATATATATATATATATATATATTAAAACTTTTAGTTTATATTTTATATTATAATTTTAATTCAACCTCAGTTTGATCACAGTTAAACCATTAAACCTTAAAATGTTCTTAGTTTTGGTTCAATGATTGATTCGATTTTTAAAATATTATTTGTTAATACTTACTTTTAAATAATATATTTGGATAAATTTAAATGATTATGAGAAGATTAACTTCTAATTTTCAACCTTAAGATAAGGTGCCTTATGTGCTAATCTATCACCAAATTTTCATAAAACATATAAAAAAGAAGTTGCTTGTGAAAAAAGCTTTGGATTAGGGTTCTATTTAATGCATTTACAATAATTTTAACAAAAAATTTCTACTCTCTCTTTAGCCTAAAACCGTGACATTTTTAGGGTTTTCAAGAAAGATTTTCAAACTTCCAATAATTTTCAAGAAGTTTTCTAAGTGATTCCATCAAGTTTTTTACATGGTAACCTAGGTTTTCCTTCAAGTCCTTTAAGCTTTTATAGAAATTTTCTATTCAAAGCTCCTAAAACATAGTTTATTTTAGTGAAGTTGTTACCCCAAGAGGTCTTTTGAAAGGTTAAAGAAAAAAAAATTTGAGATAAGTGGCAATTACCTTTTATTCCTTTGAATTTTCTCATGAAAGGTGGAAAACATGATAATGTATACTATTATAGATATTAAGTTGACTTATGGTGCTTTATGGTTTAATTTTGGTATTATATAAATGTTAAAATAATGATATGATGTTGGCACTTTGGCACCAAGATTGGTAAGAGAGGAACCACTAAGTTGTTAAGACCTAAACCCGATCATAACCAGTATGGATCTTGCTATTTAGTTTTTATTAACCTCAACATTGCTTAATCTGATTCTACTTAATAGAATTTTTCCTATTTTTGAGGAAACTTTAAATTCATTTTAAATTATGCAGAAAAATGGATAGAGTTGCCCTATTTTTAAATACTTTTTCGAAGACCACACGCCTTAAAATACAAAACTTGTATTTTTTATAGATACGATAACATCACAAATACATATAATATTACATAACCTCAAGACATATACATAAATAAATAATTTAACATATCAAATGTTGAATTAACATAATCTTAACCTCTATCCTAATCCTAATCCAACTGTGAAAATTCCTTAGTAAGGCAGTCTTGATTCTCCATAAATATAGTGAAATCTAAAAGCATTCAATTCAACCTGAAAACAATGAAAATAAAATAGAATGAATTATGAGAACTCAGTGAGCAGATATCTTTTCCAATCATACTTCAAATCAATTATGCAAAATGATCATATGCTAATTAAGATGAAAACAATTGCAAACTAAATTCTAAAAGCTTTGAAAAAGTGGAATGTTAATTCTTAGGTTAACTTATTTACCGACACATAGTTAAATTTTCTATTTCATATCACAAACCATATAGTATCAACCATTCTATTTTACACAATATTGTCACCATATCACACACAGTCCATTCTAAGTAATTGTTTAATTTCTAAATGGCTAATAAGGCTTAATCACAATCAAATTATCACAATCACATTATATGAAAGCATTCAAATCAATCAGATTTCAAAGTTACATCATAAGACATTGCAATTTATAATAAATACACATACATCCATCTTTTGACTCCTATCCAGCCTTACACCCTACTCGTGTTTCCATCCTTGTTCCTCTAAGATATGCCTTATACCTTTTTTACCTTTTACCTAGGAATTTCCTATTTAGTTTTGACATCATCAACCTTATCACATTTCACAATTCCTAATACCACTTATAGAATAATTCATAATATAATGTATCTAATAGATCTCAACTCTACATATCCTAATTTCAATGCCATTTCAATCATAAAGAAATTATTTATCATCACAGGGCAAGACACAATATATGTAGCAACACCATTATACCCTCCTGCATAGTTATGACATTCATTCATATTCTATTACAGATTACACAACACTTTCCAACAAGTACATAATAATAGTAACTCAACCATAATACAATTATGTCATTTATCATTGTAATGTCATCATGATTAGTTAATAAATGATAATGACACTATCATGCTTTCCTAACATGATAAATCCATATTCACTTGAGTAGATAACCACTTCCTTACTATATATATCATCTTTATGTCATTCATACATGGCTACAAGGATAATTTAATATTAATCCATCATACATAATTATATATTTAAGGATTATGAACGGTCATATATATATATATATATATATATATATATATATATATATATGTGTGTGTGTGTGTGTGTGTGTGTGTGTGTGTGTGTGTGTGTGTGTGTGTGTGTGTGATCCATATCTTTTAAGGAAAAGGTTGTAAGCATGTCATATGGACAAGATAATATTAGGATGTTTGTTTAGAGAAGATATATACTCATCTAGTAAGATCTATCTACTTAATTTACTTCCGAACATTTGAATATTCTGCTTCCATATTTCATTTCTTCATATTTCACAATTTATAATAATAAATTATAACCATAAAGGCATTATTTATTTTTATTTCCAAAATTACAATTCCACATTCAAATCATGATATAATGGCACTCTCGATTATTAACTTCTTATATCTATAATTCCTAAGATTAACTTTTAGTCTAAATATGCTATTAATTAGGGATTTTCATATTGAAACCATATGAATGTAAGTATTAGCACTTAAAGCTCTTAAAAGGCTTATATTCTACACTTAATCATCTTAGACCATCATTTTCTTTATTTTCAAATCTTTCATTGAAAAATCAAAGATTTTCATAAGTAATGGGTTTTCTAATTTAAGGTATAAATAATTAGGATATTAAAGCCTTTGTTCCAAGAATGCTCTAATTATTTCATTTAACCATCTTTTAGTGTAAAATTTCTTTTTCATAAGCATCATTGTATACTTAAAATAGTTGTAAGTGGGTTTTCCAGATCATGAATGTATAAGCATAAGTATTAAAACTTTATGACCTCAACATGTTCTAAAGATGTTATTTTAGCATTCTATATTATGAAATCCTTATTTTTTTTAAAGCTATTATCATATATTTCAAATATACATAAAATGGGTTTTCTTTAATTTTAATTCATGTAGTAAAAATATATAAATTTTCATATCTAAAATTGTTTACCACTATCAAGAAGCTGGGTTAACGGTCAAGTGAAGGGAGGAAAGCTCTTGTTGCTACTACCATTTTGACTTTGATTTGAAACTTTACTCACGTTCAAGAGTTGTCGCCGCCATTGAAAAGGATACAAGGGGAAGCTTAGGTGTTATGCAATGGCCAAAGATAATAGATCCCATACCTACAACTTCACTATTTTCCCTCGACTTGCTTGAAAATCCTTATATATGAAGGAGTTACGATGAAATAGTAGAGACTAGCTGTTATACTAATGATGCCAACACTAGAGGCAAACAAAGCCAGTAGGGTGGACAATATCTTTAAAGTAGAAAGGTGGCATGAAGAAAGAGAAGAAGAAAAAGAGAGAGACTATTAGGATAGAAAGGCAAGTGGGTGGAGGAAAATTAAAAAAAAAAGCTTTGGTTACCCTATATATTGTGGTGCGCCGTAAGCCTAGATTTTATTTGAATCTCAACCATCCATTCCTTATCCCAAATGATGCCAGTGCTTCATTTATTTAAAAAAGTGAAAATTTATTTTTAATAAAGTCCCCATTCTATAAAATTTCCTTCTTTCTATTAGATTTAGAACTTCAACATAAATATTCCAACACTATATAGATATTATAATTTATTATATCGTATATTTTTGAAATACTCTTACAAATTTATAAATTTATGAATAAAAATTATCCACCAGAACACACACACATATATATATGTTTCTGCATTCTTAACTTTCAAATATCCAAAAACTTATTAATTGTATAAAATTATACTCAATTAATATTTTCATCAAGTAAAATCATAATGATACTTATTTAGTGAAAATTTAAAATATTCTATTGCACTTCAATAATAATAAATACAATTTAATTATCCTCGCTACTTAAAATAAATATTATAAGCATTTAAATAAAAATTAAAGTATTTCCTAAAGGTATTACATAAGTTTCTTTAAGAGATAACAATAGGGTTTTTATCGAGTTTAGAAACAAAGCTTTCAAGGGAGGATAATGGTGTATTTTCTAGTACTCTTTGGAATTTAAGGTTAGAAATTGAAAAAAATTTATTTTTTAGTATTTTAATGTTACAAATAATATTAGGATAAGAGTGGAAAGAATTAGAAATTTTTGAAAAATTTTATAGATATGAAAGTACATTTTTATGTACCTTAGTTATAAGAGTTTAAAATAGAATTCTAAGTTCTATGTTCTGAAGTTTGGTTCTATTTGTACAATAATTTAATTCAAAAAATTTAGTTAATGTTCTTTAGCTAGTAACATATTAGTAAGATTGTATAAAAATTTAGTGGCAATTAAAATTGATTTGGATGTCAAGAAGGCTCCTTTATTACAATAGCTCTAAAACTATCTAGTTTTGGCAACCTTGTATATTTGGTTTTGTATGAATAGTACTAATATGATATTTTTAGGAAATAATTATATTTTTTTATTATTTAACATGTTAGGAATATTGTATCAAAATATAGTAATGATTGAAAGTGATTTGAATGTCAAAAGGGGCTTTTATTGTAACTATTCATGTGCTACCCTATTTTGAAATTTATGTTTTTGAATTGTGTGAACAGTATCTATGAATGAGAAAGTTATAAAATAATTGATGTTTAAATAATAGTAATATGTTAGAACCATTAGATAAAATTTTGATAAAAATTTGAATTAATTTAAAAGTCCTAAAGGCATTAAACTGTAGGAATATTCATACTACCCAACAAGATAAATATTTGATATTTCTCGTTAGAAATGTTGTAAAGAATTAAATTTTATGACATATTTAATGATGTTTGAGTTATAATAGATAGTCATTCACAAAAGCTAAGTGTTCTTACTGCCTCGAATGGGAAGCTTGTATATCAACTTTGAACATAATGATATATGATGATGAAAGTTAAATACAAGAGAATGATAAATTTTATTAACAAAACTATTATGGCATAGTTAATATTTTTACTATACCTAATGACATGAATAATTGATGCTCATGATATCTTATCATTACTTATCTTGAATATGATTTATAGAGGGAGATATACATATTTTGTAGAGAAAGAAATGCGTGGTAAGGGTTAGAGGAATAAAGTTAGTGGCTTTATGCCAAGGGGGAAGGGAGATAAGACTAGACTGAAGATATAAGGTGAAATATGTATATCAATTATAGCTATTTTCTATAACAAATTTTATAAATATTATACATAAAAGCTACAATAAATATATAAAAGCTCTACTCAATTATTATACACTATTATATATCTAATTTTTTATGGCAAAAACTCTTTAGAAAAAGGAGAAGAGTAGCTATTCATTGAGTATTTCAATACTCACACTCTTTCTATTTTATTTTATTTACAAATATAGAACATGAATTCCACAAGCATGATTGATATTTATACAAGAACCTTCCTTTCACTATGGAGAAACTTCCAAATAATATTTTTCTATAGACTTCAAATCTCTATAGCGGATCCCTAATTAGATTATATTATAAATCTTAAAAAGGATAAATTCTGGGCCTAACCCTTTTCTAACCAATCTTATTTAATGAATCCATACACTAGATAACATAGCTAATAATTCTAACTCAATTAATATGACAACTTTTCTTTCTTCCTCATTTATTGAATTAAATCCTAAAGAAGATAGTGAATAGAATTAAACTAATCCTATTTATGGGTTCTACCCTTTAATAGTATTTATGTACAAATTTATATTTTAAAAAAATTTGCACTCTTATATAAATATCTTTTAATATATGTAAATTATATTTTGAATTTTCTTATGCACGTGCAAGTAGTATTACTTTTTATAAATCCTTATTTATACTCTTAATAAAATTAAGAAAGTAAATGAGTTAGAAGTATCTTAGAAGCTTGTAAAGATATCTAGTTAGTGTATTAATACAAGTTAGGTATCTCTATGCCAATCATAATATCTAAGAATTAGGTCATGATAGATTCTTTTCAATTTTTTTATTTATTCTCACTAATTATTTTATAATATGGAAGATTCGTTAGCTTATCAATAAATCTGTGAGGTTAAGCACTTACTAAAAAAGTATAGAATATAAAATTAATTTTTTTAAAATTTTTTTCTTTATTCTTATTCAAAATTAACCATATTTAGTTGTCTTTCATTTAATACATATGGTATTAATAAGAAACTTGATTTCATTCTTTTTCTTTTAACATTTAGTGGTATTACATATTATTTCTTTATATGAAACATGTAATATTATACATTAAATTTCCATGAATGTTTATTATATTTATAGGTATTAGACTTAACATAACTTTTCTAAGGATTATCAGCCTCAAATATTAACCAATAAGTATTGGATATAAACTTTCATTATTTTTATTCTTTCTTTATAGTCTTTAAAATTGTTAAAAATTTATATGTGTCATTAGAAGTATTAAAGGTTAGAAGGAATCAAATAGAGAGGAACTACGAGAGAAAAGTGGTGTTCTATGAAAGAAGGCTAAGCATAAAGGAACAATGAGAGGTGGATATAGGGGAAGTACATATCATATAGATTATTTATATGTAACTGACATTTAATATTGTTATTGTAAGTAGAGTAATTATATTTCTAACAAGGAAACCATGGTTCTTTTCATTTATATAGGAATCAATGTTATTATATTTATTTTCTTATTGGTTATTGATTGACATGGTATAGTTTAACATATAATGATGCTTGTATATATTTTTGGTTCATAACTAACATTGAACATAGAAACAACCTACATTAAAGCACAATTCTATTGTAGTGATATATATAACCTATAAGTCCATCATAAAATCATATCATGAAGTTATACTCTTATGCAATATTGTTAATATTTTATGAAAATATTTAATCATCAAAATCATGTAAATAAGCAAAAATCATATGTAGATAATTTATAAAATGAAAATTTATATAAATACATGCACTTCCAACTAATTCTATTTTGAGATAAATTGTTGATAGGCATTAATTTTGATTTTTAAGATGTAGAATTAATCAAATTGATTCTAAATATTAACTAAAAGTAGTTTAGACATTCTAATCATGATCACTACTATAAGAACTCTTACAATTTAGATGAATAATGATTGTGGTCTCTAATCTCATACATGTAGAAAGGATAATAAAGAACGCTCCTTTTATGAACCCTACCAATTCTTTAGTATTTTAGGGAGTAAATGAATTTACATAGGTGGGGAGTATTTAATTTAGTAGAAGATTTAGGAGAAATAATCTTGCTTATGAAATTGTAACTAGTAAAAGGGTTATTATATTATTGAAAAATACTTATTATCACGATTTAGGCTTAAGTGCATTTTAAGTCCAACTAAATTATCATTCTATTTGGGGCTACAACCATTTTAGCTTTCTAATTTTAATTATTGAATTATTAAATCCAAATTAAAAATAATTTTAATAGTAATATTCTCATGTTTAATTTAATTATAGAACTTACATCACCATTTGCAAATGAAAAACTTTTGTCACCACTTGCAAACTTATTGTCATTCTAGACAATTGTTAAGCAAGTCATACTATTTTGCAAAACATAATTATGAGTTATAACTTTTTACAAATTTACGATATGCAAGTCTATCTTATCTAAAAATTGTATGAGGTAGTATGCATGTAACCTCATTTTGAGATTGTACTGGAAAAAGATTGTTACACCCTATCAAAAATATAATAAATTAGAATTTTATTTTAGTGGCTAGAATAATTAAAAGAGTTCGACACTTTTATTTAAAATGGAACTTGTATGCATAAGAAAAAATTTTAGTGAACAACTATGGATGAATTATTGAGAAAAATAATATTTAATGTATTAATTAGTTTTTGAATAAAGATTTTATAAGAAATAAATGAGAAAGGTTAAATAAAACAATAAAGTTTAAGGTTTTAAGTCATTACTAGTAAGTAAGTGAGTGTAAAGGAGATTTAGAAAATAAATATAAAAATACCCCTAATCATTATTCTTATTTTAATGATTATCACCATCCTTCCCTCTTCATTTTTCCTTAATTTTCTCAACTTCACCTCTCTTTTTCCAACTTCTTTATCTTCTCTTCATTAAAACAAGATAAGGAAACACTAATTAATAATTAGTTGTATATTTTGGATTTTCTTGAATATATGTATAAATGCTTGAATATTGTGTTGAATGATGACATTAGCTTAATTTGATGATGCAAATGGTATTAGCAATACGTTATTAGCAGAGATTGATGACATTAAAAGCTTTGATTTTTGAGTGAATAGTTTTATTTTGAAAGAAACTTCTAAAATTCCAAGTAGTAGTTAACTATATGGCTAAGTATAGCCTAAAATATCCAATCAGGAAGGCACATAGTCAACTATAGTTTCATTTTGAAAGAAACTTGCAAAATTCCAAGTAGTAGTTAACTATGTGGACAGGTATGCCCTAAAATATACAATCTAGGAAGGCATAGTTAACTATAAAGCCATGAATTGCTCTCTAGAGGTTGATAGTTAACTAGTCAACTATAGACCTCTAGGATACTTTTTAAAACTTTGTAGTCAACTACAAAGTTCCAAAATTATTCCTAGACCCTAATAGTTAACTACATAATTAAATGGACCTTATTATAGTTGAGTATATAGTCAACTATATATAATATACACTATGATATCATATTCCATAAGGGGTCAAAATGGAATGTAATGATCTTAAATATTAAAATAAAATAGTACATGATAATGTTAAGTTAATTACATGATTTGTAACTTTGTAACAAGAAGTATTGTTATGAAAAGGATGATGACTATAATTTAAGTTATAATTTAAGAATGAAATGAAATGTTAATTACAAAAAAGGAAAATAAGATATGGGATGATATGATTACTAAACATTAAATCCTAGCAAATTACTTGTAAATGGTACAAAGTTAACTCGAACGGAACAAGCATAGGCTTGTGAAGGGTATAAGGTTGATTGCAAATAATAAAAAGATTTATTTACTTTTATTATTAATTGTTGTGATTTATGTTATGAATTTTAAAATCAAATGTCATTGGCTATTCCAATTTGATGTAATTGTGATGATATAACTATAATTGAGCATTTTGTAGTTATTTGAATATGAATTTCTTAAATTGGGATGTGGTAAGTGTTAAGTTAACAAAGGGATGGTTCGGTTGGTAAGTTTGATTATTTGTTATGTTCATCTATGTTGAAGTATTTACTCACTAAGCCCCAAATTCATTCCTTTATATTTTATTTTGTAGACGTACAAGTTAAACCTTCACTGCCATATCTAAAGTTAGACTTACTTGAAACTTTACTAGCTAGTTTTATAGCATAAGATGTTTTAATATAATAAAAGATTTTGGAGTTTTGTTCTATATAGTTTATAGGTAGAGGGATTATAATCTAAATTGATATGAGTTAGTTAGATTAGTTTATCCTTATCTTGAGAGGAATATAAGCAAACATAACTTCTTTATATATTGCAAACCTTATCTTTGATGATGAATAATATCTTTTTTCTTCTAAATATGCCTTTCATCTTTATTACATCTTTTAATTAATTAATTAATTAATCAAGGTTATACTAAATAAATCAAATTAGGTCAGTGGAAACTAGATAACAAGTTTTGCACTTGTTGCAACTAGGATTAGGCTGTGATAAAGGTAGTATTAAAGCATAGTCTAGTTTCCTAGTAGGATAAGACCTTTAGGTTATATTTGTGTGTTACTATAATAGATATTAACTAAAATTGTACTAATAATATATGTACACCTAAAATCATGTATTACTTATGCCATTTTAATGGACCCTATATACTTGCAAATATTGGTGGTATAGTTATCTATGATAGATTTTTTATTAATTGCTTAGTTTATTGTTTAATTGTTTAGTGAATTCTATGAAATAGGCAATGGTCAATACGATAAGTTAGGTGGGACCTCGTCATTGCAAGCAAGAAGAATCATTTTGGGGCTTACAAGCTTAAAATAGCAGATAAAAGGATAAGGAGGGAAATAATCAACAATTTTCACCCTAAACTGCACCTTTTATATAACATATTCTAGATTAGGTTGATGTAGTCCTCACCTAATATTTAAGGTGAAATCACTTTAGGGACCAAGGCAAATGTACATGTTATTAAAGCAATCATGATGAGAGTCATGATCGAGAAAGAAAGTTAGAAGGAGAGTGTATTCCTTTTGAAAAAGGTATGGAAAATAAGATTCTCAAGCTTAAACTGCCAAGATACAATGGCAATAACTTGATAATAAATCCCTATCAATTGTTAGAACAAATAGAATAGCTTGATAAAATGTTACAAAGCCCTACTTGCTTGTTGACAAAGTTAGTTAGTTGTCAATTAGATGACTTGATCTATTATTGGTTCATAGATATTATAAAGAATTGAGGTCCATATTTAGAGCCCTTAATTTAGGCTGCTTTTTAAGAAATTTTTTATTAATCATTTCTTACCTCTAAGTATACATCAAGGATAAGTTTGAGAATTTAAGAAATTAAGGTAAGAGGAATTTTCGATTACCGAATAAATGCCTAATTTTTCATATTTTCTAGATATGCTTCTTATTTGATTCTTGCAAAAGGTAGAAAGATTTGTTCAAGGCTTGTAAGATTACTATTATGAGAAAATTCACATTAGTAGAAATACTACTTATTAAGAAGTGGTGGATCAAACTCTAAGGCTTGAGCTAAGATCTAATGAGAGAAGATAAAGATAACATAAGAAGGAAGTAGAAATAGAAGCCAGTCTAAGTGGCCTAATTAAACATAACCTTCTAAAGCATGCTCCTTCAAGTAACATCTAGGCATAATAGAAGTGTTCCCATTATAAGACTAACTATACATCATAGTATGTGTGGTGGATTTTCCATAAAAAGAAACTCTAAGGGATAAAGAAACTATTTCAACTTTCCCTCAACTTAATAGAAAATTTCACCTTCAATGTAAGGCAATGGAAGACTTTAGTGCCTACAATGTCATTTCTACCATAATGGTCCTTATAATTGTTTTAAAGGAGTATATTTCAAATGTGAAAGAGTAAGGCATAAGGCAAGAGATTATCACAAGAATATTGCAAGCCAAGAAGCAAGCTACACCATAACCCAATGAAAATGTCTCAAATCCTCCATATATCCACTATTCAAGGAATCCTTTGGCACCTTTTAAAGTTGCTAGTATAGCCAGCTAAGATAGGGAGGCAAATAAAAATCAAGCTTGAGTTTATGCCCTAACTTGTCAAGAGACATATGCCTTTAATACTATCATCATAAATACCATTACAATTGAAAATTTTCTACTAAATCTTAATTGATTCTAGAGCCATTCATTCTTTTGAATAAAAAAGATTTGTTGCTACCTAAGGTAAACTTACTAAATTGATGGGTGCACCCTTAATTATAATGGCAACGATAGAAAAGTCCTTCATAACTATTCATAATTTGAAATTAAAGCTTGCCTCATAAAGATTCATTAACATGTGATGTTAATAAACCTAGTTTTTCTAAATATAGGTTATTATGACATAATTTTAGGGATGGATTTGTTATTTGAATATTATACATGTAAATTATTTTAACAAATATGTCAATTTTTCCATAGAAAGCTCTTTGTCTATTAAGTTTTAGGAAGATAGGTCGTTGAAAGCCATTAGTATTATTTTAAGCATTTAAGCTAAAAAATGCATTAAGGAGAGAGACATTACATATCTAGATTTAATGTAGGATTTGAATTAACCTATTTTTGATGATGTCAACAATATTCCTATAATAAGAGAGTTTCTTAATGTGTTTCTAGAGAAATCACCTAAATTGCCATCGAATCATGAAATAGAATTCTGTATTAACTTTCTGGTGGCATAAAACCTATTTCCATACTTTTATATTGAATAGACCTAACTAAATTGTAAAAACTAAAAAAGAAGTTACAATATTTGATAAATAATGGCTTTTTTTTGTCTTAACTCTTTATCTTAGGGAGCTCCAATGTTATTTGTAAAGAAAAAAATGACACAATGTAATTGTGCATAAATTACTGCCAATTTAACAAAATTATCATCAAGAACAAGTATTCTTTTCCTTATATTGATGATATTTTTCACTAGCTCCATGGAGAATTTTTTTTTCAAGATAGATTCATGCATTGGGTATCATCAACTAAAGATTTGCCAAGAAGATATTCCAAAAACCTATTTTTGGGACTTAATAGGGCCATTTTGAGTTCCTAATAATATCTTTTAGATTAGCCAATGCTTCAATTGCTTTCATGGCCTTGATGAATCGAGTGTTCAAGTAATATTTGATAAATTTTGATTATTTTCTTAGATAATATACTAATGTACTAAAAGATTGAAGAAAAATATGTCCAACATCTTTGAGCAATTTTGTAAACCTTACAAAAGTATAAATTGTATACAAAAATTTTTAAATGTGAATTTGAATGATTAGTATCAAATTCCTTAAGCATATTATATCCTAAGAGGAAATTTAAGTGGAATCCTAAAAGGTTTAAGTAGGCCATGGCCATTATCAATTATCAAAATTTATAGTTTCCTCATATTAGTAAGGTTTTATTGAAGGCTTGTTAAGAATTTACCTAATATTTTTACCCCATTAACTTAATTAATAAAGGAAATTAAATTTGAGTGGTTGAATGCATGCAAGAATAACTTTGAGAAGTTAAAGTCATGTTTAATATTAACACCTATGTTGGCACCACCTTCAAGCACCAGAGGGTATATAATGTAGTGTGATACATGTAGAATTAGGCTTAGGTATGCTCCCATATAAAATAGTAAAGTGATAACTTATACTTCCTGATAACTAATGAAATATAAGTAAAACTATCCTACTCATGACCTAGAAATGGTTATGATAATTTTTCCCTAAAAATTTGGAAGCATTATTTGTACAAGGAAACCACTAAAACCTATATAGATCATAAGAGCTTGAAATACATTTTTGAGTAGAAAGATCTTAATTTGAGATAGACAAAATGGATAGAGCTTGTTAAAAATTAGAACCACTTAATTCTTTATCAAATAAGCAAAGTTAATATGATAGTAGATGCTGTTAGTAGAAAATCCACAAGCAAAGCGATAAAAGCACCATTAAAGTATCAAGGTGTAATGCTGGCACATGTAGTGCTCTAATTGATTCTCATGGAAAGAATTAAAGATGCTGAAAAATATGATTCAAGTTATGCAACTTTTGTGAAAGAAGGATTTAGGATCAGAGTATGACTTAACTATCAATGAAGAAGGATAAGTGCATTACCAAGGAAGAATTTAAGTTTCCATAAGTGAAAAGAATGAATTAATGCACCAATCTCATAAGTCCTCATACACATGTACTCTAGAGTAGCAAAAATGTACCATAATCTAAAGGATATCTAATATTAGAAAGGAATGAAAAGTATGTGTTGGATTGTGTTGTGAAATTTCTTACCTAACAATAAGTGAAATTAGAGCATCAACACCCAACTAGAATGCATTAACATCTTTAATCCTAAAATGGAAATAGGAAATAATTATAATATACTTCTTGATTAGCTTTCCTAAAACTCAAAATTGGTAAGATTCTATATGGGTCATCATTGATAAGCTAATAAAATTAATATATTTCTTACCTATCAAGAGTATCTTTACCATAACTTAGTATCCTCAAATGTATCTTGACAATATTATATCTCCAATCAAATTATGTCAAATCACAATACCTAGTTCATATCTCAATTCTAGAAATCATTTCAACAAATTCAATATAGCCTTCCATACATAAACCAATGAAAAATCTAAGCGAACCATTTAAATATTAAAAGATATATTTAGGGCTTATACTTTGGAACTAGAAAACATTTAGAAGAAATATCTTTCATTAATCAAATTTGCTTACAATAACAATTAACAATCCAACATTTAAATGTGCCATATGAAGCACTTTATGGCCAAAAGTGTCACTCTTTGATAAGATAGTTTGAATTAGAAGAGGCAAAACTCTTAGCACTGAACTGATTGACTGATGTTTGGGAATAGAATTCAAATTATTTAGGATTGACTAAAAATAATAAAAAATTGGTAAAACTTATATGCGAACAAGAGAAAGAATGAATTAGGGTTTCAAGTGGAAATATGGTTACCTAAAAGTTTTACTTATAAAAGGTGTAATGTGGTTTAGGAAAAAAGATAAACTAGTACCTCATTTCATTGGGCCATTCCTAATTATCAAGCACGCTAAATTGAAGCTTATCATTTGGAGTTGTTGGATAGTTTATTAGCTATTCATCCTATATTCCACGTATTAATGCATTGAAAATATCTAGTAGCTACGTCTTATGTGATTCAACATGAGCCATTTCAACTAAATCCTAAACTATTCTATAAGGAGTAACTAATTGAAATCTTGGATTACTAGGCATGAAAGCTAAGTTCCAAGGAAGTTCCTCATTCATTATAAACCTTGTTTTTTTATGATGAATGGCATCTCTTTTCTTCTTAAATATGCCTTTCCTTCTTATTATATCTTTTAATTAATTAATTAGGATTTTGATAAATAAATCAAATTTGGCTAATGGTAACTAAGTAGTAGGTTCCACACTAGTCATAATTAGGGTTGGGTCATAACAAAGACCTAAAAAATAAATATCACTATGGATTCTATGCTCCTATTTAATGTTTGATATTCTCCTAGTTACTTTTAAATGCTTTGTTAAGATAAAAGAATGAGAGAGAGATAAAAAGGAGGTAAGGTAGAAAGAATGAAAGAAAGTAAAGATCGAGTGCAAGATTATGTAATATGAGGTGTTTTGGGAAAATGATTTCCATTATTCGTAAAGGAAAGTCATTTTCCCCTAAATACACCATCATTTCTTATAGACCAAAATCTAGGTTGACTACCTTTCTTATTACTTCTAAACATTGAAAAAATTAGCAAAATAATTTTTAGGAAAGCATTTTTCCTTAAATATACAAATCCTAAGATTGATTCTTATTTGCATTCAAATTTCCTTCTAATGAGAGTGACAATGATGTTATATTTAAAAATCGAGAAAGAAAAGGAAGGAAAATAATAAAAGAGAATGAAAAATAAGGGAAGAAATAAGAATTAATAGTTTAAGGGCTATGTTTAATACAATAAATAACTTAGCTTACAGTTTGTTAACTTGATCAATAAGTTATAAGTTAATCTTTAAAGATATTTAGTTTGCTAGCTTATTGAAAAAAATAAATTCAAATTTAGTAAGGTGCATGAGATAACTTATAACTAATAATTATAACTTATTAATTTTTTTAAATTTATCATTTTTTAATTAATTAATAGTATATGCCTTTAATTATATTTTAAATAACTGTATATTCTTGTTTACTGTATATTCTTGTTTTAAATTTAAATATATAATAAGTACATAAATAAATTATTAAATAAATATGAAATTTCAAAAATATAATTAATTAAATTTTAAGTAATTATATTTTTATTTTAAATATATTTATTGTATCAATATAACTTAATTTGAAAATAAATATAAATTAATTTAATTCATATATCTAATTATATTAACATCTCTTCTTATATTATTTTATATTTTTAACTAGTTCAATGTCTAATTTTAGTAGACACTTCTAATGCAATCAATTAGCTTATTAACTATTAACTATAAGTTAACTTATCGATTATAAGTTAATTTATCAATTACTTATGCTAAATGTAGCTTAAATATGACTTTTCCTTTTTTTTTTAAAGAAAACCTCCTAAAAATACCTAACTTAAAAAAGTATAAAAACATTATTATATCAGAGCATCTTGAAGTGTTTTGGATAGTTAATTATAATCTTACATTCCTTTCCCCTCCTTCATTAATGGGTGTTTGATACTTTAGGAGTTTTAGATACAATTGTTAAATGGATTAACTTGACTCAATTGCAAGCTAATTTACCTGAGGAAGCCTTAAATGAATTACATTAAGTTAACCACTATTTGGGTAGGCTTGTAAATTAAAGATTTTAATTTGATTTTATGTAACTTATGGGTAAATCAATCGGCTTGTTTTTTAAAAAAAAATTAAAATATTTTGAATCCTTAAACTTTCAAACAATGAAAAAATTGAAAAATATTCCAAAATAATGTATATTTATTCATAAATAAATCATAACACAATTAATTTCCATACATAATCCAAATATATATATAAATATATATATATATATATATATATATATATATATATACATAAAAATTATAAAATATCCACAAAACAAAAATGTCATCTATAAATAATTTATATATAACACAATCATACATAACCAAAAGTGAAAGAAAATAGTTTAATTTTATTTAGATTGGAAATTTTAATCTAAATAAAAAATAAGAAATTAAAAATAAAAAACGTCCATATTTAAATGGGCCTTTTATTTTAAAGGTACCAATCCATTAAAGCTCATTGACAAATGGGCCAACCTATAAGCCTAGGCCTATTTTAACAACTCTAATTTTAAACAATGGGAAGGGAATAAAAGATTATGGTTAACCATTTAAAACTCTTTCAATATTTAGGTTTTGTATTCTTATAATATGGGTTGCTTTGAAAAGTTATCTAATTTAAGGGATAAACTTTTGTGCCCTAACACTTTTCATAGCAAATTTACCCTAAATACATGGCAATATATTAATGAGTCTATATTAAACAAAAACAATGTCAAATTCTAGACAATTAACATTCCTTTACCCACACCTAAAAGACTAGCTAGCAGCCAAGTCATCTCAGCTTGTTATTAACTTACAGATATTACAAAAAAAGAAAGAAGTGAAGTTCCTTATGTCATTGATGAAATTAGTTTTGTATAATTTAGATTTGTACAATTAATTACTAGTCATTAGCCTAATAAAAAGTAAAAATATATAGTATTATATTAGAATATTGGTAGAGTATAAAAAATGAAAAAAAGTTATTCAAAAATTACTACTACAAAAATGTCCTTTAATATTGCCAGATTTACATTGGTTTATAAGAAAATCGACTTATATGATGGTATAATAACATTTTTGTAAATAAGAGCAACTTATAATGGCAATTTAAATAAAAAGTTAATATTATAAAACCTAATTTTCCACAAGGAGATTAAAGGTCAAGCATATGTAAATTTAAGATAATAATTATACAATAAACTTACATTTAAATGTTATATGCTACTATGTTTTTGGAAATTGTTGAAAATATGAACACTTACAACTTTAGTTTTTTAATTAATAATTGATATAGAATGTTTTGAACCACTTATAAATTTCTTTTAGAGTGTCTTTTCTCTTCCACTCCATTATATTTAGTTGGCATGAGAGGATAATAGAAGATTAATTTTGTTTAATTATCAATTTCTGAGATATAAGTCTTGCAACATTTATGTAAATCATACTTTATTAAAATTTTCCATAAATAGAAAGCAAAGGGAAAAGATTGTTTTATAAGTAATATGCAGACATTCACTATCACTTTTCTTCAAAGTTATAAGATTAAATGATTACTTGTAATGTTAATGTACAATGTTTACTAGTTAATGTTAATAGTGTTATTAGAATAATGACTTGTAATTGTATGTGTTTTTTTAAAAAAAAGGTTAGAATGTAAAAGTTGTAAAAAAATTAAAAAGAAACAAACTGTATCAATTATTTATTATAAAATCAATATGGTTATAATTGGGATGATACTAAGCCATTTTTTTTACCAAAGTGATGTATGAAGGCATAACATCTACCTCCTAAGTTTAATAAATGGTGGCAAGAAGTATTTATAAGATGCTACCTAACTCTAATAAATAACAGCAATAAATATTTATTAAAGATGACATTTATAAGATATCGATATACAATGTTGCATTTTTTTAATAGTTGATGTATAAAGGATGGTTTATAGCTTCAGTATATAATGTTGATTTTTAATTAAAAAAAAACAAATGTCTAAATGTTGGTAGTCCCTTTTAATTGTCATGATAGTTCATCAATAATTCACATATCATGATAGTTCATCAACAATTTATACATTGTAATAGTTCATTAACAATTTATACATCATGATGATTTATCATTAATTTGCTTTTAGCCTATAAATAGAGCTCTCCTTCCCCTTTTGAAACAAATTAATAATTTATCAGGATAACTTTCTTTAATGTGCTTGATTGCTTCAATTGTTATGAGCATCTAATTATTCCTATATTTTAATGCAAGAATTAACATGTTGATTGCTTTATGTGTTGTGTTAAATTTTGATCCACATAGGGCAAGTAGCATGTTCCCACATTGAAAAATAGCAACACTTAAGCTTTCAAAGCAAATGAGCAATCAATCACATCAAGGTTAATTGATATAAAATTGTTGTGTCAAACTTTGATAAGTTACAAAGTGATAATAAATTATTATGAAAAAAAGGTAATATTTCTAGTCATGCATTAGTTGGCTTGAGCTTACTGTAATTTATCATCAATTTGTAACTATCACATTATTCAATTCACAAGCCCTCAAGCAATATAAAAGAATTATGAGAAGAGATATCACACTTTTTCTTTTTATTTAAAGTCCATTGTTTATTATAAATTTTAGTTTCTTATTTGTTAGATTGTTTAATATGTTACTATTTGTATTTATATGATTGTATAAGAAAAACATTTTAGTTTATGAAGCTTTTGTATCTATTATTGTTGTATCTATTACTATTTGTTAGATTATTCATTTAAAGTCTATTTATACTAGTTTCTTTTCCTATTTGAATCTATATAATTGTATAAGAAAAATGTTAAAAAAAATAAAGCTACCTACTTGTAAAATTACAAAGTTTATGCTTAAAACATATTTATAAACTAAATATTTTAGTTTATGATATTAATTTTTTAATTAAAAATTGATGTTTAAACCTCTATAGTTGAACAACATCATTTTACTACACATGTAAATTTTTTCTTAGGAACTAATGTGTAATATTAAAATAGTTCAAAACACCGTATGCAAGATGAACATAAAAAGGGTAATGCCTTGGCCTTATTTGTAAATTTTATTATGAAACTCTTTTAAACTTAACATGATTATCTTTCCACCAAGATTTGCTCACATTCCAAACTTAAAATGATTTTCTTCATTTTTTTGTATTTGTACTCATTAATTATTTTGCAATACTAAAGATTTGCTAGCCTATCAACAAATCTATAGGGTTGTTCATTCATCAAAAAAGTATAAAATATAAATATAAGGACTTTTTAACTTTTGCATTTTATTCTCGCAACTTAATTTCTAATTTTAAAATCAAACATGTTTTGTTACCTTTCATTTTTATATAGGTTTTACAAGTTATATAAATAAGAAATTTGATTTTATTCTTTTTCTTTTTGATGTTCAATGGTATCATCTACTATTTATTTATATGAAACACACATACATCAAATTTTAATGAGTATTCATTAAATTTACAAATATTGGACTCAAAACAAGTTTTCTAGAGGTACTAATCTCATATATTTACCAAAAAGTATCGAATATAAACTTTCTTTGTTTCTTTTTTTTATAGTTTTTAAAATTATTGAAATTAAGATTCTAAAGTGTCATCAAAGATGCTAGATGTTAGAAGGAACTAGACAGAGAGGAATTGCAAGAGATGGAGTGTTAGGAATGAAGATCTACAAGAGGAAGCTAAGTAAAAAGGAAAATCAAGAGTGGGTTAGGGAAAAAAGTCATACCACATCAATTATTTAAAATAGTTACAGTTGAATATTATTATTATAACACTATAGTTGTAAAAAATGATAATGGTTATTATTTATATGAAAATAACATAATTACGTATATTTTTCACATTGGTTGTTAATCGATGTGGAATAATCTGACATATAACAATGCTCATATATATATCAATTTCTAACCAATATTAAACATGAAAACAAACTTGAGATTAAAAAATAATTCTATAATAGTGGATGTGGATCATATGTAATTAATATTCTCATTTTTATCCACTTGAGTATGGATATATATTTTAAAAATAGTGTATTAATGTAGGTAAAAGATTTTTTATGGAGAATTTAATTAATATAAGTGTAGATATAGGGATCACATTACTCAATCCTCCCATAATGATATTGTATATATGTGTGTATATTTAATAATATAATAAAAAATTAAAATTATGCATGTATATTTGATTTAAATATAAAAAAATTTAAAATCAATC